>CM071929.1:52045090-52645090 GCA_016081115.2 Rehmannia glutinosa
GAGCCAAAAATAAATCGAGCTGAATAGTTTTATAATTTATTACATTGTAGAGTATTTTTTGATCGGTCTTGGTCGGTTTGATGATTGATCATATATAATTATCTATAAAAGTAAATATTTGGTCCAAATCAATCAAATCCAGCCGAAACAATCAAAAAAGCCAATCACCAACCAATGAAAACTATTATTTTCTTTTAGAAAAAAAAATTAGACTTGGTACGTGACTACTATGTGATTAGTTAAATTTTGTTGATGATTTTTCAACTTATTATTATATATTTACTAATTAATAACTTAGTACATAATAGTTAGTTTATTATATTATATAATATAATAAAAAATATAGTCATTTTCTTTAGACTAATTTTACATCAACAAGCACAGTAATATTTGATGGTTAAGATTTGTGTTGTAAGGCGATTGGCCTAAGTCGAACGTATGAGTATGTGTATCACAGATGTATTATCACACTATCGTGACTTAAAAAAACAGTTCATCGATTTAACCGATAATTTGAACCATTAACTACTAATGTGCTCGAATGGGACCACTGATTTTTACCAATTCACCTATAGAATGTAACCACTTTTTTATATCAAATTCTCAATTGTAAAAATAATATCTAAGAGGCATACAACTACAAGTGTAAGTATTCCTTGATGGTGAAGGCTTAACATGTTTGGTTGCAATGACAGCAACAACTCACAAGATAATTACTATCAATATGTGGAAGTGTAGTTGGTGGAGTTGCAAAAATTGAATATGAATTCTAAATTTACTTTTCCAAAAAGTAAGGAAATTTTACTATTTTTATGCTAAATCAACTTACGAATATATTTTTATTCGTATCCAATTATACCTTCTGAGGTATTCTCTTTTAAAATATTCTTCATTATGCATAAAAAGGTCAAAATAATAGGATATCCAATAGCATGTTTGACTCTTTCTCTTAATTCCAATAAGCTACCAAGTAAATAACCACATTTTCATGGAAAAACAGAAACAACCAATTAAACCCTTTTTCCTTCCTTTTTTCCCCCAAAACGATAATTTATATATATAACTAATAAAAATATATAAAAAGGCTAAATATATAGCTTAATTCATCAAAATTACAGATTACATAGAGCCTTTCGAATGGAAAAAAACAATTTTCGTAGATTCAAGATGAAAGATCGAAAATCGTAACGACGAGTGATCATAACCCTTTTTCCAAAAACCCCTTTTTCCATGCGATACGTTATTGACATCTCTAAGTACACAGATCGGGGGGACGAGGGGGCTTCTCGGCCATTGGCACAAGCGCACCCCAAATATTTTTATATCCCCGTTTTTCTATGAAAAAGTAAAAAATTATATGTATTTTTAAAAAGAAAAAATAGTTAAGTTGGGGTGAAAAATTTCCTTGCTATATAGGTACTAATGCAGACTATCTACGCCCATGTAAGTATAAGATATGGTTATAATAAAATAGAAAAGAAAAAGTATAAGATATGTTAGTTATACTTCCACCAACCAATTTATACTTCCACTAACCAATTTATATTTTATACACATCAAATCATCTTTTAGAAATTGCCTTACCCAGCAACAACTGCTTCTTTGTCTATGCCATTTGCCAATTATTTGGACAGTTCTGAAGCTGGATCCCATTAATTATTCAAATTTTTTTTTCTTCAGAGGATAATTATGAGGGAAAAAAGATTTAACTACTTCCCACCACATTCACACTGTTGGATCATGACATCAGGAGAAAAGAAAAAACTGTTATCATAAGCAATAATGGCGAAAAATGAGGGGCTTGAATGCGATTGATGATAGATATTCAATAGAGGAGAAAATGAAACAAAAATAAAATAATCATAATAGTAATAATAAATAATAATGTTTTGATAGAGAAAGTGAGAGTTTTGCTTTTTTGGAGACAATCCACCCAACAATGACACTGACGGCGATTGTGACTGTGATTAACGGCAATAATTAAAAAATCTACTGCTGATATTAATGTATAATTGATACATCGATAGTGAGATTAAAGTTAATGTTCAATAATGTCCATCTTCATTAGTCTGCAATTAGGAGATGATAATTGCTGCATAATTAAGTTTGGATATAATTGCAATTTGCCCGCTAATCTAATTTTATTTGTAACTCACCCATTCGAGAACTGGTACGGCTTATGATTCGGACGACTCAGAAATTCAGGCCTCAAGGTGCTTTCACCAATATAAACCGCAGGATGTCACGTTGACCAAGTGTTTTTTAGTTTGGTGGGATCTACCTGACATATCAACCAAATTTTCTCTCCCCTTAATCAAAGTATATTTGATTTCTTCGAATCGAACTCACACTGCGGATCTTATTGACATGAGTTCACAAGCTTCCGCACTAGCTCACATATGTCCCGATGGGCATTTTGATAGAGCGTGGGTTACAAATTACAACATCTACCACAAGAGACTTAAGTCCTTATGGTAACAAGTGGGCTCCCACTAAAACTATCTTTAGTTTTGCATTTTGTTTTGACTAAACATTGAAATTTCTATTTTGCATGTCAGCTCACTTTAAATATTTTGCACTTAATCCCCTATGAGCTTAATTAGACCAAATATGAGTGAGTTGACATGCATGAGCGAGCTGAAAAAACGGGTAGGTCAATACACTAAACCAATGTAACAATATAAAAATCATATAAATTATTATTAATTTTTTTTAAAAGAAATATAGTGTAAAATATTTAAAAAGATGGAGGGGCGGGGCCCGGAGTGGCCCCATATCTCCGCCCTTATTGACATGTGTCAAGTTTTAGTTAGTTTAAGTGGTAAAATACAACCATCATACAATTCAAATGGCATAATATGTATTTTCAATGTCCAATGAAAAAATTGCAAAAAACAACTATAATTTAGAGGGTAAAGCTCAATTACCCCTTAGCTTTCTAATTTATCTTTCAATACATCTTGTGCCCAATAGTGTGATGCAAAAAACGGCATGATTATAATTGGGAAGTGTTAGGTTCGTCCCATTAAAAATGTAATTTCACACTTAAAATTTTTCCTCAAATTCTTAATGCGGGATTCAAATTAATTATTCATGCAATTGAGGATTTTCCTCGGGAAAAAACAAAAAAGAAAATGTGGCATATATATCCACACACATTTGATAAGTTTTGCGAAAGACGAAGACAATAAATTTAGGTGGAAAAAAAAGGTTCAGTCAAATGCAGGTCCCTTAATATTGGGAGTGCATGAACCCAAATAAATACAAAAATTTATTTATTTATTTGTAATGTATATATTATATATATAAATAAATAAGTGATAAATTTAGCTAAACAAGAAACACATCCACCAAATTCCGGGGTATATTTGCCAAAAAAAAATCACGTGAAATTGTCACATTGTGATGTGGGTGAGACCCATAATTTGGGTGGCTGTTGGGGTACTTCTTTATGTCATTATGTGTCACCTCACACGTGTCTGCTCCTGACAAGACATTGGACATCAGCACCTGCGGCCCCCACGAATGCTGACTTTGACCTCCCTCAAACCCCACCCACACGTGAGATATATCTTCATGTTTTTCGCTTGTCGGGCCTCCGCACGAGGGCCCATTTGGGCCCATCTTTAGGGCCCAATAGCGTCATCAACAGTGCAAATGTTGCGTACGTTCTTCTTCTTCTTCGTTTTTATTTTATTTGTTATTTGGTGGTGGTGAGATGAGTTGCGTGGGTAGGAATAGTTGATATGTACGTCATGTGAATTTAATGTCCATTTTATCGAAACTGGTAGTTAAAATTTAGTCGAAATTTAAATTAAATTTGGAGCCTGTCGGACTTTTGGTTGCGTGAGTTCAAATGTCCACTTTGTTTTTTTTTTCTCCTATTTATGTGGACCTATTATGCATTTTATCAATTTTTGAAAAATGGCCAAAGACTCAAAGTAATACACGAAGAAAGATGACATCGCCAATATTTAGTAACATGGATATTTTAATTTTCACAAAACATAAGTGGTCAATTTAGCTTATTACCACCAGGGGCGTCTCCTTGTGGGAGACCCCCAATTTTTTTTCGAAAATTCTATTACCTATGTAAATTTTATATTTAAATACTAATATTTAGAATTAAAACATTCAATTTTTATTGGTTTAGCCCCCCAAATATAATTTGCCCCCAATATTAAAGGTCTAGTAGCTCCACCCTTATTACCACATAAATTTCTTTCTGAAATGGAGTAATCAATCACAAGTTAAATATTTATATTAGTGGTAACAGACTAAATTGGCTATTTATGTTTTGTGAAAATAAAAAATCGTCATGTGTTTTAAAAATAATTTTTTTAGCCATTTTAACTAAAAACTGGTAGTTATACCCTCTGTGTCTGGTGATGTATTGGTCATTTTTCAAAAAATTGATGTGATACATAACTTGGTATTGAGTTACATAACTCGCTGATCGAGTTATGTACCGATCTTTAAATGAAATTAAAGAAAGAGTAAAATGGTTAAAAAAAAAGTGTTTTTGAAAAGATGGCTAAAAATACTAGGAAGAAAAACAAAAATGCTACACACTCCAAATATATATATTTTTTTAAAAATGCTTACTTTGAAAATTGCGACGTGTTTGGGTTGGTGTATTCAATATTTGTATAATGTCTTCTGTTGATTCAGTAATTTTCAGAATTTCGTGGCTATTTGTTATACTCAATAATGCTTTTGACCAGAGATTTTTCATTCACCAGTGGCAGTAGTAGTTAATATTTTCCAATTCATCTGGTCTGCTCATGTCTTTGTACTTCCAACATGGGACATTTATATATTTGACATAATTAAATTAAACTATTTCTAATGATGTGATATTGATTAATAATCCCTAAATGATGGAAACAACTATTTTAAAAGTAAACTAGGATGACAATGATAAGGATAAGGGTTGAAATTTTTTATAAAAAAGATTAAAAAAATTGCAATGAAGAATGTTGATGAGGAGACATAGGTTGACATAAATTAATAAAGAAAATATAGGCATGAAAACCACTACATTTTATCATTTCTTTAACATATATCCATCGGAATTTTAGCAGTTCAAATGTAGTTTTCAAAACAGTTATACTTAAATCACTTATCAAATACTTATTTGGGAACATTTTGTATGCAGAAAAACAAAAATATTATATTTGATGTAATCTGTGGATTGTGTATAATACAAGTTTTTTTCATTTGGCTATATTCATTGTCATCATTCAAGACTTTACAAAGTTTACTAATCCTAATTTGAATGTTTTAGTATGAACTGACAAAGATTCTAAGTGAGGGTTGAAAAGTTCAAACTTTGAGTATGTTTACACTTTATTCTCAATAGTAACAATTAAAAATTAGTTACATTATTATTATTTTAAAAAGAAAGAATATATGTACACAAAAAAAGAGATTATATAAGAAGAATGGAAGATTGATTAAGTTTGCTTCAGAGATTATGTGCATGTATAATAATAAGAGCACTTTTATAATTCCATTTAGAAAATGAATTTCTTAACAAGTGAATTTTCAAAAAGTCTCAAATTGTGGGTTCTCTGGAATAGACTTCTAGAGGAAGAGAGTTATCCAAATGATCATTCTAATTTAATCACCAAACAACCATTATTATAGAAAATTGAATTTTAGATTCAAAAGTCCATTTTGAAAAATGCTCCAAAGTTTAGACCTCGACGATTCAGAGAAATAATTATGAGTTTTCTTCTATCCACCCTCCCCCCACCCCAACTTAAATTATACATATGGATGCTCCAAAGGTTCGAACTCTATACCTTTCAATTTCTTTGAAATTTAGCTCATCCCCTCCAACCACCACTCCAACTTATTAGAAAAAGGGGATAAATCTTCAACTTTACCAATCCTATATCACATCTACTTGACTTCATTACCATCTACATAATTGATAATTCATCTGAAAAAAAACTTGCGCTCTTAAAAAATGTATATCATTTGTGGACATGCAATAGAAAACAAATAGAAACATTTTATGAAGACAAAAAAGTAGTACAATCTATAGGTTTGACTGAGTAATAGTTTAATGTGTCATTCAAGATAATATTAATTGATACAATGATGAAGGAGACCCAACCAACTGCCAAGACATTAAGAAAACAAGACAAAAATATGAGGGGAAGGAAAAAAAAAAGAACATGGACTATTATGTGACTTTGCAGGTTTTGATTGATTAGCAGTTTCTATTTTAAGCTGATCCTAAGCCGTGCACGCAACGGTTTATTGGTAATACGATAAATATGATCAAAGCATGAATGAAAGTATCAAATAATTTTATTTCAATAAGACCGAAATGTTAAAGTTGAAGTATGGTATGAATGTTAAATCAACGAAATTATATTTGTTACATTGATTTTTTTTACCCCCTTTTTTCCTCCGCACTCTTGAAACCCACTACTACTTCCTGCTCAACAAATCATGTTTAATTTAAACATAAAAAGCTCAACACCTAACTCTAAGTAGCAGTGACGTGAAATTAATCTTACTTTTATTTATAATTATAGTTCGTAAATTCATAATTCTTATGACACTAGATATTTTTTTGTTGTTGTTTCATTTGATTATGTGTGAAGTGCATGCAGACCATGAAATTGTGTGGGCTTGGTGACTTAGATCTAAAATGGGCTTCAGAATTTTGTAGTTATTAAGACTCACGTTTCAAGCCCACAATTCTAACGTAATCGTATCCGCCCCATCTTTTAGAAGGGCCTTCGACAATAACGGCCAGGCCGAACATATTTGTTTAGTATCAAAAACTAAATTGGGAGTTTTATAATACTTTCTTGGCAGAGAAACAAAATTCGGATTTTTGTCTCTTTAAATAAATTCGTTGTTCTTATAATTTTCAGGATTAATCGAAAACTTATATTTTATGTCGAAAAAAAGTAAACAAGTTTGTACTATCTAATCTTATTTGGGAACGAAATTTGTCAAATACATTTTTATTCTCTCATAAATGAAAACACTAACACGTCCAGTGAAATAAAAACAAACAAACATATAATTTGCTGCCGTTTCTAACCAGGTTAAGGATGGCAATAGGTCGGGTCGGGTCGGTAGATCGGGTCTATCCATGTCCTGTGGCTAGAAAGGGACAGGTCATCCCATCGCGTGTCGTGGGACGGGTGGTTGACCCATTCTGACTCTTTTTAAATTAAATTAAATACAAAAAATGGAAACAATGAAAAAAAAGTATACTTATAATATATTTATAAAAGAGTACTTACAAAAGTTGTTATTATCAATTTATAAATGTTAGATTTAATATAAGAATACATAAATTTTTATTATGATATATGTTAAAATAGATTTTAAAAATAAAAATTCCATGCCGAGCGGGTACCCGCGGGAAGGGCGTAACACCCAGACCACCCCGTCTCGCCGCATGCCATGGGGCGGGGCGACCCAAACAGGGCTGGCCGGGGCATGTACCCGCGGGTCGGATCAAAATTGTCATCTCTAAAACCAGTTTGAATTTCTATTTCATGTAAAGTTTCGTAACACTAAATATCAGGTATACAATAACAACATCATGTTATACAGTGTCATTCATTTGGTGAATTGAATTCACCTATCAGATAAAACAATGGAAATTCTTCATTAACTTTAGTAATTTCCCTAAGGGAAGGAATAAATTTAAGATGGCATGACCAAAGCTTGAACAATTTTCAAAGTTTCCTGAGGATCAAGTGAAGCATCAACTTTATATATGCCTTCACATTCATCAATATGTAGCAATTCTAATTGAGATTGCAAGAGTCTAGCAGGCATGAAATGTTTCCCTTCTGCTGCTCTTTTCTCCAACCGAGCCGCGAGCACCTCAGTCCCGACGCTCAACATAACAAATTTTACATCACACACATAAGAACCTGGTATATAATTTGGATCCGCGCATCTAAGAATTTCTCTGTAATGCTTCTTCAAAGCCGAACATCCAAGAATCACGGTTTCGCCATTCACCAAACTTACTCTTAGGGCATCACGTAGAGTTTCAAACCAAGGAATGCGGTCTTCGTCTGTAAGAGGGATCCCATTCTTCATCTTGTCTGTTTTAAAAGGGAAAAATCATTATTTTACGCAAATTTGGAGGGAAACAACTCAGCATTTTTTCCACTATCTGGGGTCAGCTACATGATCATATCCCGCAATCGTTAACAGTCATAGAGGCTATATTTCGTTCTTTTTTTTTCTAGATATAACATATCTTTTTTAATACTTTGTTACCAATTTTTTTTTAGGTCTTCCCCTTCCATTTTTAATTTGAATGACTGATTCCCTACTTTCTACACAGCACACTGGTGCATATAACGGTTCTTGTGTACATGCCCAACCATCTTTAGGGTGTTTCACTGTTTCTCTAATTTTCTTATCTATTGGTGCTACCACATCTTTATGTGTGTTTCTCTAATTTTCTCATCCATTCGTGCTCCCCCATTTTTTTCCTAATATATTCAATTCTTATTTTATCTAATCTAGTATGTCCGGACATCCACCTAGCATTCTCATTTCTACTAGACTGCTACCCTAGTTTCTTGCTCGTGTTCATACTTAGTCGCCCAACATTCTGCTTCATAAAGTATTGCAGGCTCAGTAAAAAATTTCTTTCAATTATTAATGGATTTTACTGTCACAAAGTATAGAAGATGCTCTCCTACATTTATTCCAATCTGCTTGGATCCTATGTGTAATGTCTTTATTAATTTGTCCGTTCTCTTCAACGATGCGTCCTAAATATTTAAAACTTTTTGCTACATTCAATTCATGATCACCAGTTTTTACCTTTATCTCACTATTACTTTTACTTTAACTAAAATGACGTTTCATGTATTAGTTTTAACTCTACTTACGGTAAAAACCTTTTGTTCTAGTACTTATGGAAAATTTGAAGAAGAAGAAGAACTTACCTTTGTTCGACTGCGAGTGGTAATCATCAGCATCAAGAAAACGCCCATTTATCACTTCTGCCAGCATCCTACCTATCGTTCTGCGAGAAGAGAAAGACGTAATACACAAGTGAGCACTCGAAGATGTAGTTGACGCGCAAAAGTATAAAAAAGAAGGCAACGAAATAAGGACACGATTCATAAATGATATACGCACGATTTTCCAGCTCCACTGACCCCCATAAGCACTATAGCTAATCCTGTGAAATGTTTAGCAGCTTATGCATTATCAGACAAAAGGAAGACATTGCATCAAAAATTCAAAATCAAGCATACTATCTTGAAATCAAGTTTGTTAGTATTACTATCAGTAAAATAGGCAAGAGGGAAATAAAAACGATTAGAAAATTATGCAACCTTTATCGTATGCCATCTGCACTTAAATAAATATGAGTGTAACTCCTGAGGTAAGAAAATTAACCGATAAATTATGTTCCAAAAGCCGATGAGGACGTAAGTCCTAGCCGAACACAAGAACTGGTAGCAACCCTACAAGTCAAGGAAGCAAAAATAATAGGTGATGTGCCCATGATACATATCAAAACAAATTCTACAAAAGGTTAAAAGATCTTTCTGATATGATTTTAAGCATCTATTAGGCCTTTCAAGTCACAGCATTTCCAAAGGATAAGAGTGGTTTTGTTATTGATAATCAAGCAACAATTATGGAGCTAATATCGGGCAACCGGTGGCAGAGGAAGAAGTAAAAAAGGAGAGTTGGTTTTTATGCAACCCGGGCGTGCTTGAATATCAAAAATTTTCATTTACGTTCCGCTAGAGAATTTTTTTTGCCGAATAACGCTATTATCTACCAAAATCTTCAGAAAATGCTATTCACTCATTCTCGTTTTTGTTTCGCCAATCACATCTACTTACTTTTTCCAAAAAGAACAGATCAATATTAAGCATTTTTTCACAAATTTCACTATTCACTCACTCAAATATTTATAACTACTAATTATATATAATCATTATTTTACTATTTCTATATCGCATCAGATTTCATATTATAATATCATTTCATATTCAATCACACTCTCATTCCCAAAATGAAAGGATATCTTGGAAATTTGCCAAGATCTTGGACTCAAAAAAAAACCGATCAAAGGAATCGGATAGCGGTCCAGTGGTCAAATACTCTCATGCCCAAACTAGAGGTCTGGATTTCGATATACATTTCAAAAAATTGTATGTCCAGAAGGCTCATCTAATTCTACAAGATAATATTTGGTACTCACAAACACCCAAAAAAATCGTTAATTATGCAAGCAAACTAAAAATTCAAGGGCATTCTGGTAAATGAACCCCTAATCACTTCTCCTTTTCTCAATCATAGACATTTGAGCCATCATAATCCAATATATTCAAGAACCAGAATCATAAAGGTTTTCCAGAAAATTAAACTTTCCACATCAAAAAATTAATCTTGAACAGATGCACATAATTGAAAGATCTTAAACGGAAACGATGAAGAAAATAATAGCACAATCATATTATAATTATTAAGAAAATGTGACTAAACAGCCTTATACGAAATGTAAGCAAAGATTATAAAATAAACGAACCTGGAAATATTAAAGCACCATTTTGCTAGAAAACAATGAAAATCAGTTTATTGGCTTTTCAATTAGTTCTTTGGTGTCGACTTTGGGAACTGTCAATTGTGGTTGGGGTTTCTGTATTCATCGGTCTAGTTTCCGTGCTTTAATTGCCATCTGCTCTTTTTTAGTTTTTTGACCCGTTCTGTGGCATCCATGCTATTATAATCTTAATGGATAAGAGTCAAATATCTCATTTTATTTTATTTTTACAAGAAAAATAATTTCATTAGTCAATTCAAACTAGTAATACATCGAATCGATAGAAAATATAAAAAGATCTGTTAAAAATCATAAAATATAAAATTATGAAAAATTCAAACATCTCAATCTATAAAAATTATAAAACATGGTAAATACTACCAAATATATGTATACAAATTATAGTTTGTATGTTATGTTGTTCGGTTTCATTTTTATTTGTTACGTCTCTCACTTACAGTAAGTGGTGGTTTGTATGTTATGTTGTTCGGTTGTCATTTATCAAATAAATTATCTCCGCGTTTTGTATAGAATATTAGATGACCAACCGGAAGAGTATTGGCAGATGTTGGTATGGGTTTATTATTTTGTAGGTCGTATAATGTTATCTTTGTAATTAGTTATAAGATTCTTCTGCTAAATGAAATTGATTAATTCTTAAGAAAATGGTAATGGGTGGTTTGTACAATAGAACCAATCAATTTCGTTCAGTAGAAAAATCTTACAATTGATTTCAAAAAATCAAAATCATAAAACCTACAAAAAATAAAACATATAAATCATGTACCCGCATATGTCACTAATTTTGCGGTAATAAATTGTCTAAAATATAAAACATAATTCATCATGCATGCAGCATGCATGATAGGCGGCTATGGCTAATGAGTGGATCATAACATTAAGTGAAAGGACTAGAGTTAAACAAATATCATATGCTTTCTTTAAGGAAAACATTTACAAAATATAATCGTAAGATATATTGAAAACTCAACATTCATCAAAGTTCATACTGATAATCATATTAAAATAATATTTAAAACTAGATATTTATTTTGCCCAGAAGAAATTGAACAATAAAATTTACCACTCACTTTTTTTCTTTTATTTTCTTATCTTTCTCACTAAAGTTAAAAGGTCCAAAATAGCCTGATATATAAAGGAAAGCAGAGGCCTAGTTTGTTTATGTTTCCAACTAACTATTTCTAATTTCCAACTATTCATAAAACTGGAATCATGTTTGTTTATAAATTTCCAGTGGAAATCATCATTTTCACATTCCATTTTTCACATAAAAATACATCTCAAACCTATAATTTCAATTCCCAACCCTATACACTATCCTACATCACTCATCAATCACTATTCTCATCTTTTCATCCAATTATACATATGAAACCCACTATTACCAACTCTATCAACTTAAAATATTATTATTTTTTTAATTATTTATACCTAATGGGACCCACTAGCCTACAATCTCACAAATATAATATTATATATTCAATTAAAATATTCAACCACTATCAACTTTTCAAATTATTATATACATAATATAATACTTCAAAACTATTCAACCAAACACAATCTCATTTCCAAACCTACATAAAACTCATTTCCATTCACTCATCCAAACATATTTCCAATTTTCACACGAAAACCAATAAATTCTCAAAATTCAATTTCCAACACTAGAAACTAGAAATGGTCCATGGAAACATAACCATACAAGGCCTCTGCTTTTGGTTTTCAAAAAAAAATAATAATAAAAGGAAAGCAGAGCTGTTAACTATCAGTCACAAAGCAGCCACTTAAACTAAAATCTCTTCAAAGAAAGCTAGAAAAATAAAATGTTAATATTAACTTTACTTTCAGCAGAGCTCACCATCAATTACATCAAAAAACTCAAATCGTATATGCAGTATGAGTAAAGTGTGTCCGGGTTAATGGTGGCATTTGCTGCTGGAGTGACATTCACAGGAAGATGGGAGCCATCACCAGAGTTATGGTAGCCAACATTTTGATTAGAACATGAAGAGATGGTCCTGCTGTGTCTTTAAATGGGTCACCCACACTGCAAAATCGAAAAAGAAAAAAAAATGTTCATATTTAACAAGAAAATGCACGGAATTTAATAAGAATCGATCACCGCCATGAAAAAGATTTCGCAATTATCTTTAGCAATTACAAGTACCCCCTTGAAGTCCCCTCGTACCCCCCTTAGTGTGCAATTTGTAAAAGAGAAACAAATGTCAAAGATAGTTGAGTTTTTTGGTAATTAAACTGGACCTCAAGGTATTTTTTGTAAGTAAACCTAGTATTTAATGACATGTAAGCCACAAAACTGGACGACCAACTATGATAACAAAGATATTACTCGCATTCTAGACGCATGTAAATACTTACGTATCACCAGTAACTGCGGCTTTGTGGCACTCACTCCCTTTGCCACCTAGAGCGCCAGTTTCAATGTATTTCTTTGCATTATCCCAAGCACCTCCGGCAGTGTTGAGGAAAAGAGCCATAAGGATACCGGAAACTGTGGCAAACATCAACATGGATGCCACAACTTTAGCCCCAAGCAGAGGATGACCTGTATAGTAGCCCAGCACCCGGAATACAAAACCTAAAAAGAAAAAGGGAAGTATAAGCTGAATTCATTGAACACTCAACCACCCAATCATGGAAAACCAGCTAGACAATACTTAATGACAACAATCTTAAAAGTTTGCAAATGATGGCCTACTTTTAACAGAAAGTAAAAATAGAACGCGAGTAACTTAGAAGCTTGAGAATCTCCCAATCAGCAAAATGTTGTATATTTAACATCGGTTCAACCTTTAGTCCTGAATGTAAATCTTTAGATGCAAAAAAGCTGACCAACAAAAGACAATAAATGGAGGTCAGCGCTTGCTCTTGGGCATGGAAATTCTCAATAAGGAACCAAAAAATAAAAGTTGCAATCAAATTTGTCCAGTGATTATCCCATGAGGTCGAAACTCACCTTAATTTCTACCTATTTGTGAAAATCTCATTCAACAGTACATTAGCAAATCAAAGAATCAGCACAAGTTAAAATTATTTGAAAGGCAAAATTATATAAGAACAATCTCTTAGTTTCAAAGAAATTGTTGTTTGTCTGCAAATTGCATATAACAGGGGAATCAAATGCATGAGAATGTTCATGTGTGTTAGGTTAATAATATGTTGAGAGATGATGCACCATGCAATATTATGATCATTTGTTTTCAACACGAGCATTGCGCATCCAATTACCTAATGTGGAAATCATACCACCATTCAGAAAGCATGTTAGAGAAGCCTGGAACTTGCAAGCAAAGACTTACCAACAGCTATAGGTGATATAATGGCCAATGCTCCAGGCTTTATCATCTCCCTTAAAGACGCAGATGCAACAATAGATACACATCGACCATAATCAGGTTTCTCTTTATATTCCTGAAACACACGAGCAATATCACGCACCGTGGTAATGAAAACTCCAATACGGGCCATTAAAATCCTAAAAGACAAGAAATTACAATACCGACCATGATTCCCGGCCTCTCAATGAACTGTCTTCTTACTTCATTAACAACCTCCTGAGCACTTCGACCAACTGCAGCACATGCCCATGCACTAAATAGAAATATAAGCATAGACCCCAACAATCCACCAATAAACACTTCAGGGATGGCAATGTCAACCTGTAACCGAGTTTCAAGAAGAAATAAAACTTATATATCAAAAAAAATAAGGCAGTATTCTGTAAGTAAACTACATAGATAGCTCCCAAAAAACAGAAAGTCAGAAGGAACAGAAATTAAAAATTGCAAGTTTAAGTATGCATACCTGATTGAAGGGTACTTGAGCAAAAGAAGCTACTTCATCCATGTAAGCACTAAACAGAAGAAAAGATGCCAGTGCTGCAGATCCAATTGCAAATCCCTTGGTTGTAGCTTTTGTAGTGTTCCCAACCGCATCAAGAAGATCGGTAATTTCACGTACACTTTCAGGCTGTGATTGGTATTTGTCACATAAGAGTCCAACATAAAAGTTACTTTTAAAACTTACACACCACAAGATAACGTCAAACGCAGGCTAAACATCTCAAAATTATCCAAAAGTACCTGCTGACTCATTTCAACAATTCCACCTGCATTATCAGCTATTGGCCCAAACATATCCATTGTGAGTACATAAGCTGCTGTACTGAGCATTCCCATAGTGGCAACAGCTGTCCCAAACAACCCACCAGTTGGACTTCCAGACTCATCAACCAGTCCCGAAGTCTGACCCAGCCAATATGCTGAAATGATAGATACGCTTATAACAAGAACAGGAAGCGCTGTTGATTCCAGACCCAAACTAACTCCAGCAATTATATTTGTTCCATGTCCAGTGGAGCTAGCAAGTGCTAATGTGCGTACAGGCTCATGCTTGTAATCGGTGTAGTACTTTGTGATCATGACAAAGATATAAGCCGTCATAATCCCAACCAAACCACATAAGGCAAAGTTCAACCATGCAGAAGGTGCTTGTTCAGTATACAGCATCCAGCGTGTGGACTGTGAAATCAATAGCAACCATCACCAGATTAAGAAAAAGATGAACCAGGATAGAAAAAATATAGGATGAACACCAAGGTTTCAAGAGTCCAACAAAAGGCAGAAACTTTTTACCAAACCAAATGTCAAAACAGCTAAGATTATTGTCACAGAATATCCTTTCTGAAGGATTGCCATGGGATCCTCTATAGCACCAATTATTCCAGAGTCACGTGTATTCCGAATAGAAAAGATTCCCACTGATGATATTATCAGGTCAAATGAGTGGACGACAAGAGGAAACAAAATGAAACCTGATGGATCTGCATGTAAATGATAAATTGAAGGGTCACTCCGTTCAGCAAGAAAACAGAAAACAGTCTAGTAAAATCATCACTGAGCATCATCACCCAATTATATAATCAATAGTAAAGAAGGCTAAGACATCAGCTGAAAATCATAGTATGATAATAAAGCAAAGCAGTCACAAGTAGTGCAACATAAAATTAAAAATCCAATAACCCAATGATAAAACCACTTTTCTTAATTCAACTGAAGTCGGCAACATATAGCAAGAACACACAGAATATTCTCTCATTCTGACCAATACCAAAAGAACGCTAAGAGTGAAAATCATTACAAAAGACATGACTTCTCAAAAGTAAAAAATATGCCTATTAACTGCAGATGCACTTTCAAGCAAACTTTTAATACAACAAAAGAAATAGGAAATTTCAAATGCAAGGGTGGATGCAATTGCTATGAGCAGTTGATTCCCATTTGTCATACACATACCCAAATGTTTGTTATTATTGACCTTTTCCAGTCAATACAAACTCTTCTGGTATATATACTTTGGCATGTATGTTGGAGTGAAACAAAGTTAAATATGGGATTTAAAAATGACATTACCCAATATGAAAAATTAAATAAATACACAAAACGCCACTAATTTGAAACTGAGAAGTTAGCAGTAATTAGAGGCAAGTTAAACTCAAGAACTATCAAACATCAAAGAATACAATATCTGGGTCTATGGAAATTCTCCATGTGAAAAGTGCAGAAGCACCTATCTCCCAAAAACACATGTTTGCGAAAATGAACAGACAAACAAAAATTTACTTTAATTTGGGTTTCAGGATACATTTGCATGTAGATAAAGATACAAGCATATACCTTCAATTTTACATCTTTGTGCCATTGTTCCACCAAGTATCATTGCACTAATTATTTCGGCAGCAATACTTTCGAACAGATCAGCACCTCTAGCAGCACAGTCACCAACATTGTCCCCAACCTTTAATTTGACAATGAGGAATAATGTCATCATGATGAAGAAAACAAAGTACACAGAAAGATTCATCATGGAAGATCTAGAAAGCACACAACTACTAATTTTAATTAAATGAAGGCCAAAAAATTAAATTCAACCATGTCGATGATCCTCTGCCGTATACATGATCAGCCACAAATTCCAGAAAACTATGGAGATTGAAATAAAATAAAATACAGGAAACCCTCATACCAAATCAGCAATGACAGCAGGATTACGTGGATCATCTTCAGGAATACCCTGCTCCACCTTTCCAACAAGGTCAGCACCAACATCCGCTGCTTTTGTATATATTCCACCGCCCAACTGAGCAAAAAGTGCAACAAATGAAGCTCCAAAACCATATCCAACAAGAAGAAGAGGCACTGAAAGAGAAAAGTAGGAGTCAAGCTATGGATGGCAAATACTTGCAAATTGATGCAACGGAAAAAACACACATGCACATGTAGAAAAGTAGCATTTCAAAGTTTGTTAAGGTGGAAAGATGAGAAGCAGAAACTTACAGTCAGTGACCTTCATAGCACCCGGTGAATCTACCCCCAACCATACATAAAAGGTGGCATAAAGAATAGCAATACCAATGACAGCCATTCCAACAACCACCAAAGCAGAAAAACCACCAGCCCGAACAGCAATCTGCAAAAGAGTGATGCCAATTGCCAACTCATCAAATCTAAACGCATTTCCAGGTCACATAAAGTAGATATATCCAATGAAAGAAAACCTGCAATGCCTCTCTAGCAGATCGTCTTGCTGCACTTGAGACTCGAACATTTGCACGTACAGAGACCCACATCCCCACATAGCCAGCAACACCAGAACAAAGAGCCCCAAGAAGAAAAGCCGCAACAGTAATGTAAGCAGATGTTGTCCTGCATCCCCACAGGCAGAGCACGCAGTCTATTGTTAGAGACTAGTGACAAATGTAGGTTAACATGCAGTGTGTTTGTGTATTTGGGGGGGGGGGAGGTGTTGAAAGAGGTTAAATATGATACGCCAAATAGAAAATCTATAATTACCTCCCCAAACCAGAAGCTTCTTGCTGAGGAGTTGTACTGCGAAATAGGTATATGCTAAGGATTACTAATCCTAGTAAAACAGCCATTTTTGAGATGGTTCCGTATTGGGTTCTAAAGAAACCTTCAGCACCATCACGTATGGCTTCTGATATCTAGAAAGTAAAAAAATAAGGTCAAGGTACTGAAACAGAAGATAAAGCTTCAATATGACATTATAATGAAAAAGCTTCAACGTGACAAATAAAAACTACAGAATTCATAGAATTTTATAAAGTCATACTGGGCAGAGAAAGCCTGGAATGGAGAATAATAGGCATCAACCTAGAAGAAGACGGCTAACAAATCCATTAGTATCTCCACCCAAGTAGCATGCAATTTCTTTTTGAAAATTCACTTATATGGTATGATAGGTCAAAGAAAATTATGATGGTGTGTCACTTTTAACACAATATTTCGCTAGTTGACTGCTGGGATCCATTTCTTGGGTAAACTAGTATGACACAATATTTCGCTAGTTGACTGCTAGGATCCATTTCTAAATTGGAGCATGATGTCCCCCCAGCTTAGGTGGAAGGCGAAGAAGGCCTCTTTCCGCGGTCCACCGTCCACATGCTTAAGAGTACGCATTGTCGTAGCTCACATTTACTACAAAGATGCTAATTAATGCTTTAGAAATACTTAAAGATGATTTCATATGGAAAAGTGTAAAATAAAACGTAGCAAAACTATATATCTTATTTTCATTTCCACGCAATTACTAATACGCTTGAAGAATTAAAATGGCAGTGCAGAGATGGGTGAAAGTAAGATAGTGACAATTCATAGACATATTTACTTATGCCCTCCACCCAGCACCCAGTGAGGAGCTCACCATATTGCCTCAACCACTAGACTCACAATAGAAGATTAGCTGGTGCCAAACAATGCCATCAATCATAATTTCAAGACCAAAAGCAACAAAATAAATTTCACATGCAGCTTAATATGAAATAGTGAAATATTAAATCAGAGCAACACAATGCCTTCATTCCTAATTCTCACAGCCAAAGACAACAAATTAAACTTTAGATTCCATAAGTCATGAGAAAATGTAACCATGAAATCAAATCAAAAAACTATTTCGGACCCAAAACTGTTGATTTCAAAATTAAAAACAGAAAAATTGATTCAATCGACTGTATAAGTATTTTTCCAGTCCAAATTAACAATTGATAACCAATCCTTTCTCTTATCATGAATATCAAAAAAGGAAAGAGTAACAAAAAAAGATGCATATTGAAGGACTATAAAGCAAAATGGAAGAAGTACCTAAACAAGAAAACAATTACCTGGACCATCTCAGGTGGCCCCTCATCCTTAGCAAGTACCCACTTTGTAAGGTATATAGACACGAGAAAACTGATTATGCAAACTGAGTATACAAACACAATAATAGGTGATGTACTTGCGCCAATATAAAAAAGAGCTCCGAGTCCAAAC
Source organism: Rehmannia glutinosa (assembly GCA_016081115.2). Taxonomy (NCBI): domain Eukaryota; kingdom Viridiplantae; phylum Streptophyta; class Magnoliopsida; order Lamiales; family Orobanchaceae; genus Rehmannia; species Rehmannia glutinosa. The sequence continues at coordinate 52,064,036 of CM071929.1, forward strand.
AGCAGCAGCACCAAAAGAACACGACTGTTTATTCTCATCAGAAGACGAAAGATCTGCGAAAGAATTTGGCAGTCAGTACTTGAGCAAATGAAAAAAATTACATGCAACATCTCATCACAAGCAAGTTACACAAGTTAAGATGCCAACAAGCACTGCCAGAAAAAGAAACGCACAAGGGCGACATATTCTTTCATTCAAATATATTACTCCATTATCAGCATAAAGTAGGAAGTTCTAGTACATAGCAATGTTTAGCAAAAAATTGCCAATATCCTCATGTCAGATTATCATAATTACTCAGAGAAATGGATGGCTCAAGCTATAGATACAGGTTCTTAGTATGAGATTGCCTTTTCAGCTTATTCCTCGCGTATTCACTCATTTCTGTTTACTACATTTTTCCTGAAAATGCGAACGAAAATATACATATATTCCACATCAAGTACTTTTCAGTTTCTTGGTTTTTCCAATTCTTCCTCTGTGGTTTGGGAAATAAGATCCCTAGCACAAAATGATGCAACATTCAATGTGAGACCAAAAATGGAATGCCAATATCAAAACACAATGAGCAGTCCAATGTCCAAACTTTTATCATTTAGTGTGGCCATGCTTTCAATTTTGATGCGCACAAACATGTGTTCAGTAAGCGAGATATTACTTGTCAAAAGTTGCCTTGGCATCCATGTAGGCTTTGAAACCACAATCATAATGCAAAGAACATGCTTTTGAGCACATGGGGCAAAAATTACAACAGAGAATCAAATTGAGCTAATCAGAGCACAGGTAAAGTTGACTTTATAAATGATATGTGCTGCTATGAAAAACATTTGTACAATAGATGCACTTACAAGAGGTGTGTAAGGTTTACTACGCATGTTAGGGAATGTCCTAGGCCTTTCTTGATAGGACCCCAAGTTCCCACCCTCCATATCATCATCCATTGCGACAGCTTGGAAGGAGTTCACCCTCCGTGCTACGGGAAAAGGGTTAAACTCGCCACTTTGGGGCAAGTCGCCCCCTGAACCTGGTCGCTGTATCTTGACTTTTGTTACTATTGCAATAAAAATCAGAAACGGAGCTGGTAATGAGTCAAGAAATGTTTTTCTCCTTTCGTCCCACCAGTTCACTTGTTACTTTAAATTCTTCGCAGCCAAATTTGTCCTGAAACACGTCTAACATGAATATAATATTCCAAACAAAATTTGGCATGACGGACAAACACAAACAGGAATTCTCAGCAAGAAACCAAACGAGGGGCAGAAGGATAGCAACACAAAATCAGCTATATAAAATTAACGCAAAAGATGGTCCCAATGCACAACTTTTACAAAATAAAACTATAAGGAGAAAAACCATATCCGAAAAGGTAAATGCTTGCTGCAGCATACACTAATTCATCTCAGTAAAAGTATTCATAAATATGACAAAATACATAATGTACGACAATAAAAGAATTATGGATCGCCCCATTTAGATAGAAGCAAGCACTGAATAAAACAATCACAGATCAGTGGCTTCAATCACTGAGAAAAATTATAGATCATCGAGTCCGCATATTTTAATCGATGAATGGAATAATCGAAAAGTAAAGCAAAGATATCAGAAGAATTACGAGTAATTCGTGATTCGTGCAGCTAGGGTTTTTCAGATTGGGGTGGTGAGAGCAATTGATTTTGGAAGTCCACGGCGGAATCTCTATAATTTCAGCCGTTGAGGGGTGGTTTTGTGAGTGCTGGGTTTACCACTTCCGCTCAAATCCACTAGACATACACTACCTGTCACGACTAACGGAGGACCCAATCACCACCTGCCACGTAGTTTCTACGCTTTGCCAGATCATCGGTTCTTTTTGGATGGTGCGTTCAACTGTTCAAGTAAAGCCCGGTTTTGCAAATATGTAATCCACCGATGTAAAACCGGTTCTGGCTTATTTCAGAATTCCAAATCCCAATTAAGACCCCAACAAATTCCGGATGAAAAAAGGGGAGCAGTTTACCAAAGAGAATATGCCAATTGCCAAAATAGAAAAATAAAGGGGAGACATTATTTTTTCGAAGGGAAAAAAGGGAAATGGAATGTCATTCAAACCCGAGACTAGTTACCTAATAACACTGTACTTGACATTACTAACATTTTATAAGTTAAATGTATTAAATATAATATCTTATAAGTTAAATGTACTAAATATAATATCTTATAAGTTAAATTATCTTGTTTTATCCAAATACCCTATAAATTAGTTTGCCAAATATTTTCTAAAATGAAAATATATATTGTTTCAATGAACTTGGCCAAATTCCCTCCTAAGTTCCTCAAAAGCAAGATTTCCTCAACTAACAAAATCGAAATATGGGCCGAAAGACCTCTTCAAGAACCCAATGCCAACCAGGAAGAAGGGATGGCGTGATCCAACTCCAGTTGGGTCGGAAAAGCCATAGAGTATAGACCAATTGCGAGCGGGTACTGGAATGGGCCTCTATTTATGACTTGCCAATTACAAGCCCAAGTTTGCAGATTATTAAGAAGATCATCAAAGTTTTGTAGATGGACGAATATGAATACAGTGATATGAATTTAAATATTACAAATACAGGATATATGATTTTTATATTTGTGCTTTCAAAAAAAATTGATTTTTTATATTTGATTGTTCACATTTAAACTTGCTCTATCTATTCTTCTCAAAAAAAAAAAAACTTGCTCTATCTATTTTTGTTTATTTAACAACTCATGTTTTAAAAAAATAATTAAAAATTTCCACTTTACCCCATGTACTCAGACTTGTCTCGCATTACCTTGTGGCACTCTCATTTTGTATCACTTTACTTGCTTATAATCTCATTATCCCAATTTACCAATCTATACTCTTTGAAAAATATGAAAATCTTAATTTTGCATGTCTATGGATCGAAATCGTGGGTGATGGGTGGTGTTAAATTGTAGGTTTCTGGTTCCCCCACCCCCCACCCCACCCCAAATTTGACATTATTTTGTTATAAAGTATCGTGAAAATTGAAAATTCTCAAATGTTTATTGCTATCCATAAACAGCCAATTCCTTCCCATAATTTCAGCAATTTCCTCCCCATATTTTAGCTTCTTTTGTTTATCTGTATCCTTTAGAAAAGCCAATTCCTACCCCTATTAATATGTAGATCTCTAGGAATTTTATTCCAATAAATTTCTTGGCTTTTTTACCGTAATACCACTGAAAAAATCAATTATTAGAGTAAAGAGTTGTTAATTTTAGAAGTTTTATCTTAAATTCTAGAACAGTCATAATGACTTAGGTAGTATTATAACATACTAATAAATTTAAATATAATTTACCATATGCGAATAATTATTATTAATACTTGAAATCTCTCGACTTCCTAGAAAGTATATGGATTATAATGTTTTAATTGTCTCAGCAACAAAAAATTAGTAGGCAAAAAAATATATTTCTATATCATAAATATAATAGAATGACGTTTATGCCCTCCGAATGTTACTTAATTTTGTGAGAATTATAATGGTTTCAATTTTCATGCTTTGATTCGACTTTCCATATGCTGTCCGGCAGCCGTTACGATGTTCTTGGAAAATCCTATTTTGACCGAAATGCCCTCATTTACTTTGAAGCAATATTTATTTGCACATCACTTCACACGATGAATTTCGAATTATTGGAATGTTCGAGGGGTTATCACGAAATTACAAAACTCTGTCGTTGTTGTCTGTTGACCTGTGTCTAATTTCATTGGTTGGATCCCACCGAACTAAACCTTTGATGTTTACATTTTTTTTATTTATTAGTATTTGTTTTCCTTTTTTTAAAAAAAAAATATTCCTTTTCCTTTGCAATAATGAAATGTTAAAAAGTTTATGCTGGCAAGCACTGTCCACATATCATGAAATGGTGCATATGTCACAATTCACATCACTTTCATTTATTAATTTAATCTCTTTGTACCCAAAAAAAAATGATTTCTGCTCATTTAATATATATATATATATAATACCAAAGTAAGTATATATTGAATTGTGTAAGAAAAAAATTGTTGGGAAAGAGTGCCAAAATAAATGACAAGACAAAATGAAAATAGTAAAATCTTTTCACACCTAAATTTGGATTAAAAATTGGAACCAAATCAAGAATAATAGTGCAAGACGATAAAAATAGACACAAGAATTTTTACGTGGAAAACCCAAAATTGGGAAAAACCACGAGACCGTAGTCAGGATAAATCCTCCACTAAATGTATAGTAAGGCTTACAATATTTCTCCCTAAAAATAGGGGATACACAAATTATCTCAAGTTACTCAACTTGGAATACCCGAGAAAATAGGAATGTTATTTTGGGTGAGAATGAAAAATTACTACTAATTTTTTCTCTTTTTCTTCACTCAAAACACACACTTATAGATACACTCTCTACTTTTTTTTTTTCTTCTTCTTGCAATTGCTAAAATGCTAATTGCTTGGTGTGATTTTGCATTCAAGGATGAAGTTCTTTTTAGGCATTTTCCATGCCCAATTCCAACATGTGAACAAACTTTGTCAACAAGGTTTGGCAACCAACCATTGAAGACTTGGTGGTGTTGGTTGGTTGATGCCTACCAAAGGAATAGTATTTACCACATGGGGTGGAAAATTCAACAATTCTCCCCTCCACCTCATGTGGGGAATCAACCAATCTCGCTTTGGTTCCGCAAACTTCAAACTTATCTCTTGGTAAAGACTTTGTCAAAGATATCCGCACCATTTTCATCTGTGTGAACTTTTTCGATTGCATCAATTTTTCATCAAGCACATCTCGAATCCAATGGTATCTCACATCAATATGTTTTGACCTTCGAGTGGAAAGAAGAATTTTACTCAAGTGGGATTCGATCGTATCACAAAGATGGGCGTGTACTTTTTGCTTCAAGTCTAGTTCGCAGAAACTTCTTCAACCACAACATCTCCTTGCAAGCTTCAGTCACAAAGAATGTATTCACCGGTTGTGGATAATGCCACACATTTTTGAAGTTTCGATTGCCAAGAGATAGCTCCCCGCAAATCTCATCAGGTATCCAGGATGTGGATTTCATGGAATCAACATCACACCATATTTGCATCCGTGAATCCGTCTAGTACAGTTTGGTCATCACCAAATTTTAGACAATATTTAGATGTACCTCTCAAGTACCAAATATCCATTTCATGAGACAATGATCTTTCCCTGGATTAGAGAGAAAACGCTAACAACACCAATCGCATGAGCAATATCGGTCTAGTACATACCATAGCATACATCAAGCGCCAACCGCAAAGCATATGGTACCTTTTGCATTTCTCGTTTTTATCTTCCTCACTTGTGGAAACATTGTGTTGTTTGACCGAGCTTGAAGTGGCCCGCAAGTGGAGATCGATTGGTTTTGACTTGCTCATATCAATCTCTCAAGAACTTTCTCGACGTCTTTTCTTGGGATAGCAGAGCTTTCGCTTACCCTGTCTCTCGAGATTTTCATCCCAATGATTTGCTTAGCCGGTCCTAAGTCTTTCATCGCAAAAGACTTGCCAAGTTCTTTCTTGACTTCTCAATCTTGCGGCATCATGACCTACAATCAAAGATGTCATCCACATACAATAATAGTATGATAAAATCATTATCACCGAATTTCTTAAAGAATACACAAAGTGATCGAATCGTCCTGTTGTAGTCATGATCGGTCATGAAGGAGTCAAACTTCTTGTACCATTGTCTTGGAGCTTGTTTTAAGCCGCACAAGCTCTTCTTCAATCTGCATACCAAGTTCTCCTTACCTTTGACTTTGAACCCTTTTGGTTGCTCCATATAGATTTCTTCATTCAAATCTCCATGAAGAAATGCAGTCTTTCACATCAAGTTGTTCAATTTCCGGATCAAACCGGCGTTATCCCAAGAACAACTCTAATTGAGGACATCTTCACCATGGTGAGAAAATTTCTTCAAAATCAACACCCTTCTTCCTCGATGAAACCCTTCACAACCGGCTAGCTTTATACCTTGGTTGCAAGCTTTGCTCTTGATCTTCAACCCGTACACCCATTTATTTTTTTTGAGTACGTTTACCTTTCGGTAGCTTCACCAGGTCATAGGTGTGATTTTCCCGCAAAGAGTTCATCTCTTCTTTCATGGCCTCCATCCACATATCCTTCGATCATGTGATATGGCTTCTTCAAAACTTTGTGGTTCTCCTCGTCGATGAGCATTACATACTCATGTGGGCTATATATGGTAGAAGGTTGTCTTTGTCTGGTGGACCTTCTAGCCGCATCTTCCAGTGGTGGAAGTGGAGGGACATCACGGTTGTATCATGGTGTTGATCTTGCACACCTCCCCCATGATTCGATTTCTAGTAGAAGAAAGCGGATCTACGTCATCGTGAACATATTGGTTTGATTGATTTCTCAACTGCTGTTTGGCATCTTCAATCGTTTGATCCTCAAGGAATACAACATCCATGCTTCGATAACTTTCTTCGATCGGGTCCCATAACTCGTAGCCAAATTCTTCATGGCCATAGCCCAAGAAGATGCATGACTTGGTCTTGTCATCAAGCTTGGATCGTTCATCTTTTGGAATATGCACGAACGCCCGCAACCAAACACTCTCAAGTGTTTTAGGAAACAACTTTTCGATCAAACTCTATCCGGAATGTCGCCACCCGGAGGAGCGATGGAGAAAGGTTGATTAGATCAACTGCGATCCTCATTGCTTCACCCCAAAAAGATTTGGGCGATTGGAATGTGATAGCATACATTGACTCGTTCACAAATTGTCTGTTCATTCTTTCGCTACACCATTATGTTGAGGAGTTTTTGGAACACTCTTCTCAAGCTTGATTCCATGATCCCCGCAATGTTGCTCAAATGGACCCTGGTATTCACCACCATTGTCAAGACGAACTCGCTTCGCCTTCTTTCCTCGTTTCTCTTTCAACACTTGCTTGAAAATTCTTAAAGATACCGAACTTGATCTTTAGATTTCAAAGCAAAACACCGACTTTTTCTAGAGAAATCATCAATAAATGTTACAAAATATATTGCACCACCAAGACTTCTATCTTTCATGTAGCATAAATCAAGTATGCACGGATCTAGTGGATGAGATTTTCTTGAAGGTGAAAAACTCTTGAAAGCAACTCGTGTTGTTTTCCAATTAAACAATCAACACAAGTTTGTAGGGGCATACTGGTTACCTCTCGGGAGAAGTTTCTTTCTCGGGTCGAACTTCCAAGCCCTTCCGACTTAGATGTCCGAGCCTTTTATGCCATAGCTCAATGGAGGAACTTTTATCAATTGCATTTACCTCTCCGTTGGATAATCCGGCTTGCATCGTACAGAGAAGAGTCGTCGTCGTCCTTAGCGACAATGAGAGAGCCTTTGGTGAGCTTCCATTTTCCTTCACCAAAGTGATTGTCATAGCAAGATCGTCAAGCTTGCCGAGTGGAAATAATATTGAGCCGAATGTCGGAATATGTCCGGCATCATTGAGCACCAGTCCGCTTCTCGATCGTTGTTCAATATGATGTTACCTATGCCAACGACCTCGCCACGCCATGGTTGGCCATTCGACTTTGCCAAAGCTACCACCGGTGTATGATGCAAACATATCACGATGAGGTGTGATATGATATGAAGCTCTGAATCAATAATCCGGTTCGTCTGTACGGCATGCGGAATCGATACAAGCATCATCACAAATGATGACAACATCACCATCAATCGCAATGCGCAGTAGTGTCTTTTGTCATCGATCTTGTTTTCATTATTTCCATTCTTTTGATCTCTTTTCTTCTTTCTACAATCTCTCTCATAGTGATTTGGACCACCACAATAATGACATTTGAAGTCCTTCGGATTTGGACCTCCCGGATTTGTCTCTTTTATTTTGAGAACCTCTAAACTTGCTCCTTCCCGCTTGTCATTTTTACTACTAAGGCTTTTGACTCGGAAGAATATTCTAACTCATTTTTCTCGACTCTTCATTAAGAAGACAATCTTTGACCATTTGCATAGTCAAATAGTTCACCATTCGGTGATTCTTGGCCGACACCACAAGCGTGTCCCAATTTGTCAGAACGAAATGGTGGCGACAGAATAAAGCAATTACTTCATCATCAAAGGGATATTTTCATTGTGGTAGATTGATTTATCGACACGACGCATTTAGGTGCTTCGTCATGTTCGCACCTTCCGTATATCCGAGCTTAGAACAATTTTTCCGATAATAGAAGCTTTGTTGAGGCATTTTTCCTCTCAAACATAGTTTCAATATTTTTCCACGAGAACATCGCCCTTTTCCTCATTAGCAAAATGATGGAAAATGCTATGCTCGCTTGAAACGCCGGATATATCCTACGGTTTTTACGTGTAGGATTTTCCACTGCGTCATCACTTGTATCTTTTGGTTTGGCAAAGATATCACCTTTCAAGGGCAAATAAAGATCCTTGCAGAGAGAAGATCCAACATACTCGGCTTCCAAATATTGTAGTTGGATCCGTTGAGTTTGAACATCCCATGAGGCGACGCCGATTCCTCCATTTTTTAATGCGCAACAACGTGGCTCGATACCACTTGTTGGGAAAGAGTGCCAAAATAAATGACACCTAAGACAACGAAAATAGTAAAATCTTTTCCCACCTAGTTTGGATTAAAAATGGGAACCAAATCAAGAATAATAGTGCAAGACGATAAAAATAGGACACAAGAATTTTTACGTGGAAAACCCAAATGGGAAAAACCACGAGACCGTAGTCCGGATAAATCCTCCACTAAATGTATATAAGAGTTTACAATATTTCTCCCTAAAAATAGGGGATACACAAATTATCTCAAGTTACTCAACTTGGAATACCCGAGAAAATAGGAATGTTATTTTGGGTGAGAATGAAAAATTACTACTAATTTTTCTCTCTTTTTCTTCACTCAAAACACACACTTATAGATACACTCTCTACTCTCTATTTTCTCTCTTCTCTTGCAATTGCTAAAATGCTAATTGCTTGATGTGATTTTGCATTCAAGGATGAAGCCCTTTTATAGGCATTTTTCATGCCCAATTCCAACATGTGAACAAACTTTGTCAACAAAGTTTGGCAACCAACCATTGAAGACTTGGTGGTGTTGGTTGGTTGATGCCTACCAAAGGAATAGTATTTACCACATGGGGTGGAAAATTCAACAAAAATTACTCAAAAATATATGCACTCTCTAGACTAAATAAGTGCCACAACCTTTAATTAGTAAAATAAATGGATGCAATGAAGACTCAAGACTAGTAGAAGTCCTGTTAATGGATGGGAATCTTAAAATTGAAGATGATATATTATGCACATAACTAGCACAAGTTAAAACATTATCCTAAAAGCAGTCAAGTCAATCTTAATTTACCATTCCTTCTCCAAAAAAAAAAAAAAATCTTAATTTACCATTCCACTCAAAAAAAAAAATCTTAATTTACCATTAATGTCACATATCCCAAGCCTCAACCCAAAACTTGCTCAAAAAAGCAAATTTCATCTCAACCTCAACATGCTACATTTGATTGGTTTGATGCCACACATTATTGGGTCCCTAATCCTCCCTATCACGCAAAATAAATGAAATCCCAAATTAATTCATATCAAAGGACAAGTTTTTACTTTTTGTTTATGTTTTTTTTTTTTAAATTCAAGGGCAGCTTAGTAGAACAACCATTCAAACCCTTATTTAAATAGTTAGATATTTCATATTTCATTTCCTATTTCACTTGTTTAGATGAATAACACATGTAAATATATATTTCATTTCTTATTTTATTTCCTATTTCACTTGTTTAAATGAATGACACGTGTAAATACATTTAAACAATCAATAACGCATATTAATTATATAGACATATGAGAAATTGATTGTAGCTTAATTGGTTTGAGCATTTGTAAACCAGACTATTGACCTAAAATCAAATTCCACTCGTCCCGCCCCCTATCAGGACTTTGTAATTGTACTAAAGAAAATTATATATAGACATATGTCATTCATCTAAACAAATGGAATCGGAAGTGCAAGATGGTGGAATGAGGGATCTCGCGTCATAGGAGTGACAATCTCTAACACGACATAAATCCAAACCTGAAATTACTAAGAGAAACACGAACACGACTAACACAAATCTGATACGACGTTACCTTTTCTCTTAGATCATATTTTTTATATTTTATTTATTTTTTGTTTTTTTTCCTTTAATTTTATGTAACACGACACGATCCCGACTAATTGGAAGTATTAAGAGAAATACAAACACAACTAATACGAATCTGACACGATATTATCTTTTCTTTTAGATCACATTTTTTATATTTTTTTTGTTTTTCCTTTGATTTTATGTAACACGACACGATCCCGACTAATTGCAATTATTAAGAGAAACACAAACACGACACGAGTAACACGAATATGACATAACATTAACTTTTGTCTTAAACTATACTTATTTTATATTTTACTAAATTTTCAATGTATTTCGAATATAAACCAAAATCGATCGACTCAAAACTAAAAATGGACACGATCCGACTACCCAAATTATCACCCTTACTTTTTAAACAGTCTTTCTACTTTCCAAAACTCCCTCCACATTTTCCCCTAAACCACTCCTTAAACCCCTCCCAATCACTTTATTTTTCTTTCCTTAGCTTTTCCCCATATCATTTTTTCTTATGGCGTTCTCACAAACCCAAAGCTCTCTATATCTCCTCTTCTTCTTCTTCACCTTATTCCTCTCTATTCCACTCTCAAACTCCTCCATCCATGACCTCCTCAAATCCATGGGCCTCCCCGCGGGCCTACTCCCCAAGGAAATCAAATCCTACACCTTCTCGGGCTCGGGCCTGCTCGAAGTTTTTCTCGACGGGCCGTGTTTGACCAAATTCGACACCATGGCTTTCTATGAGAGCGAGGTGCGTGCTAATCTCACCTACGGTAGTCTCACAGGCGTTAAAGGGCTGTCACAGGAAGAGCTTTTTCTTTGGCTACCGGTTAAAGATATAATCGTAGACGATCCCAGCTCAGGGCTTATACTTATTGATATTGGTGTTGCTCATAAACAATTATCTTTCTCAATCTTTGAAGATCCACCGGATTGCAGCTCCTCCAATAGTTAGTTTTTATTTTATTTTATTTTATTTTATTTCCTTTATTTCTGTTCATTCTTACAGCTACCATGGTAAGTAATTCACCAATTGGGATAATTACAAATACACCCCTTAGTTTTGGCTAATTACGAAATAACCCACATATGTTTTAAAATTACACAAAAGCCTTGCAGGTTTGATTATGTCTTAAACTATGGGTAACTTTAATATCTTTGTAAATATTAGGGATGATCACTTTTAATTACAAAAACACGTTTGAGTTTTGGGTTAATTGCAAAAAAACCACCGATGTTTCAAAATTACACAAAATCCTAGTACATAGTGTAAGGGGTAACTGTAATATGTTTAAAAATATTAGGGATATTTTTGAAATGTTTTTTTTTTTTTTTTTGGCATTTGAAGAGAAAAATTGAAGACCATCAAACTTCATTGCTTTTTTTTTTTTTGCAATTTTTAAGAATCATTGATTTTTTTTGTAATTAACCTGAACTTTAGTTTTTTTTTTTTAAGTAATTATCCCGTATCAATTTAGACCAACGTGGTACAAGGTGTTTAACGAAATTACAGAATCAAACAATATTTCCTTCCATTTCAGTCCTTCATTATGTCTATTTAAAACTGCCCTTTTGAATTCCATATTAAATGGGGGCGTCTTGTCAGTTGAGTTTTGAATAACAGAAAAATTCAATTTATTGTCATTTAATTCTGTGAGTTTTTATGATCTTATCCTTTTTTAGGTTAGATATGATGAGGAAAAAAAATAGAAATTAAATATTGAGTTTGTTTTAACTCCACTAAATGAACTATTAACTTGCGTGGTTAATTTTGCTATAACGCAGGTGTATTGAAGGAGGCTTCTATAAAAGAGAAGGCATTTGCAGCAGAAAGATAAAATAAATTAAATTGCCACTTGGTTTTTTGTAATTTAGTTTTTTCAGCAGACTATATTACAAAATATGATCATGGGTATAGTTAGGAGTGTTGGTATATGTTGGTAGTGGTGTAAAGATTTGGGAAAAATCAGATCTTCTGATTTACTAGACTAGAAATGCTAATGCTAATGCTAACTTTTATTTCTTGTTGGTCTTATTTATTTTTTTATTAGATAGATTAGAGCATTTCAAAGCACACCATATCTACTCCAACTACTTTAATTAGGACTTTTATATATTTTTAAGTTTTCAATTTTAGGATTTTAATTTAAAAAATTCCGGACATTGAGGATAAATTTGGCTGAATTGGTCAAATTGCTGACTTTGTTGCCACATCACCACCCCAAATTTGGGATATACAAATATCACGCAAAATCGCTAATTATGTTATTTTTAATTTAGTAATATTAATTAACAAAAAAATTGAAGATCCCCAATTTGGGGTGGGATGAGGTCTCCGGCTAATTTTTAAAATTTTCAGTCAAAATTATCCTAAATGGGTCAAAATTTTCAAAAAAAATTATAAATTACAAAAATAAACATCATAATATGCCACCACCACCAAAAAAAAAGGGGTAATTTTGCAATTATGCCCCCCAAAAAATGATAGGCAGTTAGGGGACAGAGTGTATGAAAGAGCTATAATGGGTAATAGCTCACTATGCCCATTAGGGACATTTGATGTTGTAACATGGAAAAGTAGAAAAAATTAGGGCCCCACTCGTCACGGGTTTCATTTTTTGTCATTGGATCCATTTTTGGGTAGGTTCCATCAAAGGTCCAAATTTCGAATTCTTTTGTATTTTGCTGGTTTAAGAAATTATTGTGTCACAATCATAAAGTTGTATGTGCAATTTTTATACCATATACTAATAAATGTTGGGGTTCAGCTGGGTCCCGCACGTGCTTTCTGACAGCGGCATCAACGGCTGATTGGCCGCTTCTTGGTCTTTTGGCCATTGGATCATTATTTTGTCCGAAACCCAATTGAAACACGAGCATTACCCAAAAGAACAACACTATTATTCCTATGAAATGAGTTTGTGGGTGAAAAAAGCGGAAAAAAATCTCTTTTCTTTTAGGTTTTTTTGTTAATGATTTGGGAGCAGTTTGGGATGAGATAATTTTAGCCTAAACCCGTTTAGCCCATAATCATAAATAAGTAGTGGAACAGTGGAATGAAATAGTCAAAATACCAAAATTTGTTAGAAATACTTTGTTTATGTATGAATTGTTGTTTGGAGACCATAACCATTTTTTTATAGTAGGTTACATGATTTTCAATTTAGTCCCTCAACTAATTGAACATCTCTAAGACATGTACATTTCATTCCATGATGATAATTTGATACATTATTTAATCTAAAATTAAAATCTTATATAGATTGTTTTAGAATGAACCTGGGATTGTTCCGAGGAAGCTCATATGATGTTTAAGTCAATAAAAGAATTTTAGTTGGTTTCAAAAAAATAAAAGAATTTTAGTGAAAATTTAAAAGGCAAAAAATTGTATGAGACGGTCTCATGAGCATTGTCAATAAGACTGATCCTATATGTAAATACAATTCTAACCCAAACTCATAAGAAATTTGTATTTTATAGGATTCGTATCATGAACTTAAGTTCATTATACAATCTCATATAAAACCACATCAATTTAAAAAACTAGCGCGAATTATCGTGTATAAAATCAAAATGTGAGAACGAAGACTAACATTAATAGTCGGAACTTGGATCTCGCGAACCTTGTATAATGCATTCGGGATCGTGGGGCAATAATTAAAGAATAATTTGACATAAATCAACGTAATTGCAAATTAAGAGCATTTTTAAATTTAAATAGTGATATTTTTTACATCTTCCCATTCTTCTTTGTATTTCGTTATTTATTTTCTCTTTTTCCAATACTAATTTATAACATATGAGATATGGAAGTAATTTGAAATATTTTCACAATTTGTGTTGTTTTGAGAAACTATCATTCAAAAAGGTCATTCAAATTGTAAGAAATCCAATTCAATTAATTATAAAGAGTTGTTTTAGCTCTCCAAATTTTGGAGAGTGAAAATTCATTCTCTAATTTTAAATGTTAAAAATTACCCACATCAATATCAATTCATCAATTTATTCAAGTTATTTATATACATCTATGTCAACATTGCAATTACTTGTATAATAAGAAATTTTGTATCAAGGTAATTAAACAGGAACTTCTTGATATAAACCCGAATAGAAATGCAATCTTCTTAATCCATATCCATATCAATTTCAGAATTGGGAGAATTTCATAATAGGATCCAAATTTAAGAAAATCTATCATTTAAAGACCCATAATTTCAACTTTCTCAAATCAAGATCCAATTTTTATTTTTTTCTCAAATTGGGCTCTCCCTCAAATTTTGGGTTCTCACTTCAAGACCTAAAATTTCAACCTTATCAAATCAAGACCCAATTTTTATTTTTTTTTCTCAAATGAGGTCCTCCCTCAAATTTTGGACTCTCAATTCGTGTTTTAAAATTTAATAAAAAAGAAATATTAATGTAATCTATCACATTACCACAAAAATTAATTTTCTTTCTCTTTTTATTTTTTTGCTCATTCATTTTCCTAATCGATTTAAACTGTAAAATTCAATCATAATTTGAATATCTTATTTTTTTTTCCAGTAACTAGAAAATATTTTACTACTTCTTTTTCATTGGCATAATTTGAATATCTTATTTTTTTAATGAGATAAATATTTTTTTTTTTTTTCATCTTGTTAGCTACATACATTTAATTATAGATCTTGGTTTTTACACGTTAAAGAAAATTGATAATAAGTATGGATCAGGCAAAAAAGAATGAGCGAAAAAACGAAAAGAGGAAGAAAAATATTTTTGTGGTTGACGTGATAGATTAAACTAATATTTCTCTTTTTGTTAAATTCTAAAACTTGAAGGAGAAACCAAAATTTGGGGAGGGCCCGATTTGAGAAAAATAAATAAAAATTAGGTCTTGATTTGAGAATGTTGAAAATTTGGGTCTTGAAGTTTTGAGAACCCAAAATTTGAGGAGATCAATATCAATTTGAGAAAAAAATAAAAATTGGATCTTGATTTGAGAAGGTTGAAATTTTGGGTCTTAAAATGATAGATTTTCTTAAATTTGGATCCTATAATGAAATTCACCCTTTCAGAATTTACAAACATTCCATTTATATTTGTAAATTCAGTTAGTCAAAAAAATATTACCCCTCATATATTCCACCCGAAATATCCGCTCCCAATCGGTACTCTATAAAGTAATTAAAATAAAGGCAATTTTTTTTTTATAAGTAGTCATTTTTTCTGAATAAAAAGTTGAGATTTGATGTCTGTTGAGGTGATGTGACATTTTTATTTTCAAAATTTTTTAATTTTCATTTAAAAAATAATATCTAAATCTTACATGGCATTCTAGTTGTCTTAAATGATGGAAAATTTGGGATCAACCTTGTGCTCAGTGGTTGAGACATATGTTGTAACTTGTAAGGGCGACTGACACGAGTTCAATCCCATACGACTGCGTGTGTCCGCTCCCCAAGTTTCCCTCATTGTACTAAAAAAAAATGATGGAAAAATTAATTAAATGAAACAAAAAATTTGAAAAACCTAAAATATTATCTAAAAATTCTGAAAATTATTTGACTTTTTGTAACAAAGTTTTAAAAAATTCAAAAAACTATTTTAAAATCTAAAAATTAAAATATCTAAAATTTGATAATTTCTTTACAAAACTAAAAATGATAAAAAAAATTCGAAATTATTTTAATATTACAAAATCAAATACGATAGTTGTTAAAAAAATATAAACTGTTTGAAAAAATCTGAAATTTATTTGAAATATTGAAAAATATTCTAATTTGTGAAATAGAAAAACTCAGAATTATTTTGAAAAAGTTGTTTAAAAACATCTTTTAGTTTAAAATTGCACGCGTCCGTCTCCTGCTCTTCCCCCAAATCCCATACGCCATCTTAATCTTGGCGCTAAATCGTCGCCTCTTTCCACTAATCCCTATTAATTACAAATTTAATCAAACTTATCTACCTTTTCATTTCCAATTTTGCGATCACGAAACCTAGACAATGGGAGGCGGAGCGATGAGAACGGCGGCGAAGGTGGCTGGGATCACCGTGGCGAATGCTGATTCGATGCCCAGGGTGGTTTTCGGCGGGTCGCCGACTCTTCAGGAAGCCAGAGAGGCTACTGCGGAACTTGCGGTCGTGCTTGAAAAGTATGTTTTTAATTCTTTTAACTTGAAAAAGTTCTATTTTTTAATCTTTTGATCATAGTTGTATACTTGTATTTGATTACATTTGCGATTTTATTTATTATTGTTATTATTTTTTGAGATAAGAGATTTTTAGTGGAGTAAGAGTTGTAGCATGTAGCGAATTTAGGGATTAAGCACACATTTCTACTAGGCCTCTGTCTCTCTGGCCGTATGCATTTTCAATTTGCAGTAATTAAAAACATTTGATTACCATGTCTGGTTTTGTGAAGGTTTGGTGGAAACATATTATCCTCTGTCTATTTATTGCTTACATTAGTCAATAGTAGCGGCTATTGTTGTGGCTTATCATTTATTTTCACTGGTTGATCATAAGTTTTGAGGATGTTATTGAGTTTACTCAACCATTAGCTGATCGGAAATGGATTCTCATATTTCCATTCCGTAAATTTCGGAGAGAGAAAGACACAATCATAAAAAAATGTACGAAAATAGAAAAGTAGGTACCACTCATTTTTTTTTTATCCGTATGTCTTTGAGAGAAATTTACGGAACGGAAATGTAGAGGATCCAGGTCCGAGTAATTGCCAACCAAATAGAGCAAGTCTCTTGTGAGATAGTCTCACGGATCTAAATCCGTGAGACGGACCTCATAAGGGCTCCGTCTTGAGAACATGAACCATGAAAATAAATTTAAAAATAATAATGAACCATGAAGAAACAAAAATAAACCCTAAAAACATAAACATGAAGAATAAACCTGAAAAACAAAAATAAACCCAAGAAATAAAAAAAAAAACCCTAAAAAAAACTAAAAATCCTAAAAACTCAAATCAATTAAAAATAAACCCAAGAAACAAAATAAACCCTAAAAAAACAAATATAAACCCTAAGAAAAATAAAATCTGAAAAAAAAACTTTTAAAACTTTGTGTAAGGGCTCCGTCTCACGGATCTAAATCCGTGAGACTGTCTCACGCAAGTTTTTGCCAATATTAAAAATCTATGCTTTGGGTATTTGTTATGGCTACATGCTGTGACACATCTTTTGCGGTTTTCAGGGCTTATCTGTCATCTACCGGTTCAGTTGGACGTGATGGTTCACTTGCTGGAGATGATAACTCAAGTTTGTCTATTTCAGGCTTACCAGTGATGGATTGTGTTACCAGTGATATTGGCATTGCACCTGAAGTACCAGCCCATGTCATTAAGGCCTTTAGGCTTCTACATGACAGCTCTGTAGCCCAGGTTTTTAGCCTATTCTACTTAGCTGTAGATTTAATTCAAAGAGTTTTTTCTTTTTGCTTGAAGGAGCTTAAGGAGAAGTTCACATACTGTTTGAGATATGAATTCAATTCTCTTCTATTATAGCATATACCTGCTAGTTTCAATACTGAATGGTTATAATGGATTTTGGTATCAGAAAATGAAATAATTACAAATACTACCCTTGAGGTTTAACTTAATTACAAAATATAACTAGTTATCTTTCAAAATTACAATAACCCCATATTTTTCTATTTTACAAATTGGACCCTATTGAGGTAATTTGTAAATTGTAAAAACATATAAAACCTCAAGGGGTGTATTTTTAATACCTTATTTGTAGTTATAAAAATATATTATATTTTTGTTATAAACTAAATCTCAGGGGTAGTTTTTGTAATTATCCTTTAAAAATTGGATCTTGATGGATAGAACAACATTATTGATGAGCAATTATCATTGTGAAATCTTGGGTCCATAATACGTGATTGACATAAAAATTGTGCCGTTATTGTCAGAATATTGTTGCTTCAATTGCCTGTGATCCAAATGTATGGAATGCAGTATTACATAACCAAGAGCTTCAGGAGTTTGTGCAGTCACAAAGGACATGTAAGAATCTTGTTTGCCTTTTCTTTTCATCCAGGAAAAATCCAAATCAAAATGCGCTAATCCTTTGTCGTGATTTTAATTGAAGGTTTCGCCTGCTCGGATTTGAATCAGTCATCCGCCGATAGCAATGATGTTGCATCAGAGTATTCAGAGTCTCAACCCGATAGTGGATTTGTGGATATTATTGAGAAGGTGAAGGTTACCGTGGTTGATATGATGAGCAACTTGTCTGATTACTTCCGAAGCTTCTTTGGAGGTGAGGGGGTCAATAGAGTAATTTCAAGTTCTGATGGAAGTGCAAATGCTGAAATTGTTATGGAGGCATCATTTGTGGGATTGGCTGTCATGGCTATAATGGTGATTCTTGTCAAGCGTGTTTAATCAGAATACGCTTTGGAGTATTTGTAAAATTGTGTCGAAGTTTTTATAGTTTGAATTCCAATTTATTTGTGCTCAACATGTAAGAACGAAATTTGATCCTTAACCTGCTTTTTGTGGGTACTTGTACTTTAGTACTGTCCTAGATCATGATTCAACATTAGTCTTACAACAAACTTAGTAAAGTGTAATGATTTTTTCCTAATAACTGAATACTTTTGTCTATAAATAATGCACATTGAAGAGTTTTGGAAAACGTTTTTGGTGGGGGAAATGTGAATGGAAGACCCTAGTAAATGGAATTTAAGTCCATGAATATAATAAATAGTGAGAATTCTTGATCTCTCTTTATGTCTTTCTCAATTTGAAACATTCGGGATTTGAATTGATGTCCTTCTATTGACTCCTCATAAATTGCATGGATTTATCCAAAAGGTTTTATTTCAATTGGAATTTGGTTCCATGTACGAGTATCTCAGCCAAGCATCCATGGCTGAATTGTTAAAGCATCCAACCAATAGACCCTGGTGCCCAAGTCTATTGGAATTTGTAAAATGGAATCAAATGTCAAGGTGTATTTGTTATTTTAAAAATAACTGGTTTTTTTTTGTAATTAAGCCTACTCTCAAGGGTAATTTTGGAAATTAACCCGGTAAAAATATTTATGATCACTTGAGGCTAGCCCAACAATACATAAGCTGCTTCAACCAACAGTTTCATACAGTGTGTTTATCCAAAACAGAATGAGGATCATCACCACAGGCTGTCGTTTCAAACATAACTAGCCACAAAGGAATAATAACAAACAATAACATAAAGGAAATAAAGAAGCTGAGAAATCGAAGATCAGAACATCATAAAACGAAATGTAAAGCTTGCCATAACAGCATCTCAATTTTTTTTTTTTTTTGAAACCAATAGCACCTCTATTTAGTCATCCAGTAACAATCAAAATCCTATAATAGAATAACTGACACCTAGAATTAAAAACAGAATAGTTCTAAAAAAAATTCAAACTTCCAATTAAATGGGAGCAGAAATTAAAGAAGCCAAGTATTATACTGTCGCTATGCTTCAAACTCAAAGAGTAGCCTTGACATCGACTTGAGACCCTGAGTGCTCTTATGAATTCGCTTAACATGTCCATTTTCAGGCATAAGAGGATCAAAAACTGTTATCTCATCAACACGACGAAGCAACTCTGTCCTAAATCGTTTCGCATTCTGATTCATAGTCACGTTAAGCAAAACATGCATTTTAGGATACTTCAAACATTCAGCAATTTTACGCCTGTTGGCAGAGTCAGATGTAAGGATAACAATCGTTCTTTGGAAGTCTACCACAAGCCCTTCATCATCATCATCATCTAGAGTACCCTTATCGAAAATCTCCAGCAGGCAAGAATAAAGCACATCATCAGCAAATTCAACTCCATCAAACATAAGAACCGTGCATGGATTCTGCTTCACTTGCTCGATAAGTAAATGTTTCTGTAGTTCGCCGTTGCTATTATTCTCCTCCAATTTGACATGCTTGAACAATGACTTCCCAGAACTTGTTGTCAATGAATCGGTAAGTACATTAACCAGTCCCCTTTTAGCATCATCATCAAGACCTAAAAACAGGTAATGTTTGGCCGGCAATTCAGGCAAATGCAATGGCGAATCGATGATCTTCACTACAGCATTGATTATCGATGCGATTACTTTAGCAAACGCAGTAGTGTCAGTTTGCAACCTCCTCCAGATATTCCTAATCGTATTCGTCTCTCCGGCCTTAGGAAGGTCATTCGCTCATTCCTCAAGTACATATTCTGGTGGTGGATTAGGACATGGAGAAAACAACACGATCGAATCGCAGATAGCCAATAACAACCGCCCGAGCTGAGATAAATCCTGGCCAATGCAATCCAATAAAAGCAAGCATTCTTTTCGTAACTCAAAAAACCTGTACGCTGATTCGACTTTAATCCTTAAATCGGCGATCGATTTACGAAATGTCCCACCCTTCTGCTTGAAATACCAATCCTCCAAATACTGTTCCTGTGTGTGAAATCTAAAATCCAGTTCGTACGTTCCGACAAGCGTATCAACGCATACAACGACAACACTATCATAACCTTCTGCTGTCGATAAATGTGGAACAATGTGATCAAGCAACGATTTTTTGATCGCCATTCCAGCTCCGACAACAGAATCTTTCGATGCCTTCTCTAATAACACATCTAGTGCAGCATCAGAGGCGTGAACGATGAATCTTCGTCCAGCAATTTCCCGAAGCAACAGCCTGGCGACGGCTCTCTGATCGCGGTACTTCTCCACGACAAAAACGTTATCCAAGTAATCTAACAGATGAGCACCAAAGAACTTTCTCACGTCGTCCTTTAAATCACGATTACGAGTCTCGTGGTCGACTCCCACGCTCGAGGTCATGAAAATGATCGACTTAGAGAAGTCGACACGGTTCCCATTAACATCTCTCGAAGCTACATTACACAAAACCCTCGGCAGAACCCCTGTTCTGACGAAGGGGGCAGCCTTATCGATTTTGTCCAAGAGAATCACCGAATACGGACGTTTTCGGACAGCCTCCGAGAGACGATCCCACAAATCCTGAACTCTTCTCCTTAAACTTAAATAATCGGGAGACGCTGATCCTTCCAACCGAGGCACTTCATACTCCGACATATCGATCTCCACAAGCCTGCTCGCGTCGCAATACAAATGCTCCGCGATAGCCTTGGCAATCTCACGTTTACCAACACCGGGAGCGCCCAAAAGGAGAAACGATCCCTTAGGCCGACACATCATCTCATCTCTCACACTGTCGAAAATCTCATCGATCACGCGATCTTGATCCACCAACCTCTGTTTCGTCCTGTATCTCGCCATTTCGCGAGAAGAAGGAAGAATCTCAGTAACCGGGACGTCAGTCAGGCGGCTCACCACCTCCGCGACGTGACAAGCCTCGACCGTCAAGAGACTCCCAAAACGCACGACTAATTCGCCCCGTAGATCATTCAAAAACCGAGCAACATCTTTCGTGACATCCACATCATCACTGTCTACACTAGCCAATTCCCAGCTGTTCTCGTTCGGCAGAGGGCAATCCAGGTCAGCGATTTTCGACGCATAGTCCTTAAAAAAGCTGAGCTGTTTAACAAATTCAGATGACAACGAGACATGATTAAATTCTTGTATGAAGTCTTTCATGTGAATCGATGCGTAATCGCGTTCCGTTCTTATCCTATTCATCCAGGATTGACTATCCGGGTGGATATCCCTGTATAGTTGGATTATTTCGACCAGAGAACGACGGAGAACGTATGATTTCTCATTGAACTCGCTCTCGTGGGCACAATTTCTGAAATTTTCTAGCACCAGTTCACATGCTCCACGCAAGACTTCAACAGCCTGGCACTGAACAATGGCGAGATCAAAAGCTTGTTCCGAAATTCGAACGCAGTATTTCTCCTCCAGTTTCAGTTTCTCTTCCTTTAAAACCATCACATGCTCCTGCTCCATCGGATGCAGAACGAAGAACAAAAGCAATACGAAAAATCGTGAAGAAAAAACGTGAATCTCAAATTTTAATATCGATTCATTCAACCACCTAAAAATATTAATAAAACAACTATTTATAATATCAAACTCCTATCACAATAAAACTTCTAACTTAACTAGATATTGAAATAAACATATGGCAGCCGACGGGGATGATTGAGGAGGTTGCAAATATGTTGATGGATTTTCTGTTTCAAAATAGTATTTATCCTCTATTTGCCAAACGTTCTCTTTAATAAAGTTGCAGTTGTAAAATAAAAGAATCTTAGACTTACAAATCACTTTAAATATAAGATATTGTAAAATCCTACTATATCTTATCTTTGTTGTAACACTAACCCTAACCCTAACCTCAACTCTATGAGACTATGGCAGCCGGGTGGGGATGATTGAGGAGGTTGCAAATATGTTGAATGGATTTTCTGTTACAAAATAGTATTTATCCTCTATCTCACAACACGGCGCCAAACGTTCTCTTAATAAAAATTTATTAACCAAAAAAAAAAAATGGAGTTAGATTTTTAATTATGGAAATAAAGATTTTTGAAAAGAAATCCATGCTAATACAAATCTAACACGGTTGTTTTTCTGTCAGTTAATTTTTTTATATATGATTTTAGTTCTAAAAACTATAATGTATATTAAAGTATATATTAATTATTATATCCGATTCTTGTTTCATAAATTAATATTATAATTATACACTAACATTCAAGATCACATGATGAACTTCAAATACGGCCCAAATAAAATAGGTTCAGATTAGATTTATTTAACCCAAATTCATCCGTCTAGTGGCAAGGCAAACTTAATGGACCAAATAGTGGACTTGTAGTTCTAGGCCTTAGTTTGATTTGCCATGAGCTTTGATTGTGAAAAACGGTTTTTTTATTTTTTATTTTTTTGGGGGAATATTTGGAAGTGAAAAAACTTGTATTGATAAGAAATATCAAGTTAATCAATGACTAATCTTTCTCCTTAAGTCTGAATTATGATTCAGAAAAGATTGTTTATTATTACTATTATTATTATTATATTATTATTATTATTATGACATCACTTATTGCTATTTTTCATTTTGTTAGTGAAGATGAATTAATTTGAACCAAACAAAAATAGAGTAGGAAGCCATACATATATGGTTATATGACCTTGAAAAGAATTGCACAATTCACTTTTCTTTTATGGTACAACATGTACATATGTGATTTACAATTAGGGATAATTAAATAAAAAAAACCCGAGGTTCGGGCTAATTACAAAAAAACTCTAAAGGTTTTTGAAAATTATAAAAAAGAAATCCTGAGATCTGATTTGATTTCATCTTATATTTTCTCCCTTCATAAGCAAAAACCATTTCAAAACCCCCTGATAATTATGTTTATCCCCTTAAATTTAAAACATAATCAAACTTGAGTTTTTTTTCTTTGTAATTTTTAAATATTTCTACGTTTTTTTTTGTAATTAGCCCAAACCTCAAGGATTTTTTTTTTTTTTTTTTGTAATGATCCCTTACATTTATATGTGATTTTATTGCCATTCCAAACTCGAGTCTCCTCTTGATTTCAGCATATTTTTGAACCACTTGACAGAGGACTTAGGTATCCTGGTAAGATTGTTCTTGAAATCTACATAGTAAAGGCCAAACCGGACAGTATATCCCATGTTCCATTCCCAATTATCAAGCAACGACCAAACAAAATATCCACGAATGTCACAATCGTCTTGCCTGCATTATTTTGAGTTTGTTTCAAATGTATTTTTTTTTTTAACAGAAAATATGGAAAATGTAGTACAATAAGACTTCTTACTGTCAGTACCTTATAGCAGCAGATAGGTTTGAGAGATAGTCCCTATGATAATTTATTCTCTTGTCATCCTTCAAAGCCTTATCTAACACTAAATGAGATCGATTAGGATCATCCATCCCTGAAACCATCGAATTATCGAATGAGATAAGCGTATATATGAGATTTTAGCTTTGTAAGTACGTAGCGAAAAACTCTTACCATTTTCTGTTATAATTACCGGTGGATTCCCGTATTTGTCTTTAATGTAGTTTGCCAACTTCCGGATACCCCATGGAACGATGTGTAGCCAATGAGACGCGGCCTGGAAAAAGGGAACGTATATAAAAATCTTTACAGAACTTAAGGGCGCAATTGGATAACAGAAGTTTTCCATTTTCGTTCCGCTAACATATTTATCCCAACATTTGATTGCATATGAAGATTTTCAGAAAATATATCGTTGACTCACTTTTAATTATTCTTGCACTAGTCACAAGACTCACAACTACTCCTTTTTTCAAAAAGAAAAAAATATCATTAAATCACCGATCATTATTACTCATTTTCTCACAAATTCCACTATATAGTCATTCTGCTCACACATTTCCAATCAGCAATCATTATTTTACAATTCTTATATGAAATCAACTTTCATGGTTATATTTTTCATTTCATGTCCAATCACATTCTCAAAAATCTATCTTTTCTTTTTTTAAAAGTTTTTTTTTTAATTATTTTCGATGAGAAACTGAAACTTACTCTTTCTCCGATGGCAACTCCATGCTTTGAAGCTAAAGTGAAATGTAAACATAATATTAGTGCCAATATTAATGAACCATTATATATAAAGGTATAAGACTATATATATTCTTTTGGTATCTTACCGGTGGTTATTACAGCAGAGTCCGATGAGGCGTCCTGGAGTACGAGCTTACGGATTCTAGTCCGATCATTGCGGGCATACAATGTCGTGTAATGATTTATGCCAATGAAATCCAGCGACCCCTTCAAGAATCGGGACACCTCCGGAACGATTTCAGGTAGTCTTTCGCCTACCAGCTTCTGCATCGAAAGAGGGTAATCCCCAAGGAGAAGTGGATCAAGGAACCTGATTTAGATTTGCAACTCACCGTTCGTTATTTTCCGAAAATTCACCAAATTGTATTTTATTTTTTTCACATAAAGTAGTCTTTTTGTGGTGTCTTACCATCCAAGTCCAAAATCCAGGGCTCTCCTTGCAGCATCTATATCCTCATCTTTGTTGGATATTGGTTCATACCACTTAGCATCTAATACTATCCCAACTCTGCCTTGTTGGCTTTCCTAAAACATGACATTTATTAAAATTAAGGCCCTGTTTACATAAATAATGGGAATAATTACAAAAACTATCCTTAAAGTTTGACCCAATTACAAAAAAACCCAAATATATTTCATTTTCTTAACAAATAACCCCCTATTGAGGGTGGAATTTGTAAAATAGAAACAAATATCAAGGAAGGAATTGTAATTTTGAAAGATGCCTGGGCTTTTTTGTAATTAGACTAAATCCCAAGGGTATTTTTGTAATTAATCCATAATAATGTCCTTAACTGTGTTTTCTCTTGTAGGCAGAACATACCTTGAAATTATTCTGATAGCTGTGATAAGCAGCAGCATGGGACAAGAGAATGTTATGAGCTACTAAGTACGGTTCGACCGAAGATTTTCCATTTTTGCAGATTAAATGTCCGAGGATTGAGCATCTGCCCGGAGCTTGAACTCCTAAATCATAACCTTGGATTGCCATACCATGTGGCTCATTGAAAGTCATCCAATTTTTCACTCTATCTCCGAAAGCTTCGAAACAGATACAAGCATAATTTTTGAAATCCTTTCTGCAGTATAAGTAAAGTTTACGAATTTAAGTTTTATTATTTTAGCCTTTCAATGCAATATCACCGCGATGCAAATAATGCACGTACACGACTTGGTTGCTTAGAAATCCTCCGTATTTATCTTCGAGCATCTGTGGAAGGTCCCAATGGTACAAAGTTGCATAGGGATGGATTCCTTACAGAATATTGAGAGCAAAAATATTGAATAAAATTGAAATAAGGGATAATTACAAAAAAGCCCCTGAGGTTCGGGTTAATTACAAAAAAAACCCAAAGATTTTTGGAAATTACAAAAACCCCATTGAAGCAAAAAAACATTTCAAAAACCCCCTTGGCATCTGTAAAAATAATACATATACCCCTTTAAATTTAAGATGAAATCGAATATGAGGGATGCTTTTGTAATTTCGAAACATCTTTGGGGTTTTTTGTAATTAGCCCTAACCTCAGGGGTGTTTTTGTAATTATCCCTTGAAATAATGATCTTATGATATAAATTTCAGATACTATTCTTTTGTCATCAAACCTTTTTCTAGTAATGCATCTATCAGATTGTTGTAGTATTGTATCCCTTCTGGATTTGGTTCCCCTGTTCCATCTGTTGAGTTTCACATACTAAAAGCCATAAGTTCTACAACTTGTTAGATGGGATGTATATTATCTAGAAAATAAATTCTGTTCTTGAAATAAATTGATTTTTTTGTGAATTGTTTTGGAAAATCTTACTTGGCAAGATTCTTGACCATGAGATGGAGAATCTATAAGCATCCATGCCCAAGTCCTTCATCAAGTCTATGTCACTCTGTCATATGAAGTTAATACATCAATTTCAGTTGGGAAAAAATCAAACCTTGAATTGATTAATGTAATGTTGTTGTTTACTCAACCTTAAAGTCTCATCATATATTCTTATTCTTAAATTGAATATCTTCTTGGGATAATTGCAAAACTACCCCTGGAGTTTGGGTTAATTACAAAATACCCAAGATGTTTGAAAATTAAGAAAAAAACCTTATGAATGGGACCAATGGGTAAAGTGTAATTCAGAATCAAACCTCACCGAGTTTTTTTATAATTTTCAAAAACATGTGGAATTTTTTGTAATTAACCCAAAACTCAGGGGTACCTTTTGTAATTATCCCTATTTCTTTTGGTAGCTTGTTATTCTATCGTACAAATGACATAATGCTTAAATTTTTTAATATCTTGAGACTGCGGGCATTCTTATCCTCTCCGAATGTTTTATCATAAATTTGGCTTTACTATTTTTCAAATCAAAGATTCTTTTTGGTTTGTACAGGTGACATAATGCGAAAGCAAGATAAGGGGTGGAAAGACAATGAACTCTACTTGTGTTTGTAAATTGATCAATTCTTCACTCAATGAAACAGTTATACACACACGCCCAAAACACACACACACACACACACACACACACACCCACAAAGAAAGAGAAAAATAAATATATTTATTCAAGTGCCAATAAACAAGACATTGGTTAAAACTTAAAAAGGTAGATAAACTGGTGGATTAATTCTTCATGAAATATTCACCTTGAACCGATGATATTGATCAACCGCGGTGTTTGCATTACTGAAATCCAATATTCTTCCTATTTTTTGGAAGAAAAAAAATAAGGGGTGAATAATTAATTTACTTAAATTTGCACATTTTGGAGTCTTGAAAGAAAAAGACCGATTACCGACCTGGTTTTCTGGTGAAGGTATCCCATATGCTGTCTCCTTTATTTCCTTCATTTACAGCTCCTTCAAACTGATAAATACTAACTCATCCCTAGTTGTAATTATATTACAAGAATGGATAATTACAAAAATACCCCCAGTTTTAGCTTAATTACAAAAAAAACCTAATTATCTTTCAAAATTACAAATATGACTTTTACTTCTGTTTTACAAACTGCACCGTCCAAAAAGTGGGAGTATTTGTAAACCAAATACAAATCTAAATTGGGGTGTTTTGTAATTAAGCTAAACTTCATGGGTGGTTTTTGTAATAATCACTTACAAATGAAAACAGGTGAAACCTGGTAAGCTGAAGAAGCAGTCCCAAAAGTGAACCCATATGGAAAATCAGCTCGGCTAATGGATTCACACTTGACAATAATCAAGAATGGCACCACCACAGACAAAAGTGCTAAATAAATGGTTGCCATTGGTTGAATTGTTTGATCATCAACAACTGCGTTGCAAATTAATTAAAGCTCACTAAATGTTTGGGTTTTTGGTGTTTGCTTTATATAAGTGTAAAAAAAATGAAAAATGGGTTTTTGGGTCTAATATTGAAGCAAGATGAATTTTAGAAGCCAAGAAAGTTGGAAAAATAGCGACTCTAATAAGGCCCTTCTCTTGCGGCAAAAGAGGTTGACGGCTTGTTAAGCAATCTCTGCCTTTTGCTTACACGTTTTCATCCTACATAAAAACAGAGCTTGCCGAATGGACACCAATTAGATAGTTTATTTTGATTTTAATAAATATTTCTATCGAAATATGTACCTATATATATTTATTTATTTATACACACACTTAGTTTGCCTTTATGCCTAATTTTTATACTAGTTTGATTGGAGTAACGTTTAACTTGACACACCTAAATGTGATGTTGTAAATTTATATGAATATGAGCCAAAAAGAAAAAGGGAAAAGAAAAAATCTCCACTGGCAAAAATTATATGCCGAGTTTAAGCTAAGAAGACCAAAAAAACAAAAAAATAAAAAAAATGATTATGGGCTAGGATTAAAGAATATGATTATAATGATCATCGTACACATTGATGATAAAAAGTTAACATCACGTGATAAAGATTGAGAAAAGAGGAGCTGTAAACCAGACCCACGGGCACCACAACAGACTTATATCTCTTGTAGCGTGGAAGTCGTGAGTTGTTACTCACACTCCATCAAAATACCCTCGTGGTATATGCGAGCTGGTGAAGGATTTAGTGGGAACTCATGCTAAATAACATTCATATCGGTTCGATTTGAAAAGATAAATTATACTTTGATTTATCAGTTAGTTGAGTACTCAACTTGCATTTCTTAATTTGCTGGCTTCCACAACTTTACTTGGCCAGGGAGAAGAAATGTGTAAGTTTCAATGATCTCTTCATTTTGCCTTTCATTTTTGTCTTTCTAAAATTAATACGACCCGTTTGAAGTAAAATATCTTAAAACTTCTTATTGTTTTGGACATATTCTCTCACAAAATAAAAGTTGCCCTTATTTATCGTCTTTTATCTTTTTCAAACACATTTTGTTCCCTTTTTAGAATTAGCCATTTCACATGTGGACTGTCGAGATCTCTTGTAATTTAGCATTTTATTTCATATTCTACGACGCACATCAAATATATATAATAATATTTGAAAAATATTTCATGCAAAAGTGTGAACTTCATGTACATACTGTTTTTGTCTTCTTTTTTTTTTTTTTTTTGCTTTGAGTATAAGTAGATGTTTGTGTTGTTAGGACGATTAATCTGTGTTCGATCCCATATGAGTGCATATGTCCCTTCTACTACTATTTTTGTCTTTAAAGTCAATTAGAGTAGCACATAAATAAGCTTTTTTCTTGACCAGATGCAACTTGCAAACTGTTGATTAAGGGTGTTTGTTGAGCTTATAAGCTCTTTAAAACATCTTATAAGATGTTTGAATAATTTTTTTAAAAAAGATCTTATAAGCTCCTAAAATAAGATGTTAAGAGCTTATAAGCAATTTCTAAAAAAAGCGGGGAATTTCAATTAGAACTTAGTTCAATAACCTTCTTTAATTTTGACTATTTTAATTACCAAATTGTCAATACTAGCATCTTAAAAGCTACACCATTTTATTTTATCCAAATACTTTAACAACTTATTTATAAAATTGAGCTAACATCTTATAAACTCTAAAAATATCTTATAAAATATAAGAACTTATAAAAACTTTTAAATAAACTTAGTCAAACTCACTCTTTAATATTCTTGATTTTGTAGCATATACCTTTAATTTTCTTATCAATATTCGTAACCAAGCCCACAGCCCACTACGGCATTACATATAAGCATAACTCAAAACTCCAACATGGCCGTCTGGGCCTATTGCAACACAGTATTGGGCTGAAAGTCTACTATGACTCGCAAAAATTGCCATACCTCGAGTAAGGCCCATTTGTCCAACCAGCAACCCTAGGCCAAACCTAATTTCACCCAGACAAGACGTCTCTAAAACCCTAATATCTATATACTCCACCATTTCTCTTTCCAACACTCTCTCGCCGTCCCTCTTCCCCTTCCCCCCTAAACCACACAGAGTTTTCATCCCAAAATGGGTCGTGTGATCCGGGCACAGCGTAAGGGAGCAGGGTCCGTTTTCAAGTCCCATACCCACCACCGCAAGGGCCCGGCCCGTTTCCGCTCCCTTGACTTCGGCGAGCGCAATGGCTACCTCAAGGGTGTCATCACTGAGATCATCCACGATCCCGGCCGTGGTGCGCCGCTAGCACGCGTCACATTTCGCCACCCATTCCGCTTCCAGCACCAGAAGGAGCTGTTTGTCGCCGCCGAGGGAATGTACACCGGGCAGTTCGTGTACTGCGGTAAGAAGGCCAACCTCGTTGTCGGCAACGTTTTGCCCCTCAGATCTATTCCAGAGGGTGCCGTCGTTTGCAACGTCGAGCATCATGTTGGGGATCGTGGGGTTTTTGCTAGGGCTTCTGGTGACTATGCTATTGTCATCTCACACAATCCTGACAATGGAACTACTAGGTAATATTCTTAGAACAATTACTTCATTTGATTTTATTAACACTCCGTTATTTTATTATTCTTGGTGTATTTGGTGAGAATTTGGATGTTTGGGTAGTTGAATGGTCCTTCTAATTAGAAAAAAAATTATTATCTTCTTATGTTTCGGAATTTGTTTTATTACGCTATTGTCTTCAGCTGTTGTATGATTTACAATCATGAAATTACAGCTAAATCTAAGTAGCTCGGTGGATGTTTCTCCTTGTATATCTGCTTTCATTTTCATTTGTATGCGATGGTTAGCTCTATTGATGTATGCACGGAACTGGGGATTGAAATTGCACTTGTTAGTATACCTATTAAGATTTGACTGGAAGTTATACTATTTTCAATTGGTCTGCTTTGATTGATTAAGATATGGATTAGTCTAATTGGACTGTAGAGTTTGTCTAACAGTCGCTTTGTATTTCAATGGTTTTATATGATGTCATAAAGTGCTTAGTCATTGCAGTAGATTCTTTGTGTTAACTTGTGACATAATCTATTTGGTTTACAATCCAGATTTTGCATCTAAACTTCCAGAGTTTCAGACATTTAATATCTTTGACGAGTTTCTCATACGAACTGATGGAATCTGATAACGTCTCATTATTGTCAGTTTTATTTCGATGCATTATCTCAATTAGCCATATAGTGTTGGATATGACTTGTTTCTTTCTTGCTTCCTTGTATCATCTTCTTCAAACAACATTAGATTATGACTAATCATTAAATTTGTTTATACATTCTGAACTATCCATTTTGATTCTTGTTAACTCCCAGTAGATGTACTAAGTGGATAATTTATTGTACAGGATTAAGCTACCTTCAGGATCTAAGAAAATTGTACCCAGTGGTTGTCGTGCCATGGTTGGCCAAGTTGCCGGAGGTGGACGTACTGAGAAGCCAATGTTGAAGGCTGGAAACGCTTATCACAAGTTTAGAGTGAAGAGAAACTCGTGGCCCAAGGTTCGTGGTGTTGCTATGAATCCCGTGGAGCATCCTCATGGTGGTGGTAACCATCAACACATTGGTCACGCCAGTACCGTTCGTCGTGATGCACCGCCTGGACAAAAGGTTGGTCTTATTGCTGCCAGAAGAACCGGTCGTCTCCGTGGTCAAGCTGCTGCCACAGCTGCTAAAGCTGATAAGGGTTAGGCTAGTTATAAGGAACCAGGAGTTTAATTTTGTTACAAGCTTTTTTTTTTCTCAGTTTAATTTGAATCAGATTTTGCATGTTCAAGACATTGTTATTGTGAGGATATACTAGATTTTGTTGGGTTTTGGGATGTTGAGTTATATTTTAGTGCTTGTTTAATATGATTCAGTTAAGACTGAACTTTTTACTCCCATTTCATTTGGTGCTTGGAGTGTTCGACTGCGAAAATGCATAGTAAAAGGCAGTCAATTTGATACAGCAACAGGAGAGCTATATTTTGCTCTTGGGTTGAGGAATGGTCTCTTATTATGGGACCAAACGATAAGATATATATCATTTTACGTTACTTTGATCCAAATATATTTATAAAAATTCTCGAGTTTGCATTTTGCAAAGAATTTTAATAGACATAGTACTTATATAATGATATAAAATACATATTAAAAATTTATTAAATAATATAATTTTATTCCAGCAGCTCGATTCTCCAAAGCTTTATCCCAACTCAAATATTCACGACATCAGATCCAGTCGAGCCATAAAGCCCACAAGTCCCACTAAGGCCCGTTAGAAACTCAGTAGGAAAATCGATACCTATCTGCAAAAAATTAATAACATCATACGCATATGATATCTATCTATCTATCTATATGCATTCAATGTTTGAGATAAAGGTATATATATACCCCCTTTGTTCCGTGCTTAATGTGTCACGCTGATTTTACACGAAATTATTATGAAAGTAACTAAATCTCAATTAATTTTTTAGGAGTGATATACATCCATCTGTTCCAAAACCCATTAGATTGACTCTCTAATTTTAAAGGGATAATTACCAAAAAAAAAAAAACCTGAGGGGGACTAATTACAAGAGAAAAAAAAAAACAGATGTTTCAAAATTTCAAAAAAAAATCCATCAAATTTGATATTGTCTTAAATTTAAGGGGTAGTTATAATATTTTTATAAATATCAGGAGATTTTTGAAATTTTTTTTTATCATATGATAGGGTATATGTAACATGGATCAAACCTCGAAGTTTTTTTTATTTTGTAATTTTCAAAAACCTCAATTTTTTTTTTGGTAATTAGCCCTATTTTAAAATTAAAAATTTTTCAAAAAGAAATATCTTGCAAATTGCAAAATATCAAAATTACTTTCACTCTTAACAAAATACACACACGCACACATGGCTAATTGTAATTAAGCATATATACAATAACATAGCCAGAAAAAAAATGGCACGAGACAGATAAAAAATTAAAAGAAAAGTCATATATAAATAAATATTTAAAAAAAAAACATTTACATAAAATTTATTTTTCTTAAAAAAAGGGAGCGCCGGCCCAGGGTAGGCCCCCTAGCTCCACCAGTCCTTATATTATATATACACACATACATCACATAAAAGTTTCCACCCAACATATATAACAAGATGAGACCTTTGGCATCACAAACAAGTGTTCAAAATATACTTCAAAAAAAATAAAAAATAAAAAATATACAAGGGTTCAAAATATTGAAAATGACTCATAATTAATTAAGTGGACATTTTACTGACTGTGTCGGTTCGATGACCACCGTCACCACCAAACTTTGTGGATTGATCCGCATCAGAAGCATCGCCAGTGAACATGATGGAGTCAATAACCTCGCCATGAATGATGATTATTTGTTTTATACCAACTCTTGCCTTGTAACTCCAATAATTCCCAGTCGAACCCCCACACGCCCTAATTGATATCTCGCCGTTACTGCGGCTTCCCTTCACAATATGATACCATCGTTATAATTAAGCTTAATTATATTAAAAAAAAATAAAAATAAAAATAAGTAATAACAAAGAGAGAGAGAGAGAGAGAGGACCATTAGATCAAAGTTCACCAAAAATCGCGAAAGTAAATTTCCACTTCTGTTGGATTCAATATGTGTATATAAATAGGTATAATTAATAGAAACATTTATGGCAAGTTCAATGTATATTATATAATTAGATTGTTCTACAATTTAATATTTAGAAACCTTTTAAAAGTCCGATAGTATATACGCTGTTCGTATAGCGCGCTCCTAAAACAACTTCAAAAGTTGATGAATTGAGTTAACGATGTGAATTTGACCGTTAAGTGGCACATAGAGAAAAGAAAATGAAAATAGCATCTAGAGAGAATAAAGAAAACCAAAATATTAGAAAAGAAAAAAAAATTAAAGAGACAAAAGGTCGCAAGGTGAACATTAAAGAGAAATGGGGGTAATAAGTTTATAATGAATTCTGAATTTCAATGAAAATATATTTTCATGAATATGTTTAGTTATTTTTTTCATGATATTTAGCTACAGTCAATAATGTGCATTTATAACATATAAAAAGAACTAATGATCGAATTATAATTATTTACACTTTTATTTTTACTCATTGAAATCTAGGACCCCCCTCAAACATAAGGTTGAAACTTGTAAAAGAACGAAAACAAAAAAAACATTACAAAGAAAAAAAAGGAGCGTCTAGCATTAGTGCTTCATCGCCGAAGAGTAGAGTCATCAATGAGCTGGGCCGTGAGCCCATTGGGTATTTGAAATAATTTGGGCCGAGTGGGGTCGGTCTGAATTTAGCCGGGCCGATTTGGTCGTGCCACAAAAATAATTGGCCCAACCCATTACTTTGTGCACAAATATGTCGGATCGGGCCAAGTGGATATTTTTCGAACCTAAAAAAACATACCCCAACCCGATTCAAACTTCGGATTGGCCATGGGTCGGGTTTGATTTTGCCACATCTGACAGTGCGTGATGATTGTTCGGCTATCAGTTTGGCTAGTCTCTTATGGAGTGACTAGGCTCATATGGTAGGAGTATTTGAGTATTTTTGCATTCCTCCTTGATAATTGTTAGTTCAAGAAGACTATTGCCAGTTGACTATGATCGTAAGCTTAAGTTTGGGTTTTCGATAAAAAATCTATCGTTTCAAAAAAAAAAAACATTAGAAACTAGAAATAGACCCTGAAAATATAACCATACAAAGGCCTATCTATACTTTTCAGAAATATCATTCAACCTTGAATAAACTCTTTATTTATTATGATAAAATGAGTATTTTGGGTTATTTATATATAGATATGAAAAAATATTAAAAATGATGTTGTCATTTCAGATTAATCCGAATTTGACCCATTTATTATTTGGGCTAATTTGGTTTGACACAATTACGACCCAAATATTAAATGAATCAACTCTAACCTGTTTATATTGTGTTAGCTTCAGGTCGGATATTTACACCCGTACTTTTGAATTGAAGATGGATAAAGTCAATTTTTTTTTTTTTAAAAAAAGAAGATGGATAAAGTCAAAAGTCCGATTAATTTGGAATAGTAGCTAAGCTAATCCAATAAAATACTACCCCTCAAAAAAAACAAAAAAACAAATCCAATAAAATACTCCATTAATCACCAGCGATTTTCCTAGATTAAAGTTAAAACTTTCACGCCGGCTTATTCGCCGACAATACATGGGCCATTTATCATCACATCTGGACTTGCAATATATAACCTAAACACCGTCACCAAAAGAAGGGAAACTTTTTTTTTAAATAAGTGCGAAATATTATTAAAAAGAAAAATGAAGAAAGATCAACTACTTCAATTAAAGCCTTTTAAAATAAGGGTCTCATTAAAACTTATCAAAGTAAAACCGAACTGTTGATAGGCAAAAGAGTTCCCCATAAAAGAAACACCAAAAAAAAAAAAAAAAAAAAAAAAACTTAAAAACGCAATCTAAATGATGGGACGTCTATTTTAGAGGATTTTCGAATGACATCATTTATTTTTTTGCATGTGCTTGAGTATCATCTTGAAGGTCGATGTATCATGTGGAATATCGGCCCAGGCTCCTCGGGCCACAATTTCCATAGCCTTCATAGCTTTTGAGGAATCGGTGAGTGAGCGACAAGCGGAGTAGTTGAGGAGTCGCCTAACCTGGTCATTAAAGCTTCCAATTTATCGCATCAATTTGATCTTCTTCATCCGCCATATCGACCAACGTTTCCAGATGTCGGCCATAACCTTGAACCCCTCGGACGGATCGTTGGAGCTAAGGACAAAATCATTTGAATAAGACTATTAGAAACCTTTTCTATTGTACATTGCAAATTAACTTGTTCATGTTCATCCAATTTTGTTGCAATTACCGAATCCTCAATAACCATTGCGGAAACATATTGTTGAGGTTGATAAGGAACCATGGTCGTATACGTATTCTTTGTTCTAGTATTATCCTTGCCATAGCCATGTCGATTCTCATTATCGGATTTGTGCTCCAAATTCGTATTATCACATGCCACGTCATCCGAATCAACACCGAACATCAAAAGCATTCTTGGTATGAATACGTGAAGAAAGGTTCACCCTCTTAACATGACCTTGTCGATCCCGTTACTTGCACCCAAGTTTGAGATCCAACTGTCTTGCCTTTGTATGGCTTAGGAATACAATCTCGAGCGGTGGAATGTCCACGAACTGGACTTTTTCTTTGCGCTCAATGTCGTCCTTCTGTTGTACCTCATTGGATTTGACCTGACGACAATTGTTGATATGGTGCCCAACTATGCGACAATTGGCACAAAATTCCGGCAAATTTTCATAACTAAGTGAAACAATTGAACAATGTCCCACCCGTTCTACCATGATAAACTCCTGTAGAGGTTTATTTAAATCAATTTCGACTAAAACACGTACAAAATGTCCCACTTCCCCCGACAACGACCGTCCATCGATTTGAATAGGGGTACCAATTGCACTAGCAATTTTCATAATAAGAGAAGGATGCCAATACTCGATGCTTAATTCATATATGCGAACCCAAACTTGTGTCACCGAAGTATTTATTTTGTAAGGATTGAAATCCGGTACCCAATTTGTAATCCGCATAGTCCCCGGATTCAAATTCCATGAAGCTTTGGCGAAAACCCGATTCCGATCGGCCACATCATTGAATTGTAGGCTATAATAACCTTTGCCTAGGGGAACCAAACGCCATGAATGTTGAATTTTCCACCTTGATTGCAATTTCGATTTAAAGACTTCCAAAGCACTAGGTATGGCCCCCTTAGGAAGCAAAAGAGCGCCCAATTAAAGAATCACATAACTCCACCGCTCGTTGATGGTAGATCCCCTCATCCATCGTAATGAGAATAATAGTTCCTTTCTTAATTGGTATCGTATCCTCTCTGAGACTTTACCGTTTGGGCATGAGTATGCTCGGGTGGGGTTTTGAGATACCCTAGGTAAAACCCCGGAGAGAAGGTATCGAAGGGGTTGCTATTATGGGGCGTTGAAGAATCCTTATCCAATGTTCTCTCGACGACATGATGCGTAATCAATTAAGCGATTGTGCATAGAGGACTCTAAATCGGGGATGATGAAACATTATGAGAACTCACTTTGGGATTAATCAGCGGATGCGTCTTTGGAAAGTTCAGGAAATAGATCAAAATCAAGGTCCATCATGATGAATATCACAACTAATCTGCGTGAAGATGATTTCTTCAATGAAACTGATTATGGATCCCACTTAGGAGGGGGATCCATCAGCCGCCGCCTCGCTCACATTCAGAGTAAAATGAGTAAAAATAAAATCAATCTGGCCTCTCGAAAATATCAACATCCATTCTTTCACTTCACCAAACTTCACCAATTCTTAACCAAAAAAATAATAATAAAATCAAGAAGCAAAAATCCCCAACAAGATCAACAACCAATAGCTCAGTTAATAGACCCCAGGATGTGATGATTGGAAGGAAAAAAGTTCAGAGAGAGTGAAAGAAAAATTAAACTGGAGTACCAACCGAGATGTGACGGGCGACGATGGGCGGAGGCTCAGTGACGGGCGGCGATGGGCGGAGGCGGAGTGACGAGCGGTGATGTGGATTTAGGGGTTTCGGTCGAAGTCTCTCTGGATTTTCCTACAGCGGAGTCAGGGAATCGTGAGCGGCGGGACGAGCGAGCACCGGAGGGGGGCGTAGTCAGTCGCGATGTGACGGCGGAAATTTGAGAACTTAGTAGCCCTAATTGCACACGACCGCACCAAGCATGTGTACCAGTATCAGAAGAGACAGCAGCGATGGTTGGCGACGCGGGGTTGTGCTGCAGCAGTGGCGGTCGGCGGCTTGAGAGCGGCTGGAGTTGCAGTGGACGGCGATGACAGCAGTAGGGTTTTAGTTTTATCAGCTGGCTCTTCGTATTGGCACAAGTCAAAAATATCCAAAAGAAGGGAAACATTTATCATCCTTGTCGCCACAATCAAAATTCCAGCTTCCATGTAATTATTATTGTAAATAACATTCTCAGGAATAGAATAATAATAATTAATTAATGGTGAATTAGATGTTTCTCAATTTCTTTTTGTCTCTTTTCGTGTCGGTGTATATAATAACTATGAAGTTTTTCTTGGAATTCGTCACGTGTTGCGGATCTTGCTCGTCGGGGACGGAGGGGAAAAGATTGCTGGTGGTGCAGGAATCTCGCCGTCGTGTAGGGCGCAGGAGGGGGAGGCTGAGGGGCGGACGCCGTGAATGGCGGCCGTCTCTTTCGTCGATATCGGAAGATGATGTTTTGGTGGCGGAGAGGATTAATAATGTTGATCGGCCGGCGGGGGTGTGGCGGAGAAGCTTCAAGAAGAGGGTTTCATCCATGTCGTCGCGAAGAGATCTGGCTCGTTCTCTTGATTATGGTCATCTACGGTAAATATCTGATGTCTCCTAATTTAGTTTGCTTTCCCTTGACCCTGTTTTTGATTTTTAAGTTATTTTGCTGATTTGTTTTCTTTTATGAAGGGGTTTAATTGAATTTCATGCTGATATCTTTTTTTTATCGAGCTAGAAAGAATGACATTCAGCACAATAAGATTGACATTGAGGTTTTCTGCAGAAGAGATTTATTTTTCATAAATGGACATATGACTATATGAGCTTAAACGGAATATCAACTGAAAAACTTTAAACTCATTTGGGGAAAAAAAGAAAAGAAATAATAACCAAAAGTCAGAAGAAAAATACTTATATTTTTCTAGATTAGCCGATTAAAATTGAACTTTCAAAATTCCAATCGGTGTAAATGGTCTCATTTTCACAATGTCGTTTATGAAATCTGCAGTTAGATTTTGACAAACCTCCAAATGACAAGATTCCCAAATATTATTGGTATTATTATCATCTGTTTTTTTCATTTTACAATATTTTGATATCTGCAGAAATATTATACCTTTGATCCTATAATTTATGATATATGCGCTTTTGCTCTCTTCAAATGGTCGACTTATTGGCAGTATTCTAAAAAGTGTTTGGCTCTAGTCGGGCGGTAGATTGGGGCTTAGCGCTAGGCGGGGACTAATCAGGGCTAGGCAGGATTTGGACGGGGCTAGACGGGGCTTAATTGGAAAAATAACGTAGGCGGACAAATAAGGTCTAGTGCCTAGGCCGAGATTAATCGGAGTTAGACGGAGATTTTTAGAACGGTGCTCATTGAATCATTGGTAACACAACCGATTGTGTACCCTTGAAACTCCAAAACAAGAATCAGATGCATAAGCAATGTGCAAAAATGTCAAAACTTTGGGTCCAATATCAAATAGGCATCACTTGTGGGACCAAAAGTACAATTAATCATGTAAAACCTAGAAAATATTATAGAAATGCCCCATTTCTCTCTTTTGTCTTTAAATTGCTGTAAGTGAAGATTGTTTGAACATGATAATTTTGAGCTAATATTGGATTTGTTTTACTGCAGACG
This sequence comes from Rehmannia glutinosa, assembly GCA_016081115.2. Lineage (NCBI taxonomy): Eukaryota > Viridiplantae > Streptophyta > Magnoliopsida > Lamiales > Orobanchaceae > Rehmannia > Rehmannia glutinosa. The sequence continues at coordinate 52,103,570 of CM071929.1, forward strand.
AGATCAACAACTTTCATTGATGGTGCCAGTATTCGCTCCATCACCATTCATGTTTTAATGGGTCTCCAGTGCTTTGATTTACACGCGGACATTCCAATTGTGTATATGCCAAACTTGTTATAATCTATGTATAGTCCTTTAAAGTTTTTATTTATACTTAGTTTTCAATGTTGTAGACTTTTATTGGTAAATTACCCTAAAGATACAACAAAATCTTTGTACACAATATTTCGGTTCAAGAACAATTGTTATTTATTTATTTTGTTGTTATGTTGATATCACTTAATTATATTCAAAAGATAAAACATGCAAAACACGAGTATTTGACTCAATTTAGTTTATTCAATGCACATGTATTTAAGCGTATCATTTACAGTATTTTTGGAAAGGATAATGGATTGGAATGGGCGAGAGATCTATTGTTTATATAGTTTGATCATATTTCTACTGTCGTTATATTAATCACTTGATTTCATTCAAAAAATAATACATACAGAACATGCCTATATAATAGAATTTAATTTGACAAAAATTTGCGTAAGACAGTCGCAAATACACTAAAATTTAGTGTATTAAGACAAATTATCACTGTTATACAAAAAAATACCACTTTTTATCCTAAAAGTGCAATTCGTCACATCGTACGACCGACTTACAAAAGACCTACTCATTTAGTTGTACCTTTTCTTTTCCTCTCTAAAACTTTAGATTCATCGTATTTTAAAGAAAAATCTCTTTGGTATAAGAATTTCGTATTCCTTTTTTTTTTTCACGACATTTTTTTTTCACGACATTCAGCTGTGCTTAAATCACAGATCACCCTTTTCCGAAACTTTATCATTTAAATTGTTTTTTTCTTTTAATGATGCACGTCAATTGTTAGACAACGGAAACACGTATATTATTATTGATGAGAGAATGAAAATTGTTAGATACAAAATTCACCAACCAAAAACTAACTAAAACTAAAAACAAAACAAAAAACGTGGCTAGTAAACCGTGACAAAAACAGAAAGAAAGAAAGAAGAAAACCCATCGTCGTCATTAGGCTAACCCGCTTTCTCCTTCCTCCATTCCCCCCATCGTATCGTACAACGGCTTATTCAAAGTCTCCGGCAACATAAACGCCAAAACCCCTCCCGCAATCCCACAAACCCCAAACACCAAAAATGGTATCCGTTCCCCCAAAACCACAACCAACGGCGCCAAAATCGCGCCCATCTGCGCCGCCTGGGTCGTCGACCCAAGCGCCGCGTTACGAACAACCGTCGGAAAAAGCTCCATCGTGTAAATATACAACAAATTATACGTCGCCGCCATCCCGAAAATCCCCAAAATCCCACAAACCATCCTAACCGTTTTCCAAACCCCATACCCCTTCAACAAAAACCCCACTACGCAAAAGGCCCCACTAAACCACTGGGTCCCAATGCTCAACGGCTTTCTACCGAACTTGTCCAACAAAACCGCCGTTAGAAAAAACGCCGGCATTTCAGCTACGGCGTTAAGAAAAACGTTTAGATTAAGATTCGTGCCGAGATTCACCACATTCAAACTCAACCCGTAGTAGACGATCGAGCAGAAGAAGTTAATCCCGACGGCTAGAAATAAACGGATACGCGTTAACGGACAACGGAGCACGTCGATTAACGATCCCGCTACGGCTTCCTGTTCCGTTTTATGACTTTTATCCGAATTGTCATTTGCATCTTCGTCAAGGGCGAGCGTAACACCGTCTGCTGGAAAATGCTTTCGATTCGTTATAGCAATCTTTCGCATAATTTCCATGGCATCCCCTGTTTTTCCCCTGATCAGGCACCACCGTGGGGACTCGGAGACGAAAGGGAGGATGAGGACGAGGAAGAGAAACGACGGAATCGAAGTGGCGATGTAGAGGGATCTCCACGATTTGAAGAAATAGGCTATGCCGGAAAGTACGGCTATTCCGCCCGAGAAGAAGTAGAATGTGGACATTCCTGCGACTCCGCGCATTTTGGGGCCGATGGGCTCGGTGGCGAGGACGAAAGCGCAGAGGCCGACGCCGCCGGTGCTGAAACCGGTGAGGAGGCGGAGGAGGGCGTAGGTCCAGTAGTTTGGAGAAAGTGCTGTTAAACAACCGAAGATGGCGTTTAAGATGCATACTACTAATAGAGAACCTTTTCTTCCCAATTTTGAGTCTGATAGGTGACCAAATACTCCTGCCCCTGAAAAAAAAAATATGGCCAAATGAATATACGTAAGATCAAGTAGAAAATGATATCAATGTCTACATACACGACAAATTTTGCAATTTTTCCCAAATCAGAAAGATAGTCCTTCAAATTATTTTACGTTATCAACATCATCGAAAAGAATCCAATATTTATTTAGTTTGTAACTTAACTACAAATTTTTCTATTAGTTATATATTTTTGTACTTGGTATCTTATCCTTTGCTCTAATTTTTTATTTGAGTTATTTATTAAATATTTTGACCAAAACAAATATGACACAATGTCAAATTAACATATGATATGTGGTATGTTTAGAAACTATTTTTGAGTTTTCTCTTTATATATGATTCAAATTTCAAATAGAAGATTTGAAATTGCTAGAAACGAAATCAAATAAACTTTGATGTTATTATAAAATGATTACACTATTGGAGTAATTTACTGGACGTGATTTTAAACAGTGTAACATAATTCTCAAGACAGAAATACAGTACGATGTTTTAAGTTTAACCCCTTAGGCATTTGTTGGCCTCATTTAGGACGATTACCATGAAAAGAGCCAAAAAAAAAAAAAAAAAAACATACGTGAAAATGTAAGCCACGATAGAATTGTATGTCAGAAACAAAACAAAACAAAACGGGAAAGGATAAAGCTTTTTGGATGAAAAACGTGAAGACAATAACGAACTCCGGATTTCCTAACTTTATGAATTATGAATATGATGAGTTTCATATTAAATTAAATTAAAAAAATAAATAAATAAAACATTAAGAAGGCTAGTAAACTCAAAATCCAGTCTATTTTATTTTATATCTGTCAAATCCTAGCGTTAATTAATTAAAAAAGGGTTTCTTAAAGTATCCTTGTTTTGTCCAAAAACTTCTGTCTCAATTGTCGGGTTTATCACGATTTTCCCCAATCCTGCCAAAGACGTGTTTGGCTCTCCTTCCACCAGTACTACTATAATCGATTTTGGTCCAAAATTTCCACTTTGCTTCAATCTATCTAAAATATAAAAAGTAGCTAGACTTAAAATTTGTCGCCTTCCTTTTCACCAACTTATTGTTAATATAATATAATAATATGTGCCATGTCCTTCGCACCCTTTGACTGAGATTATATTAATATACAAATGATGTGATGCTCACAGACTGCCCACTAGGGTAATGACTAATGCAAGACCTATAAATTATGTTACATTTACATAGAAATAACTTCGGTTCAAAGGTATTTTTTTTTTACATACTATCTCATATTTCTCTTTTAGTACTCATTTACACATAGTATGCCATATTTCACTTTTCGTAGTCATTTTCAGGTCATATTAATTTTGACAACCCGTATTTTATTCTTTAATCTCTTTCGTCACATTTTGTTGAATGAATGTCAATGTTAGCACCCTATGCTCAACTTTTTAATCAATTTCTATTACATATGTTAGTGATTAAAAATTAAAACATGATAGTACCAAAGTTGACTAAGATAAATGTGGCGCAAGTGATCAAAAGTAAACACATGGGGTACTTTTAACAATTTTTTTCGCGTTTCTTTAACAATTTATTGAATTAATAGTTCTATGGATTAATTTTCTCTATAACAATTTATGGTAACTTTTAACAAATATTTACATTCTATAGGCCTAGTGGTATCACTCCCTCCAATGTGTGGGAGGTCAAGGGTTCTATCCCCAATGAAGCGTGTGTGCGTAACTTAAAAAAAAAAAAATTTAAAAAATATGTACATATTAAAAGCAAATATTCCCGCCTAAGTATTTAACAAAACTAGGCCAAACACATTAAATATAAAATCAGTCTTCTCCCGTGTTATAATTACGTTTTAACCCCCCAATTAGCAATCAGTAATTAATTACTAATTTTGTAAAATAAAAATAATCGGTGATCCGACATTTTCGACAAAAAATAAGGGCAAAAAAAAAAAAACTCACCTATCATGCAGCCGCCGAAAAACACGGCTTGGACCAAACCCACCTTATACTTCTCCGAACAAATCAACCCGAAATCCGCCACCGTGGAGCTCCCCAGTCCACCGATCCACTCCCACGAACCGGGTTCAAGCCCACACACGCTCTTCAATCCGGCCGAGCATTCGCCGGTTCCCGAGCACCGCCACGCCGGCTCACGGTCGGCGAATATTACGACCATGGTGTGGAAGGCCTCGAGTGCCCACGCCATGCTTGTTAATACAAAGTGCCTTAGCTGCCACCGCCCGAATTCGCCGCAGTATTTCGTCAGCATATCGTCTATGCATAATCTCCTAACCGGTTCGGGTTTCGGAGAGGCTTCGGCCGCATCCGGTCCGAGCAGCGGCGACCTGAGGTCCGGTTCATATGGAACTAAAGATTCAGGATTAGAGCTTTTCGACATTTTTTCCCTTTTCTTTTTTTTTTTTTAAAAAAAATTCCTTTCTCTCCCCTTTGGTTGGGGAGGAGAGGAGATTGAAATTTGGAAGTATTATTTTTTGGAAGTATTTAGAATATACTGAATGTGTTCATCTTATATATATGGATTAGAACGTGAATCAGAACAAGTACAAATAATAATAGTATATAGGGTGTGGGATAAACATGGAATTAAATAAAGAAAATACAACTGGCGAGTTTGGTTATTAAAAAGGAATAATATTTTCATAATAATTACAGGTGGATTAAATCCGGCCATTGATTTTATTTGTTGTAAGAGATGGGGATTTTGGTCAAAACAAATTTTGAGAAAATGATGTATACTAATTATAATTTTGAAGTGGTATACTACTTTGTGAGAACTGAGAAGGGTAATATTCCGGGGAATATATGAATCTTGTAGGTACAAAACGAATTCTAGTTTGATACTTATGGATATAGCAAGTGGGAGACCTGAAAAGTAGGGCCAAAATTGTAATTATCGATTTTTATTGTAAAACTGCTTTCATCCAAGAAAATGTACAGATAGAGAAATGTGGATAAACCTTTTTTCTTTTTCTATTTAAAATGTTGAGTTAGTTTTAATTTATTCTTCAAACTATGCGAGCTTTTCTACTTTTCCTACTTTACTTTAAACTGTTCTACTTTACCCTCTGAACTTCGCTTATTGTTGTACTTAGCCTATAAAATTTCCAAATTTACCCCTTAACCTTATGGTTATTTTATTTATTATATCTGAAAATTGTATCATAAATTAGGTTTATTGATAAAATTTACTATTATTTATATATTGACTAAAGATGAGAGATTTTGAGAAAAAAATTGATCCAAATAATCGATCGAGATGTAATAATTACAGTCAATCCACTAATAATAAGGGTAAATTTGGAAATTATAGGCAAAGTGCAATAACTTATAAATTTCAGGGGGTAAAGTAGAACAATTCAAAATTAAGTAGACAAAATAGAAAAATACGTACAATATGGGAGAACAATTAAAATTACCTCTCAAATGTTCAAGACCAACTTAAGAAGGCTTTAGTGTGGTTCTTTTTGGGGAAAAAAACCCAATGACCAAATTAGGAAAAATGCTTTTAAATGGGTTAATGAATTTGGGTTTAAAGTGTTTAATAGACTAACATGCGTTTAAAGAGCTTTAAACATGAGCACAAATTTTTGAAATCTAATATATCATGAAATCATCCAAGCAAGTTCCAAAAAATTTGTCATCACACTTAATTTCAAATTCATCAATATTTTAAAAGTAACCTTATTAATGTATATCATGTGACATAAATGGTATACACATATTTTTATAGTCTTTCATCTTACCTTTGGGATTGGTATACCCGTCTTCATCCACGTGCATAAGATTGATCATACGTGTAAGATTGACAACGTTCGTTAGGATTGAAAAAGAGACTGTTGTCCGTTGAAGGCATTCTTGATTTATATCCTTCCATGCTTTCTTGATTTGTTCTTGAAATTCAGCAAAAGCTTCCATCTTTGAAGCACCATATTGTTTCATGTAACATTGCACTGCCGACAATTTTGATTCAAACTGTGTTTTTTTTTTTTCAAACAAAAGTTGTTAGTAAATAGAAACCGACATATTAAATGCCAGCTGTTTGGCATTCTATGTTCCCATACTATAATGACCAATTAATTACCGACATAAATACTATATGTCTTTACCAACATTTTTTGTTGGTAAATATATAACTATAATGATTTTATCTACAATTATTTTATCTATACTTTACCGTTATCTAAATACTTACCTACAGATTTCTCTGTAGGTAATTTGATTTTTCTTGTAATGTATAATGAATTATGTTATATTAAATTAAATATTTAAGATGACCCACCACTATTATTTCTAATTTGGGTTGGGTCCGGGTTCTGAGTTCGCGTGTCGGCCGCGCTCGGACCGACCTGTTTAATTATTCGTGTCAGAATTTTGAACCCAGACCCGACCTGCTTGTTTTACAGGAAACCCAGACCCGACCCACTTAACCCGTCTAATAAAATTATTTTAATGTGCATTTAATAGTTTTAACTGAATAAATTTATTTTTTTCAATCAATCGCTATCATATACTAATTATATTTTGAGGACAATATTCAAAAAGACATGCATAATAACAACAAATACAAAATTAAGGAGGTTTTATCATTTGAGTTTTAAAGATATGTCTTGTTTGTTGTTTTTTCTTACAATTAGTTATTTACTTATTTTTTTTATAAATTTACAAACGGGTTAGACGGGTTAAATGGGCCATGGTAGGTTGACTCGGACCCGACCTGTTTAATTGACAGGTTGGTCGGGTCCGATCCAATTTCGACCCGAACCCACGAATCTGGACTCATACCCATTAATTTCGTGTAAGGTTCGTGTCGGGTCCTAAATTGACACCCCTAGTTTAAAGCATATAAACAAATATAATTTCATTTTTTATCTCAATAGAAATAATGAAATTTGAAAACACCAACTAGATATGGATTTATGTTTCTTACCCCATATCCTACCATGTCATCCATTAATCTACATATTGTAGATGATGCTCGAACAATTAGTGGTTCATGCGAAACCCAATCAAAGTCTTCCTTTGTCACTAAATCTCCCATACCAACCAATGAAGTTGTTAACAACATCATATAGCCACTAGATACAAGTGACACCTTCATATACTCTTCCATTGTTGGTGTATATTTGTCATAAAACCATTTCGCCGCCTCCATGTATGCCCTCACCAATTTTTTCATCTGCAATTTTGCCTCCCAATAAGAAAGAAAGAAAGAAAAGAAAATAAAATGGGGCGCGTTGATATATATAATTATATATAGGAATACAAATTTCAAATCATACCTCGTTCTTTGCATATTGGACACAATATGATGTGCCCACTTTTTCCATTTCATACTCCATTTCGTCATAAATCTCTAAAAGGGCTTTGTAACATATTCTCATGTAGGGTGGCAATTGCTCCAAGGCATTAACATCCCAACTGGTGGTAAAAACGAAAACGAAAAAAAAAAAGAAAATGATTTCAAATCAAATATATATTAATTTAGATATATATTATATGGTAACTTTAAATAAAGAATTGGATGCAACCTTTGTATAATGTTCGTGAAAAGTTGGAGATCATCCAGCGTTCCGTAGACATCGTAAATATCATCAATAATGAAAGTTATAGAAATGATTTTGGTTAGTATTCTTCTCGCGAGGTGGAAATTGGGCTCAAAGTAGAGTGTCATTATCCAAAAGTAGCATTCCACAATTCTATCTCTTGCAAATGGTAGTTTATCTGAAAAGTTCAAAGCCTTCCACCACCTACAGTTATTATGCCTCATAAAATTTAAATCACACATAGCAAAACAGTGTAAAAACTAGGGATAATTACAAAAGCACCCATGACGTTTAACTTAATTACAAAAAAAAAAAAATCAGTTATCTTTCAAATTTACAGATGATTCTTTCTCTCTTTTCATCCAATTTATACCCTCTATCAATTTAACATAATACTATTTTTAAATTATATATATCTAATGGGATCCACCACCTATAATCTTAAATTATAATATTGTATATTTAATTAAAATATTGAAAGTGGACCTCATTACTATCAAATTTTCAATGCATAAAAAAACTACTTAAAAAATACTCAACCAAACATAATCTTATTTCCAAATGTATATAAGTTCTAATAATCATTCAGTCATCCAAACAAATATTCAATTTCACACAAAAATTAATAAATTCCCAAAATTTATTTTTCAACACTGGAAAATGGAAATGGATGATGTACCATGAAAGTACGTATAACCATACAAGACCCGTAATTAGGCCAAATCTTATTGGTGTTTTTGTAAATATCTCTAAAATCTAATGTTGTACAAGCTGCTAACCTTGTAATATCGCTCAACTCTTTCTGATGTATCTTTTGTACCATGTTGAAGTCCAATTTTGCAAAATTGAGTAACATTTCATTGTGTGAGTCATCTTGTTGGTACATAGAAATGAATTTCCTGGCTGCCAATCTTGTCACACTCTTGTGTATTGGGCTCTTGAGAGCTTCACTAACTTGTGTAGAAATAGATTTGCTCATTTTGTGGAGCAAAGACTGAAGACAAGAGGACGAAAACTGTAATGCTTTGTCCAAAATTTGTTCCCCGTCTACTCCAAAATGTGATGCCTCGTACAAGCTTAACATCCCTTCAACATTGTTTGCCAATGACTCCTTAAAATTTCCTTGATGGTCTATGAATTTGTCGAATACATCTGCGATCATGGGAAAGTTAATCACTAATAATAATTAAAAAAAGAAAACATTTGTGTTTTTTTATGCTGTAATTTACTTATTAGTGTAGACATGATTCTTTTAGATGAGATTCCAACATGGGTTAGAAGTGGAGATAGTTATGATTTAATTAATTTAGACCATATCTCCATAGGGTATATATGAAGCGCTGTGAGTGTTTTGGGTGAAGACAAAATTAAAATCATGATAGTCTCGAGAGTGTTTGATAGAGCTTATAGATTGTTATAAGATGTTTGAAAGTTTATAAATGTATGAAATTGTTAGGTAAATTTTAAGATTTTTCGTTTAATAATAAGATGTACATCGGATCTTATAATTTAAGAACTCCATTTTATTTTATGTAAAACTTCAACAACATATTTTTAAATAAGATCTAACATTTTATAAGTTCCAAAACAACTTATCAGATTTAGAAACTTATAATCTTTTATATACGATTAGCAATACACCCCCCAAAGCAACCAATATTATATTAATGGGGAGATAAATGATTTTTGTAGGCTCGTAACATTATTGAATACTCTTCAACAAAAAACAATATTATTGAATACTCACCACATGGGAGATTGTAACCATGTTGTCTGAGCAAACGAAAACGAAGAGCAACAAGATGGAGCTCGTTGTCTTTGTTATTATATTCTGGATAAGTTTCTTGTATGTTGCGCACTGATGTATCAATTTCTTTTCCAAAATGATAACTCACTCCAAGCCGTTGGATTACATCGATGAGTTCCATCTTTTCCAATGAATCATCCGGCGTTTGAGTTAGCAACTTCCTCACCATTTCTTTCTGTCTTTCAAGTTCTTCCTCTTCAGTAGCAGATATTTTCTACGCGAGGAAGAGTTTAAAACGTGTAACAAATTATAGCGATGTTTGTTTAGCAATATTAGAAAGTTCTCTATTGCGTGATCATTAATACAAATACGCACCTCTTTCAGGTTTGTATCTGTTTTACAAATTAACCCCCTCAATAGACAATTCGTAAATAAAAGAAACATGTATTGTGAAGAATGAAATCAATTGGGTAACTGTAATCTTGAAAAATAATATGTTTTTGTTTAAAAAATTACACCAAACTTCATGGATAATATTTGTAATTATTCCTTACTAAATTGACATAAAATTTCCCAAACTTCCTTTACACAATCTTTTTGATTCTATGTATCTAAAATAAAAACAATCCATAGCGAATAACGAAAATAATAATGTGATGAGGATTATATTCGTACCGTAAACTCTGAAGTACATGCAAGAAAATAGTCTCCCCAATTAGTTGCGTGATATGTTACGGACCGACGAAAAACCTCTAAAGGAACATTAATCTTGGTACTTGAATTTGCAGCAGCAGATGGATTCAATGCCATTTTACACTTGAAATGTTTATTTGTATTGGTTATTTACCAGTGGGATTGATTTAATTAGAGGTATTTATAGAATCTATTTGCAAAATTTTCATAATTCTATTTCTAAAATGTTGGTATTAACACTTATTAAAAGTTAGGCTACCTCTAAAGTTTCGAAAGTTTGCTACGTACGATGAAATGGAATAAGGTTGGCCACATCTTAGCTAATTCACCTTGTTTTTTTTTTTTCATGCTTTTAATTTCGCTGTTCTGATATATTTGCCTTACCCGTATTGGTTGTGTTCAACTGCGCTATTTTTTTTTTTTTTTTTTTTTTAGTACAATTACAAAATTCTGATAGGGGTGGGACGAGTGAGATTTGATCATAGGTCAATAGCATGGTTTATAAATGCTCAAACCAACTGAGCTACAATCAATTCCCTGTGCTATTTGATTTGAATCATTAATAAAAATTTCTCCTTTCATGAAAGAAAATAAAAAAGTTAGGCTACCCAACCACCTACATCATGTTTTTCTTCTTAGCTATTATAGTTCTATAAATTTAAAAGGTTTTTCTCGAAGGCGAAACCCCTACCTGAATCAGAGGTCCCTTAGCGAGTAAAAACTCAGAAACAACCCTTGCAATATTTCGAGAAAAGAATTGTGACTACACAAATTCGAACTCGCGACATTCCAGCATCACAGTACTCTTATCACATTGTCATTTACCAACTCACTTGTGCCCCTGAGGCAGCTATTATAGTTCTTTATCCAATTGAACACGCTCCTTTATTTATTTCTTTTTTGTTTTATTTTGTTTTGTTTTTGTTTTTATATTTTTATTTAGTTTGCTTTAAATTTTTATTCCAATTTCCCGACAATCTCAAATCAAGTTATATATATGAGAAAAAATTAAATCTTAAAAGTTACCATGATTATTAAATATATGAATTTTAGGTTTAAAGTTTTGTTCATAATCACCTTTGACAATGTACATTAAATTTTTAGATCTAAAGTTTTGTGGACAAAATCTCCTTCGGACAATAACATTAAATTTTTGGATTTATAGTTTAGCCCCCAAAATTAAATATTTAGTATTTAAATTTAGATTTTGCAAAATCTAAAATAAAATAAATGAAAAGCAAAAAAATGAATAAATGAAAATCAAAAAAAGAGAAAAAAAGAAAATGGGACATGTGTCCCATTTCGTACTGCGTGTAAACATTGAATTAGTTGTCCCGTATGAATTGAGATTTCTTATTTCACTTCATAATGTTCTACTTTCTATTCAGTTATTGCGGATGCTTGACAAGTGTAAATAAATATAAATTATGAAGGGACCATCCACAACAATAAAATAGGATGTAGAACACACAATATGGAATATGAGATCTCATGTTGTCCCGTATTAAAGGTAATATAAATATATTGATGAAAGAGGCGATATGAAGCGGCTCAGGTTGTAGTAGGGTTATTGACGGTATATAATTTACATTGATGAAAAGGTGAGACTTAAAGCAGAGGCGTAGCCATGTATGGCTAGCACTGGGCTCAAGCCCAGTGCAAATTTTCAAAAAACTATACTTTTAGTATTATAATTTCTACAATATTCAAAATTAGCCCACCCAAAATTTAATGCAAAACTCAAGTTCACCTCAAAATATAAATGCAATTTAAAAATAAAAAATGAAGAATGTAAAACTTTTGTCTTATAATGAGATTGGTGCTATATTTAATATATTCGTGATTTTTAGACTATTATGTTATCCTTATTTATCATTTATATATTTATCATTTCATTACTTTTAAAATTTACTTAACTATTTGTATTGGTAATTTATTAGAATATGTATCTAATTATCAAATATATTAAGAAAAACATATGTCTTTTTAGTTAATGGCCTAACGGTCCTAACTAAATCAATTTAACGGCTTTGCTAATTATATCAATCGTGTCGTACATGTTTCTCGTTTTTTCAGCGCGTCGTGTTTGAGTTTAAATTTTGGTCCAATAAGGTTATTGTATGTGTTCGGGCTTGAGCTTATTGCGTCGAGTTGCTATTTATGTAAGTCTCATTATCAAGTATGAAATTAAAACGTTATCTATTTGTTTAGCTTTTTGATATTTAATTATTGGTTTCTTGTTATTTTGGCCCGACCCACCCTATTGTCATCCCTATATATAGATAATTTTTCTTAGTGAAATTTTTACTTCTTAGCCCACCCCACTACTAATTCCTGGATCCGCCCCTGACTTAAAGTATCATGTAATTGAGCCATCAATTTACTATGTTACGTGGCCATCATCAATACATTTATATTGGTAGGAGTAGGGGTAGTAAATCGTGTAGATCTATCGTGTCATTACCGGGCCAATCCAATAAGAGCTCGACCTAATAAATACTAATCATAATACGACCTGATAAGTTTAATGGGTTGAAAATGATGGCTCGGTCGAACCAAATACGTTAAAAACCCTATAGCTGGCCCTACATGACCCAATAAATTTGATAAGTAACTCTATTTACATTTATTTTTTTTATTATTACTTGTTAATTCGGCGCATTTAGACAGTTTAACCCGTTAAGCCATTTATTAATATATAACATATTTTTCTAATATTTATCATCAATAAAATAAATTTGAGAAATTAACACTACATGTAATGGTATAAAATTTAAAAATCATAACTAGATGTCAACCATATACGCCAGGTTTTAAAAAACACAAATTATAAATAACATAGACATTACAACACTACCTCTCTCATATTGTACTATTCATCTTTAAAAATAATTAATCATAATAAGAAACAAATATACTAGAATATAACATAAAACAATTAATTTATTTTATTCCAATTTTCAAGTAAAACAAAGGATAACACGTCTAGTTTATTAGAAATGTATATGTGTAATTATACATTTATTGAAGTATAAGATGAATCAAATAACGAAATAGATAATTTGTGTGAGAATTGAGTATGGGTGTAAATCATTTTGTGTTGTTATGGGGTTGGCACAATTGAGAGCCAACCCAATAAATACCAATCCGAACACGTCTCGATAAATTTAGCGGACTAAAAATACTAACCCAATAATTGCAAGATTCTTTTGTAAAAAAAAATAATAATCTTTTTCTTTTTTGAAAATACGGACTTCAAATCATGTCATTCCCCTATTTATCGACATATTTTAACTTTTAGATTGACGCGAATTCATTTAAAATAAAAAATCAATTAGATTAAATTCAATTCGAAATTAATTAAATTAGTATTGAATTTTAAATTTGATTTTAAAGTATCTATTCAATTACTTCAATTAAAAAAGCCAAATAATTCGAAATTCAATTCAATAAATACCTCTACTTGGCTCACATCTTATAAATGAGGTCAGCCGTCAGAGTATTAAGTTAATCACACAATTAATACATTGGCGGCGCAGGCGACACACGATGTACGGATTTCATTAGGGAGAATTTTAGGATGAGATCCAAATTTAAAAAAAAAAAAAACTATCAATTCAAAATCTAATAATTTAACTTTCTCAAATTTGGACCTAAATTTATTTTTTTCTTAAACCAAAATCCAATTTTTATTTTTTCTCAACCTGGGCCCACATCTATATTTTAAGTTCTCACTCCAGATTTTAGACATTAACAAAAAGAAAAACATAGGTAATCTCCACGTTCACTACAATAAAAAGGAAATTTCATATATGAAACTGAGAATTTAGTTATAGTTTGGATATATAATCTTATTTAGTAAACAAGAAATATTTTACTATTTTTTCATCAAATTAAGTTTATATATCTTAGTATCTACATTGATGACATTAACCAAGATTGACTACAAGTAGGAAAAAAAAATGAGAGAAAGAACATAAAAGAGGAAAACAAAGATTTTTGGGGGCTGACGTGACATATTACACTAACATTTTCCTTTCTGTTAAGTTATTAAACTTGAAGTGAGAATCCAAAATTTGGGTCCCGATTCGAGAAAGTTAAACTTTTGGGCCTCAAAGTGATATATTTTCTAAAATTTGGGTCTTCTCATGAAATTCTCCCATCGAAATTAAGGTGCTATACTTGTTCTTTAATAAAATTATTTATGAATAATTTTATTAATTATTTAAAAAAATACCTAACAAGGTTAAATTTTATCCTTGACATTTCAATAATTTTGTAACTAAAATTATTAAAATGGAAAGGAATTTATTAAAATAAGAGAAATAATCGGTGATCGAAATTTTCGATAGAGAGAACTAAAGATAAGGGCAAAAACTCACCTATCATGCAGCCGCCGGCCTGGACCCAGATTGGATCTCTTTTTTCATTGTCTATTTCATGTGGTATTTCAATATACTAGATAAATAACACGCGTCAAATTATGATATCACCTTTCACACATATGTCATCCATCCAACATATGTCATCCATCCAACGTGCAATGAGCCAACATATTATATATTCCAATTAACAGAGAACACATATTGATGGCAAAAAACTTGATTAATATACAAGTACTATAGCTCCACTAAATGGAGACTTTTATTGATATTAATTATTGTGTATGTAACTTCAATCATAAATTTGAGGAGCATACATATAATAATCTAATTGGGTCTTCAAATTGTCACGGGCTCAATCAATACACAGTTTATATAGTCTTTCACCTTAGCTTTGGGATTTGTGTACCCATCTTCATCCATGTACAGAAGATTTATCGCACGAGCAAGATTGACAACATTCATAAGGATTGGAAAAGAGACTGTTGTCTTTTGAAGACATTCTTGATTTATATCCTTCCATGCTTTCTTGACTTGTTCTTGAAATTCAGCAAAAGCTTCCATCTCTGAGGCGCCATAATGATTCATGTAACATTGCACTGCTGATAATTTTGTCTCAAACTGTGTAAAATAAACCCCAAACTTGTTAGAAACCGACATATTAAATGACCAGACAATTGTGCATTGTAATCCGATTTTCAAAAGTCATTTTCTCATTTTCAAAGTTTCAAAAATTGGGAATCACGTTTCTTTGATTTATATTTAATCGAAGTGTCCACTTTACACAAAAAAAATAAGGTTTTAAACTTATGATTTCTATTTTCAACGATGTACATAACATAATCTATCACTAACCTACGTCTATCAACAGTATCTACTTACCATCTCTAATTCTCTCATTGGTCTCACCTATTAGAGATGAGGCGAAACGTTCAATCATCACCCCTCCCCAACAATCTCTTTGTAAATGTTTGAATTTTTTGGAGGGAAAAAAAACCAGCAGTATCATATATTGTTGTTGTCAAAATTTACCATTTCAATAAGACTCACCTATTAAATCAGTATAATGAATTACTATATACTAAAAATTAAATATTTAAGATAACCCACCCGCCACTATCATCTTCACAAATAATAATAGGGATAATTACAAAAATACCCTCAAGGTTTGGGCTAATTACAAAAAAATCCGAAGATATTTCAAAATTACAAAAAACCCTATCAGGTTTGATTATGTCTTAAATTTAAGGGGTAACCGTAATTATTCTATAACTATCAGGGGGCTTTTTGAAATGATTTTTTCTTATGAAGGGGGAAAATGTAAGACGGAAGAAATCTCAAAGTTTTTTTTTTTAATTATCCCATAGTAATATATATATATATATATATAAATGATATTTTAATTAAAACACACTAACAAAAATAATTTCATTTTTATCTCAACAGAAATATTAGTGAAATTTGAAAGCACCAACTAGAAATGGGTTTATATTTCTTACCCCATATCCTACCATGTCGTCCATTAATCTAGCAATCGTTGCCGATGCTCGTACCAATAATGGTTCACGTGAAAACCAATCAAAGTCTTCTTTTGTCACTAAATCTCCCATACCAACCAATGAAGTTGTTGATAACATCACATAGCCACTAGATACAACTGCTACCTTCATATATTCTTCCATTGTTGGTGTATACTTGTTATAAAACCATTTTGCCTCCTCCATGTATGCACTTACCAATTTTTTCATCTGCAATTTTTCCAAAAAAAAAAAAAAAAAACAAGAAAAACAGAAGAACAAATAAAATGAGCATGCAATTTCAAATCTTTGTGATGAAAGACCATATCCTTGATCAATTAAATACCTCTTTCTTTGCATATTGGACACAATATGGTGTGCCCACTTTTTCCATTTCATTTTCCATTTCATCATAAATCTCTAAAAGGGCTTTGTAACATATTCTCATGTATGGTGGCAATTGCTCCAAAGCATTAGCATCCCAACTAGTGGTAAAAACGAAAAAGAAAAGAAATTATTTCAAATCAAAGATATATCTACAAAATATATTGATTTATGGCACCGATTAACCACTAGGGTTAGCCAAGTGACCACAAGTATTACTCATCAACGATGAGACCTGGGTTCGAGTACCGGATCGGACTTAAAAAAAAATTAAGATTTGGATGCAACCTTTGAATAGTGTTGGTGAAAAGTTGGAGATCATCTAACGTTCCATAGATATCATAAATATCATCAAAAACGGAAGCTATAGCTATGACTTTGGTTAGTATCCTTCGTGCAATGTCCAAATGGGGCTCAAAGTAGAGTGCCAATATCCAAAAGTAGCATTCCACCATTCTATCTCTTGCAAATGGCAATTTATTTGCAAAGTCCAAAGCCTTCCACCACCTACAGTTATTTTGTGCCACATCAAAATTAAAATTACACATTACAAAACATTGTAAATCTAGGGATAATTACAAAATACCCCTTTGACTTAACCTAATTACAAAAAAGTCCAGTTATCTTTCATAAGTTACAAATACCCTCTTAATATCTCCTATAAATAACTCCTCAGAAGGGAGATATTTGTTAGGCAAATACAGACCTAAAGGGACTGTTTGTAACACTATAAGGGGTATTTGTAATTTTTAAAGATAACTAGATTTTTTTTTGTAATTATGCTAAAGCTCATGAAGGGTGCTTTTGTAATTATATTTAAATTAAGGGATAATTACAAAAACACCCCTGAGGTTTAGGCTAATTACAAAAAAAAACCCAGAAATGTTTTAAAATTATAAAAAAAAAACACCTTGAGGTTTGATTCCATCTTACATTTTCTTCCTTCATAGACAACTAACATTTCAAAAAACCCATGATATTTCTACAAATATTACAGTTAACCCCTTAAATTTATGGCATAATCAAACCTAAGGGGCCTTTTTGTAATTTTGAAATATCTATGGGTTTTTCTGTAATTAGCCCAAACCTCAGGGGGTCTTTTGTAATTATCCCTTAAATTAAATGTAATGTTGTACAAGCTGCTAACCTTGTAATATCGCTCAACTCTTTCTGATGTATCTTTTGTAATATGTTGAAGTCCAATTTTGCAAAATTCAGTAACATTTCATTGTGTGAATCATATTCTTGGTACATAAAAATGAATTTCCTGGCAGCCAATCTTGTCACACTCTTGTGTATTGGGCTCTTGAGAGCTTCACTAACTTTTGTAGAAAGGGATTTGCTCATTTGGTGAAGCAAAGACTCAAGGCGAGATGATGAAAACGCTAATGCTTTGTCCAAAATTTCTTCCCCGTCTACACCAAAATGTGATGCCTCGTACAAACTTAACATCCCTTCAACGTTGTTTGCCAATGACTCCTTAAAATTTCCTTGTTGATCTATGAATTTGTCGAATACATCTGTAGTCATAAGAATTAATATTAATCAATAAAAAAATTGTTCATTTTTTATGTTGTAACTAGTTAGTCATGACTGGGATCCGTCTAACGAATCTGAACTCATTTGACGGTGTGATAGGAGTTTTTGTCATCTTATCAAATTTAGAAATTTATAAAATCTTTTTAAATAAGATTAGGCGTCATACACCTAGGGTGGCCAAATGGAACCAAAATCGGGTTCCTAAACCATAATCGTGGTCAATAGTTCCAAAACCGAAACCAGAACCGTGTAGACCGATTTCGGTTCCGATTCCTTGATTTTTCAAAAATCGTGGAACCGGCGGTTTTAACCGTCGGTGGAACCGTGATGGAACCCTTTTTTTAAGGTTAAAACCAACAATTTTGTTTTAGTAAACATAAGCTAGAAGAATCAATGTTTATTTTCCTTTTTTTTAACTGAAATTGATAAACTATTTTAAAAAAATCAAAAAATAAACAAACAATAAACAAACGGTTCCGGTTAAAACCATAACCAAAACCGTGGAGAAACCGGATTTCGAATCGGACCGAAACCGTCGGTTCCGATTTTAGAACCAGAACCGTGAGGCAACGGTTTCGGTTACGGTTCCTCCAAAATGAGGAATCGGAACCGGCGGTTCCGAAACTGTAGCCACCCCTACATACACCCCCAAAAGAACAACATCATATTAATGCGAAGATAAATGGTTTTTGTGGGCATGTAACAATATTATTGAATACCCTTCATAAAATAAAACAATATTATTGAATACTGACCACATGGAAGATAGTAACCATGTTGTCTGAGCAAACGGAAACGAAGAGCAACAATATATAGATCGTCGCTATCTTTGTTATTATATTTTGGGTAATTAATGTCTTGTATGTTACGCAACGATGTATCAATTTCTTTTACAAAATGATAACCCACTCCAAGCCGTTCGATTGCATCAACGAGTTCCATCTTTTGTAATGAATCATTTGGCGTTTGGGTTAGCAATTCCCTCACTATTTCTTTTTGTCTTTCAAGTTCTTCCACTTCAGCAGCAGATATTTCCTACAACACGAGGAAGAGTTTAAAACGTGTAACACAATTATTTTAAGGAATAATTACTAAAAGTACACCGGAGATTTGACCTAATTACAAAAAAAACGAGGTAATTAACTTTAAAAATCACAAAAACCACTCTTGAGGTTTACATCCGTCTTACACTTTGCCCCAACCATTAGTTGACGTAACGGAATTTGCTGACATCATCAAATATTTTACAATTATACGACTCAACTTTCTAAGTATAACAAAGAGCCCCAACTTTCTTCCGCCTATTTGTAATATTTAGAATAGTTGAGGGATGTAATGGTAAAATGTAATATAAAAAGTTAGGGTTATTTGTAATATATATAGAAGAGTTGGGGAATGCAATTGCAAAAATATTTGACCACATCAGCAATTTCGGTTAGCTCCAGTGAGACAAGTGAAAAATTAATGTAAGAGATGTAAACCTCCAGAGTGGTTTTTGTAATTTTCAAATTTAGTTGGGGTATTTTATAATTAGGTGAAACCTCAAGGGTAGTTTTTGTAATTATCCCTTATTATAAAACTAGCGTTGTTGTTTAGCAAAATTATAAAAACAGACCAATTAAATTTTAGATTTACAAATACTCTATTGAGTGATCAGTAGTGCAAATACCTCTTTCAGGTTTGTATCTGTTTTACTAATTAACCCCCTCAATAGACAATTCGTAAATAATAGAAACATGTGTCAATTGGAAAAATGTAATCTTGAAATCAATTGGATAACTGTAATATTGAAAAATTATATATATATATATATATATATATTTTGTTAATTTTAACTAAACTTAATGGATGGTATTTGTAATCATTCCTTACTAAATTGACATAAAATGTTCCCAAATTAAACTTGATTTAATCAATCTTTTTGATTCCATGTATCTCAAATAAAAACATTAATTCCTTAGCGAATTAACAAAAATATTAATGTGCATGTTGAGGATTATAATCATACCGTAACCTCTGAAGTATATGCAAGAAAATAGTCACCCCAAATAGTTGGGTGATATGTTACGGACCGACGAACATCCTCTAAAGAGACATTATTCTTGGTTGAAATTGAAGGAGCTGATGGATTCATTGCCATCTTACACTTGAAATGTTTGTTTGTATTGGTTGTTCAGAATATAGTTTAGAGGTATTTATATAGAATCTATTTGCAAAATTTTCACCATTCTATTTTTTTTTTTTAAACGTGGTTATAACACTCGGTAAAAGTTGGTGGTACCTAATTACACCATTTTTCTCTTGTTAGAAAGCATCGTTTGATGTGACGCTTAATAAAAGTATGTTATATTTTCATAGTTCATTTCTAGTTTTTGGTGTTGGGAAATTAATATTGATTTTCGTGTAGAATTGAAAATGTGTTTTAATTAATGAATGAAATGAGTGTTTATATAGGTTTGAAATGAGATATATTTGGTTAGAGAATTTTGAATACATAAGTATGTGATAAAAATTATAAAATTATGCTTATCTTGGATGTGTATTTTTAAATTTAATATATATAATAACGTGAAAATTAATAGTGATGGAGTCCACTTTCAATATTTAACTTTAAGATATTATATTTGTGAAATTTTAGATTATTGGCCCCATTAAATTGATTTAAATTAAAAGTAGTAATATATAAAGTAGATGTAGAGGGTAGCGGTGGGTTCCACTAGATTGATTTGTTCGAATTATATTTTTTAATGTTGTTTTATGTGAAAATAATTAACTTGCATGGTTCCATTTTTATTATTAACTTGTATTGCATCCATGCGATGCACGGGCTGTAATTTTACAAAAATAATTTTTAGTTTAGTGATTGCAAAGTCTGAGATTTCAATAAATAATTAAAAAGTAAAGATAAATTAAATTAGCTATAAATCATAAAAATAGACGATAAAATAATAAATTATTATAAACTATGAACAACCTCTTTAAATACAAAATAGATTAAATTCATTTATTTTGTAAATAATAAAAAAATTATTACTTTTTACTGAAATTAATTTTTACTTACTATTCAAGTATTAATTTTTACTCGAAAATTATTATACTTTTTACTGAAATTACACGGGATCAGAAATATAGATCGTTAAAAATAAAATTTACTTAGTTTTATCTATATATATGGTTTGATAACTAAAGTTGAAGTTAATAGTTTCTTTACTTAGTTTTATCTATATATATGGTTTGATAACTAAAGTTGAAGTTAATAGTTTCTAGGAAAATTGATGTTATTATTAATACGTTCAATAGCCGAAACATATGAACGTACAAATTGATTTCCAATAACTTAAATGCATAATTTTTAAAGTCCATTGCAAAATCGAATTCTGAGTGGATATATCTTATATGTTTTATTTAATATATTTATTCTTTATTTTATATACGCAATATTGGTGTTAAATTGAAGATCGTAAACATGTGATTAATTGGATATATTATACGTGCAAAATGGATCAAAACGAAAAAGCTATTAAATCTAAATAGAAAAATAATAATAATTAATGCAGTTCATACTTCCTTTAATTATATGTAACAATCAATTACAATATTTAGTAATACTTTCTAGGTGGAAAACTTAATAATTTCCAAAAATAGAAACTATTAAGATAATACATACAGATTGAAAGATAAAAATGGTAGTTTGGAATCATAACCATACATCACTGCTTAAACATGTGCCTATATTTGATGTCACTTTGCGGAATCTTCGAGGGATGCTTCTAGAAATTATTTTGAAATTCAATGAAATTGAGGGCTACCTCCGCTTAGCCCATTCATGGCCTAGATCGAGATCCTGAAATTGAATTAATGATTCCATTAAATAGATAAAGTTTATTGATATTATGTAACTTTAGTGGTAAATTCTGTGGTAAATTTTTATTTTTAAGCCAGTCCGTGTCTATTATTAATAAAACACTAGAGCAAATATAGCAAATTACCCACTTGGAATAGGTGCAAGAGTTTTTTGACATGTAGAAAAAAAAAACATAGTTTTCTACCCACTTTTGTGGTTCTTTTACTCAAATACCCTTAAATTTTAAATTCAAAAGTAGATGGGACCCAATCTCTTTATTTTTCCCCTCTCTCTACTCACCTTTTGTATTTTATAAAAAATCTGATTTTTTTTCGAGAGCCTTCAACAATTTTCATTTTTTAATCCACTTTTCATGGTGTTGAACAATTTTTGAGACTTTTAAATAAATTTCCATATTTTAGATAATGGCAAATGTTTAAAAAAAGTTTATTTATTTTTTAATTTTCATATTTAAAATAAATTATAATCTTTAATATTTAGATTTTAAAATAATTATAGATTTTTTTTCGATTCTTTTTTTATTTTAAAATAAATTATAGATTTTAATATTTAGATTTTAAAATGATTTTGTGGATTTTTGACAATTTTTTAATAAATTACAAATATTTTTAAATTTTATTGAAACAATTTTCAAAATTAATAGACAATTTTTAGAATATGTACATATACATAAAAAAAAAGCACGATATATCGTGCCTAAGTTAAAATTAGGCACGATATATCGTGCCTAAATCAAAAATTAGGCACGATATATCGTGCTTGTGTTAAATATAGGCACGATATCGTGCCTCGACCAATTAAATTTAGGCACGATATCGTACCGATCAATTAAATTTAGGCACGATATCGCGCCGCCAATTAAATTTAGGCACGATATCGTGCCTATTTGAACCTGGATGCACAATATCTTCTCTATATTGGCACGATCTTTTGGTTTGTTAAAAGCAAAAAGTTAAATAAAAAAGTTAAAGCAAAAAGTTAAAGCAAAAGTTAAAGTAAAAAGTTAAAGCAAAAAGTTAGAATGGGGAATATGTATATGTATAGGCACGAACGTTTATTTGATATTGTGCCTCATTTTCAGTCCAATTTTAAATGAGAGCGATATCGTGTCTAATATTAAATGAGGCACGATATGTATCGACACGATTTAAACTGGCACGATATGCGTGATATGCATGATATTTACACGATTTTGGGCACGATATGTATATGTTTATGTACATGGGATTGACACGATATGGGCACGATATAGGCACGATATGTTTATACGATTTTATACATAGGTGTGTGGCTTTGGAGGAAAGTGTCACGATTTTCAAGGAAAACATTAATCGCACCAGTTTCAAAATTCAAAATCTTCAAATTAAAGGAGGGACATTTCGTCACAAATTGGGTAAAAAGAGTTTTCTTATACATGGATGAAAACAATATCCACTATACATAGTGGAGTCTTTAAAAATTCCCCCTAAAACACTACTCAACTCAAATCGTCGAGAAATGAAACTAAAACACGTGTAGGGTACATGCAGAAAGGGTAAGATGTTGGGTTTCATATGGATGAGGGCTATTTTGGTCCATTCATATTTTAATAAGGGCTTGCACAAAGGGTAAGATATTGGGTCAAGGGATGGAAATATGATGGGCTATCCAATTCAGATGTATTCACAATAAAAGCGGGTCTTATCCGGCCCATTAAGGGCAATCAAACACGCCCTAACAGCAAAGCTGCAAAATGGAATAGATTGCTTGCATGAATTTCTTGTGGGGTTGGAGAGATAAAAGAGACAAATGCATCAATACATATAACAAACTTGATGCATCATTCCCTCGAAACTTTTAAGGCGATGATGATCAATGATTGATGCGAAATCATCCGAGTGTCTAGAGGCGGATCAAGGGGGCCTTCCCGGCTCGAGTTGGCAAAAACCAGTCCGGCCAGAGTTTTAGGCTGGGCTAGGCTATAATTTTTCAGGCCCAAAAAAATTTATACCTACTTGGCCCGGCCCGACAATATTTATGTATAAAAGGTATTTTCGGGTTTGGCTGAGCCATGTATTTCCGTGGCTCGAACAAAATCGGGTTGGCCCGACTTGGCCCGAAAACTTCCAAAAGCTAGATGGGCTTGGGGTCGAGCCAGCCCGGCCCAACCCATTCTCAGCTCAAACCCCAAATTTCTCTTGTCCCTTTTTTTTATAGGAAAAAAAAACAAAAAAGAAAAACATATGTTTATACTTTTTAAGGGAAAGCAATTTAGGATAGGGGTAGCCAAGCCGGCTAACTACGCCTCTGCGAGTGCCCCTGAAAATGTAGGAACATATAACAAAGCTCAACTCTTGAGGACACAATCTTAAAATGTATATTTCTACATCAAATGAATACTAAAATACTATATAACACAAACTATTACAACATAGGATTATAACATCATCCAAGCCTAAAAAAGAAACAAAGGCATATTTCTAAAACTACTATTACATATGTCCTCACAAGTCCCATATTTAGTGCCAAGCAGATGCAGACACCAGATTCCTATCCTTCCATCCCAGCAACATAGCACCATCCTTCTCCAGCAGGGTGTAATGCTCCGAGTAGCATCTCAACAATCCCCTAATCACCGAATTAACATAAGAACTCAAAGGAAACTGCTCAAAACCAGCCATCATAAACCTCAACCTCCACTTCCCAAACAGCTCGTGCCGTTCGACTCTCTCCTTCCCTTCGCACGCTATAATGTTCACAATGTCCCTAGCTAGACAGTGTTGCTCCACGTTAATCCGTTCCTTCCTGTCCCTCGCCATCGTGACATCGATCGACTCGAACATTGCAGAGTAGTAATCGAGCGTCTCCACGAATCTGGGGAGAAAAGGTGCGGTATTCGTGTTCGATTCTTGCTCGACGAGTGTGACCACCTTCGGTGAAAGTGATTTCACCATCCTCAGAAGCCCGTCTCTCGGATTCGACACATCGACGCTCTCGTCGGGCGTATGGTGCAGCTGCAGCGGAAAATTCACCGCTAAAGCCTCGCCGGGCCGAACGTCGAGCATCTCCCTCGTGATATCCGGAGCGAAAACCGGAACAGGGTGAAACTCGACGGGGATGTTAAATTTCTCGGAAATTGCGGCCAATCGTCTCCCCACGGCTGCTAGACCGTCTCCTCGAGCGAATTTCGAGACGGGATCGTCGATCCCGGTAATACGGACATGTGGTGGCCCGCTAGGTCGGGCCGCAAGCGCTTGTAACAGAGTCATCCACTGTGTGCCCTGCGCGATCTGGAAATCGACGATGTGGATGCGATCCTCATTTTTGCACGCCTCGGCAATCGCCCCGTTTGCAGCCATATAACCGAACTTCAAATACGGGCATATCTCGTACAGAATGTGCATGTAGGACAGCAAGTCCTTGCTATCCGGCTCGTTGCACTTTAGGGTTCGGTAAATGTTCGTACCGGACGACTCTTTCCTTGCTATTAGCCCTTCTACCAAGTACGCGCCTAGACGCTGAATCGGCTCTCCACTTATAGACACAGCCGAACGAGCGTGTTCGACTAATTTTTCAAATTCGTTCAATTTATTCTCGGAAAGAGCCCTAGCGCACGCGATCAGAAGCTGTTTGAGATTATTGGGTGGTACATTCTGTAACGCGATATCCTCCATCCCTTTGTGACGTTTCTCGACAAGGGCTTGATTCAACGAGCCACCAATCCGTGAATCTGGCGTCTGAAATCGCCTATTTTCTCCTGAAAACGGCTCGGATGTTGTGACTTCCTCGTCAGCATCTGGAGCCATAAGAGCACTCTCCAATTCCAGCAACGCGTGTCTTATGCTGTGATTGCTATTCGCATTCGGGAGAAACGAAGGCACACCGGATCTGATCGACGGTCTTGATTGTCGAAGGTAGCTGTTGTAATCCAGTGAGGAATTAGAAGAAGGGGTAGCTTCGGAAATATTGTCGGTCGAACTGTGCTGCTCTAAACTGTCGCTGTATACGGTGAGAGTCTCGGTGTCGAAATGGGTTGAGAAAGGCGAATTTGGCGAGTTTCTTGAATCGAATTTCAAGGATTCGAATAGCCTCGTTGGTATGGAGGACACAGTAGGATACGTCGAGTAGGATAAGTCTGCACCAGTGGCACTATATCCGAAATAATGAGAATCCATACTATAGACCAAGCATTGGCTGATTTATCAAGACTTTTCGGCTAAGTTCTTGTTTTTCGAAAGCCGATTTTGAGGGTAAATTGCAGAAAAATATCAACCTGCAAAAGAGACAAAACATTGGACTGTTAAATAAACTCACTCTTTCTATAGTAAAAAGGCATAGAGCATTCTGTAACTGAATTTAAAGATGTGAATTTTATTTACATATATGAATCGTCTCATACAAGTTATTGCATCCAATACAATTATGCCCAATGTATGTTGGGTTGAAATTGTCAACACAAATTACACAAAATGAAGTCCACAAGCATTTCAAACTAGTAGTAACTACTAAAGAGTGAAGTTGCAAAAACATTTTAAGACGGGTAACTGTAATAACTCAACTTGTTCATTTAATGAGAAATCCAAGAAACTCAGCTTTCATAAGTGTATACTAAAATCAAAAAACATACCAAAGTAAGCACAACAAGAGACTAACAAGAATAAACAGAGTGCTTATATCATTCAGATTTCAGACTTCAGAGTGCTCTATGAGAACAAAAGTTTTTAAATTCTAACCTCTTGAAGAAGGGAAAAAAGACAAACCTATTTCACACCAAGAATCAAAAACTAATTTAAGAACATCATTTAGTTCTAAATGATTTACATGAAATGAGCTGTATAACAGCTTTTAGGCAACACTGAAAAGTAAATGCACAAAGATAACATACTTGCACATAGCAACGCTACCAGCTAATTATATATAAATTCAGACAACGAATTCTAATCCCAATTGCTAATCAAGATTTGTCTTGGTCATTTTCCATTTTTTTGTAAAATTCAAGGAAACTACAAAAGGCCCTCCTCTTCTTCAAAGCAAAGAAGAAAAGCCTCTGTTGAAAAATCAGAATTGTCCAAAAAAAAAAATTCAACTTTATCAAAAAAACCAACCCCTTGACCACCCTAAAGTCTCCTTATTTATCAAAAAAAGAAAAAAGGAAATTTGTCAACACGAGTAAACGAAACACAACACAAGAAAACAAACACCTTTTTAATTCTTGTTTCTCGTTTTCCTCAAGCTTCCAACAACAACAAAAAGAAACACTAAAAAAACTGAGATTCAATTAAAAGTGCAAAGATTAAAAATTTATACCTTTCAAGCAAAACCCAGAAAAGGGAACATATAGGGGAAATAAATGATACCTGATGTTATTAGCAGATGACGAGTCAAAACTGAGTCTTTAGGTTATGGTAAGAAAAGGAAAATGTGGAGTTCTTTAATTATAGGGGTGTGAATGTACAAATAACTAAACTTTGTAGGGTGAGTCGAAAGAATGAGATAATGAAAGCTATAGAACTTATACATAGGAAGGGAAGGGGGTGGAAACTCTAATGAAGTTAACGGTGACGGTAACGGTGGGCTGACTCGGAGTGTACGGTAGTGTATTGAGGGGTTGAATGAGTTGACGACATTGCTGACGATTTATGTAACGGTAAGTGTCTCCGCGGACCACACGTTCGACGCTACGAAGTACATTCTCGGCTGTTTCCAGTTCAGCTATGAGCTATGCTTAGTTGTGAACATCGAGGTGTTTGAGGAAACAACGCGCTGATGTTGTGCGTGGGGTGCACGCGAGGAAACGTAATGACGTGATAAGTGAAAACCAATGCTTTTGATTTTTTTAGTATTAATTTCAGTAAAGTACGATATTTCTATATTGATTTGGATGATTCTCTAAATTATGTTAAAAATTGTGTACAACTCTGGTTGATAAAAAGGTTTACTTTTAATTTAATATTTTCGTTTATAATATTTAAAAATGGAATACAAATTTATATCATACTATTTCTTTTTAACTCTTTTTAGTACATATTCACATGTTTACTAAATAATATGTTTGTATTAAAAATTTAAACACATTAGTGAACCATTTGAATACAATAAATAGGTTTTTGTATACAAAGTTGTGACTTCGGTGACAAATTTAATTATGAAATGAAATTTGCTGATTGATTTTAACCACTCAAGTACCATTATTCACAAAAAATAATAACCAATGAATTATTATATTGATCCAAAAAAGTAAATAAAATAATCATTAGTGATGACAGAGTAATATATTTTGTGATCGGCGCAAGAGGATTCGATTAATAAATATAAATTTTTTTAGAATGATAATAATCAAATACTCTTTTATTTTTTCTTGGAGAAAATCCTAGAATAAATTCAGTGATTGTAGAAAATATATAGCATCTAATTAATCTATATGATGAATATTATAAAAAGAAAAGAAAAAACAACATACTGATAACCAAAGGCAATAACAATTAGCAACTGAAAAAAATAAAATTATACGGAGACATGCACATCCATCTTAATGTTTTTAATTGGAATATTTTAAATAAACTCTCTGAATGTTAAAAAAAAATTATGTAATGTTTTTTGCCAAATGTTTTAGTGACTCAAAGCAAACACACGCGCTGCGGAGGAGCATGTGAACTTCAATGGTAGTACGAAAGAGAGTTAGACGGCGTGGCAGCTCGAGCCGAGCCGAACAGTTGACGGGAAGTGACGATCACGTGACACCGGCGTGACGCATGGGAGCTGGCCTACGCTACAGTTGACGGGTGTAATAGTCTGACCAATTAAAAAAAAGGGTAAATGTTGACACGTGGGATTGAAATCTCATGTATTTTGACCAATTTGACCTGACGTGGCAACGCGGTATGACTGACCGTCTATCACATTCCACAATTTTGACACTCGGGGGACCCCACACCCAAATGGGAACACACTCAAACTTTAATATCACTATTTAATTATTTTAATAATTCAGAAAAAAGATAGTCACATGAACTATCAATTTAAATTGACATAAACAAAGGTTTGGACTTTGGATATAGGATTAAACATAATTATATTATCCTCAAAAAATTAGATTTCCTTTAAAGTACAGAAGAATAAGACATTTCCTTTTGAGTTTTAAAGCCTGGAATGTTCGCATGGATTATAAATTTTATTTAATTATAAAAGAAAAGGAGATAGAAAAATGGGTTCACACTGTAACGAGCATAGTACTATCTAACCCTATCCAACCATTATTGATAATATTATAGAGATTGATATTTGGTAGGAACATTGTTGGAGTTAATTATAGCTATCCTCTTTCCCTCTAAAACACATCACATTAGTTAAAAAAACATTTGAATTATACAAACTCGATTCGTGTTTAGTTAAACTAAAAACTCGATATGATTAACAATCAAGAAAATTTAAATATAATTCTAGAAACCTATACAAATAATTCATATAAGGTTGAACAATATCGTATTCAACTCAATTCAATTTTGTACTTATACATTAGTCAGTGCATAAGGTACTGAATGGTAATCAAACTGATCATAATGCACTAGTCCGATACAAATATCTCTACCAAATATCTCTACTTGAGATATTAGTACAACTAGATCACATTAATCTGTGATAGGTACATAATAAATTTACTACGATCCGATACAAATATCTCTACCAAATATCAACATAATCAACTTTTCAGAGTACGAAGTTAGTGGATAACCCAAAAATATATATTAATGTTAAAAAAAATAAATAAGTGCTGAGAAATTCTCCAATTTAAAGTTCATATACGAACATATGCTATCAAAACTTTTTAACTTTTTTAGCTATATTTTATAAATTATAATATAATAATGTCTCCAGGGGAATGTAATTTTAAGAGGATAATCTTATTCCTTTACACGTCCCCAGTTTAGTGATAATTATAATTAAGTACATCCTCACTATAATGGAAAATGATGAGCGCAACAAGCAATGATTCCATCCAGGCTAGCCAAAAAAGCTGATTTATCAAAGTAACGTATACTATATCCTCGTTCATGAACCGGGATGTGAAATGGACACTATAGTGGACCCTAATGTGATAAAATGCTGTTTAGGTTTTTCTTAAATTTGTGTTTATTTTATATATTAGTTTAATAAATTAAATATATAAGATATTTTGTATAAAGATATATATTTGATGTGAATTACATACTTGTAATTACAACCGCACAAAACACATTGATTTGGATTATCACTTCGTTCGGGAACATATTTTGGCAAAGAATCTCATTGTTCGACATATTCCTTCTAGTGATCAAATTGCTGATCTCCTCACTAAAGTTCTCACTGCTGTCCGTTTTCTTGCTCTTCGCTGCAAACTTCCCCTTCGCTTTGCTCGGCTTCGTTTGAGGGGGGATGATAACCAACATACTACCTGTAACAAGAGTTAGTTAGGTTGTTATATTCAGTTGTAACAGTAATCAGTTAGTAGTTAGTTAGCTATTACAGAGCCTACATACTCTATAAATATGTACTGTACCAATGTAATCTTCATTAAGTCAATAATGCAATTCTACTCTTTCAAATACATTTCATCTTCTGTCAAATTTAAACAAAAAAGAAAAAGGAACCCCAAAAGGCCATTTCGTGTTCGAATTATTCTCAATAATTCCGTGTCGAGTTCGTGTCGTATCAGGGATTGTCACACCCATTTGGGATGCATATTAATTTGTGTCCCAAACATAACTAACAATTTTCATAATTCCAATCCAATCGAGGTCTTAATTGCTAGTCCGAATTAACCTTTGGCAACTTAAGCCTAGGTACACTATTTTCCAAATAAGTACAAAATATTTTATTGCAATATACGATGAAGCACAATTCAAGACGCGCGCACAATCCAAAACAATTAAAGGAAAAATGGAAATCACATTGTTGGGTCATGATCCACAAAAGACCTATTGATACTCTATATTCAAAGGGTCAATATGGATTATGGATCCAAATTTCTCAAAGACGTGATATAATGTTTTTGTTAATTTCATAGATGCTGATCAAAGACTAAATCCAATCCCCTACCGCCCTCGATGGTTTATGTGTCATATCATACAAGATACCACCCTTCCACTTTTAAGTATATTTTTTTATTTTTTAAAAATTCGGCTTTGTCATTGCAAATACTTGAATACCACAAGTTTGTAGCTCAAGTGGTATCACTCACCTTTACAAAGGGTATTGACCAGAGTTCGAATCCTATATCTTTCAGTTTTTTTGAAATTTGTCCCCCATTGCAGATACTTGAATCCAGACCCCTTCAGTAAAGAGTAATACACATGGTCACTGGGGCTAAATCCCCAGTAATTTTAAGTAAATGTATACCTCTACTTTTCACCATTTGATTTAATACAAAAGTATTTCATTTTATCTTACAAACTCTACACTAATTTGAGAGTCGGAAAGGTATCCCTGGAATTTAGTCTAGGATGCCACTAATTGTTTTTTTTTTTTCATGTTACAAGTGGTATTGAGTGAGACATCACTTTCTTTCCAATTTTTGTGTTCTATTTCTTATCATTGTCGTTTTCTTAATTTCATGGAGTGCGATTTGTTAGCTTCATTTAAACTCTATATATGAACAATATGTGAACTCTATTTTTAATTAATTTAACTAACCCATAGTTCGCTCTCTATATGTTCCATAATCTTATTCCATTATATTAAATATTGGGTAACATGTGTACAAGATGATATTATTTTAGTATACATGTCTTCGTCAATATAATGAAATAGGAAGTAGAATATGAGACATAATCCCCAATTCCAGGTCGGCCTTTTATCCTTTGACTAGTGATTTTGTTTCTCAATCGTGGATGCAAAGGTTATCCTATTGTAAAAGCTAATATCGCTGAACCAATGATGAGAAGTTAAGAAAATGATTTATTCTTAACGAAATAACATGGCAGGACTAGGCGGCTGCTTTTTCCATTGTCATGATTAATTCATATCTAAAGCGAGATTATAAGCATCAATACGTGACTGTATATATTGTAAATTCAAGTTTAAAATTTTATCAAACAAAAAATGTGTGTTTATTTTTTCATTTATGATACTGAGTTAATATTTTAAGTTCCGTTTATAATACTCCCTCCTATTCAAAATAAGTGTCTTTTTAAAAAAAAAAAACACACATATTAAGAATTGTGTTAAAATACCAAATATACCCTTAATTAATAATAAATGCTACATTGGAACAAACAAAATTAGGTATTAGTGTTAGTTGGAAAATAATATATTTAAGGGTAATTTGGGAAATCTTTCTATCACCAACCTTGAAATGTGAGAAGGTCATTCTTTTTGAAAAAATATTTATGTGCCAAAAGGACACTTATTGTGAATAGGATGGAGTATAACTTTTTTGTTTCAATTAAATATAATTATAAATATTTGTCCAATAGAAAATTATTCATCAACTAATATAACTGGAAAATATAACGTGTACAAAATGTTTTAACTTAAAAAATACAAGTATTAATCAATAAGTTCATATTATATTCCATATACGTACAGAAAATAGAATTTTACCTCAATTATGGTATGTATATTTCAACCAAATTTCTGTGTTTTTAGAGTTTTTTTTTTTTTGAAATACGTGTTTTCAGAGTTTTGGAACTTGATGTTGACCAACAAAACCAAGTTTGCTCTTTAATTTGGTGGTGGTATATTAGAGATTTTTCTTTTCTGATAAACTGCTGTTTGAAATTTGGCAGCATCGATGTGAGGGATAAGCATGATCTTGGTCAAGCCATTTAATTCTTTGTTTTGTTGAATGTTGACTCGTATTGGTCACGCATAAGCCAATTTTGAGTCTAGACTGGAATACATGTCATACCTATGGTCTTGCTAATTAAAACGCTAAAACTAATGTCTTGAGGTTGAAAAACTTTAAATTAGAATCTTCACTTCTACACCATTTGATTGACGGCCTTGCCTAGTGGAACAGGAGCGGAGCTAGACATTAATGTTGGAGGGACTAATTAATTTTGGGGGCTAAATCAATAAAAAAACTATTTAAATATCAAAAATTAATATATAAAAATAAATATATATGAAATAATTGAGTTTTTGATCAAAAGAAAAATGGGTAGGGGAGGGGGGCTCTCCGACTAGGAAACAACCCTGCTAGTGGGGGTTTGGTTGACCTAGTTTGCGCATATTATATCAAGTGTGAGACTAATGGAAGTGAGTTCCCGTTATAAAAAGAATAAACAAAAATAGAAATGAATATGTTGGAATTAAAGTTGGTGCTATGCTCGTAGTGTTGCTTTGTTGGTAGAAATTTCCATGAGATTACTACGAATTTCATAATGAATTACACAATGACCTTATTGGTAAGAAGTCGCGGATTACATTAGAGTAACATCGCATCATTAGTATGTTCAAACTAGGCGTATAAACAGTAATCTTCAATTATGATAGAAATGATTAGTTAATTAGGATTTTTTGAAAGTTTTAATATTAATCTGGATTGCACAGGATACTTTTACATGAATAAAATTGTATGCGTCTGTATAGGTGTGATCATGGTCGACTTGTCTTTTAAGAATCTGAAAACATTCTGACCCTTAAGTAGTTGTTATTCGATTTTCATTTTGATTTTTATTTATATATTAATTTGTGTTCGTATCTCATACAATACATATATACAAAAGTGCTGATGAGTGATGAGTTCTACAATCTTTTCTTATCGTAGTCCAAGAGGCGATAGATATTTATTTATTTTTCTCTAAACCCGCACGTATTGTCAAAAAATATTAATCGTTGATTAGTATATGTAAAGCATGCTTAATTACATAATCATGTGAAATCTTGAAACCTAAATTTTACATAAAAATATCCATTAAGCACGTCGGCAAAAACAAACAAATTAAATAGCAAAGTTTTGGAGGGTCACCCTGTTTTGGTCAAACCCAAAAATAACAAAGAGAATATCAACAAATATATCCACGTGGGAACAAATTGTAATAAAGTTAACGTGTTCTCACTTCTTTATTATTCTTTCTTTTTTGTTTTTATTTATGTTTATGCCACGTTTCACCATTAGCAGGGCCCAGAGCCAGACGGATTTGAATGAGAACGAGTCCCTTTTTTTTTGTTTTGGAGGGAAAGAACGAGTCCCTTTAATGGGCTCGCCAACAAAGAATACAACAAAGAAAAACAAAGAATTAGAATTAGAAAAAAAAAAAAGCGTCAGTTTGCATGCTAGTACGTCTTGCCCGATGGTTTATCCAATGCGCACTCGAAGAGTAGTAGCTGCGGGTTTCCCACATTAGGGATGCAATGGATAGAATTCGGGTATGATTCTACATCCTCCATCCCCATCCTCATTGGGTATTAAATTTTCATACACATCCCCATACCCATCGAGTATTGAATTTAATTCCATACCCATCCCCATACCCATCGGAGGATCAGGTATCCATATCCTGCCCATACTCTATTACCACTTATAATTGTATTTTCTCACATTTTAGTTTTTTCAATGAAACTATGTATATTTTTACTAAATTATTAAGAGAAAAGAAGAAAAAAAAGAAGAAAAGGATTAACGAACTAAATATATTGAAAAAATAACAAAATATGATGAGACAAAGCACTTGGGTTAGTGGATTTTGATTGAAATTTGGGGAAAGAAACATATTTTTAAATATAAATAAACAAATATGTATAAATATATATATATATATATATGTGTGTGTGTGTGTGTGTATAAATAAATATATATGTATATATTATATAATATTATTTAATCGGGTATCGGGTAGGATATGTGTAGGATGTACCTAGACCCACATCCGTACCCATCTGAAAATACCAATACCTATATACCCATTTATTTAATCGGATACAAAAATACCCTCTATATCCTCCTCGGTTAGGGTCGGGTAGCGAATCCTCCATCGGATAATTCGGAGGAAATTGCCATCCCTACCCGTCATAATAAATAAAAAATAAAAATACAGCAAGTCTTTTCTTATTCCTAGGACATGTAATCAAT
This sequence comes from Rehmannia glutinosa, assembly GCA_016081115.2. Classification (NCBI taxonomy): domain Eukaryota; kingdom Viridiplantae; phylum Streptophyta; class Magnoliopsida; order Lamiales; family Orobanchaceae; genus Rehmannia; species Rehmannia glutinosa. Next base: position 52,138,491 of record CM071929.1, read on the forward strand.
GTTGAAAATAGAATTTGAAGAGTTCTTTTGAACTCTTGAATTTTTGGATACACACATCCAAAATTTTCAACAATCAGATGAAATTAGTGATATCACGTCATTACTTTAATTGATAAAGGTAAATTTGAAAAGTAGTCTTATTTTTTAGAAATAAAACTTTATCTTGAAAAGTTTTAGGGAAAAAATAGATATATAGTATATATATGTCTTTAAACTGGAAAATATTGTATACTAAAAGAATAATAAGTTTCGTTGAGATAATAGAATAAGTTCACTAATTTGATTGTAACTTGTAAGGGGTTTCAAGTTAAATCTCCGATCCATCTCTCTTTGAATTTATCTCTTGGATGTTCTTAAACTGCTTTATAAAATTTGAAACGATTTTACTTTTTACTACTTGAATCAACTTTAATTTTATATTGCCACGTTTTGAGTAAATCATTTCATACCGTCTGACGGGTTGATTCTTTGTTGTAAAATTTTATATATTATTTTCAGTTTTTTTATTTCATCAAAATCTATAGCATGTTTGTGATAGAATAAAATATCCAATTAATAAGAATTGAAGGTATGTTGGTAATTTAGTGTTGAATGTTATCCGTCAACACATGAAAGTTGAATTGAGAAGATAATAACATTACTAGTAGGGATGGCAACTTGCGAGTGTTGGGACTTGGACGAGTTTGGCTATACTTGATACCCGTTTTACCAAAATAACATTGTACCTAAAGTCTGCCATGTAATGCCCTGAACCCAAAACCTGAGGGATGCATCTTCCTAGACCCACAAATAATAATTTTTTATATTTTTAATATTTATTTATATCTAACACCAATAATAGATTTCTACATAAACTGATCTCAATATCAACAAAATATGCAATATATATTAAAATTCATATATTATTATACCAATAACAAAAAGATAGCATGAATTATAAATTATTTTAGCTTGAGAAAATCTATATTGGTTTAAAAAATATTAGGTAAATAATATTTAAAAAATGAAGTTATATTGTGTGGGGGTCGGGACGGGTTCAATAGGACTTGTTACCGGCTCTGAATCCAATTGTTTTGAAAATAATAATAATGAACCATGAAAAAACAAAAATAAACCCTAAAAACATGAACCATGAAGAATAAACCCGAAAAACAAAAATAAACCCAAAAAATAAAAAATAAACCCTGAAAAAAACTAAAAATCCTAAAAATCCAAATCAATTAAAAATAAACCCAAGAAATAAAATAAATCCTAAAAAATAAATATGAACCCTAAGAAAAATAAAATCTGAAAAAATAAAACCTTTAAAACTTTGTGTAAGGGCTCCGTCTCACGGATCTACATCCGTGAGACCGTCTCACGCAAGTTTTTGCCGTGGATCTTTTGTTTCAGCTTTCAAGTTCATCCAGTCATACTTGTCACTCGATTCTTGTATTTTAATTCTCTTATTTATTGGAATTGTGTTTGTTCTTTGAGTCCAATCTTTTGGGTGTGATGCTCTCGTGTTCCATTTGATTTCTCTGCGCATAAAAAAGAACTATATTGAGTTATCAATAAACTTATGTTTTGGGGTGGGGGAGGGGGATTATGTTCATTTTTTCCATTTCTTTTCAAGACGGACTACAAACACAACATAACTATAATTTAGTTGATTTGTAGAAATACTACTTATTTTACAATAGGCACGTTCTTATATTTGGGGTTTTGCATGGGTCTCGATGTGGCCTGACTTTCTTAACTACATATAATGCGCATTTTATGTGGACCTGCAATAAGCATGTGTCAATTATTGTAAACTATGTGTCTATATGTAATTACTATTCACCAAAACGAGAAATTAGTGAACTCATACAAACTTCAAATATAACATATAACATGTTGATATCTTTTGTGCAATAAACACTAATATTTATACCATGTATTGTTTAATAAAAACATCATAATATATAAATTTTAGTATGAGCTATGATGATAAAAACAGTGAAGAAATTAGAATACAAATAAATTTAAATAATGTTAATGTTAAGCATTAATTGAGTATAATTGAAATTATTTAAAAATAATAATACTTATTTTAGAATGGGAGTAAGGGGGTGAAGTGAGACAAGTAAAAGTGTAAGGAGGTAAAGTAAGAAAAATGAGAGTACAAGTGAGACGACAATTGAGAGTTAAAGATGTAAAGTGAAAATTAGCAAAAGTACAAGAGGTAAAATAAAATTCACCCAAAATTCTTAAACAAATATTTTATAACGACGCCTAGCTATTTTGAATGGGTTTAATTAAAATTGAAAAACAGCTCCCACAATATTAAATTATAGATCCAATAAGAAAATATCAGTTGTATGTGTCGAGAAACTTTATAGTTTTCTTTTCAATTAAATGAGATTTTGGAATTGCATACATTGTAATAAATACAAAATGTACAAAAAGAAACAAGAATTGTTTATATTTTATTTTTTGAAAGCCAAATTGAAAACCCATTCCTTGTGCTCAATCAAATGAGATATTGAAATATGAGTATTGGGTTATGACCTTCCTCCACGTCGTAAACAAATCTTTTATCACAGATTATTCTGCATTAGAAAATTAAAAATACTAGACTAGTTTCATTGAATTTCATTGTTTTATCAGATTCATGACACCACCCCACAAAAAATGAAATAAAATATTTAATAAGTATATTGACTTAACACAAAGCCACGGTTGCACATTTTGGAAATTAAATTGATAATTTTTGGATTAAAAGATTCCAGGACATTGATGGATTCATTTATTTATTGTTGATTTTTTAATTACTCATAGTCAACTTATGAGTTGAGGAAAATGAAATGGATGAGAAAAAAAGATACTGACATGGGTGAGGTGGTAAAAGGGATATGGATCAAGAAAACGTACTTATGTAGATGAACTTTTCTTGTGTAACAATTTTGAATTTAATAATGTCAAACTAATTAGATTAGGTTAACAGTTGATTACATCAATTACAATACTTTCAAAACTAATTTAACCATAAAACCAACCGCTGGTGTAATATATGTTTATGAAAAATTCAAAGTATCTATGAGTGATTTTCCTTTAAAATCAAACCTAACACTGCTTTCACCTACTCTCCAAGAGTCGAAGTACAATGTGGGAATGATTATATAATTTCTTGCTTGTAACGTGGATTTGTTTAAGTCTAAGTGCACTACTAATCATGATTATAATTACAATTAATGAATATTTCCAAGGTCATGAAAGAATCTCTGTTATGTTTCGGCTTTAATAATTTATTTATTTTTATAATAAAATAAATTTCATTTATTCGTTAGAAGAAACTTACAACTAATTACAATAAGAAGTTAAAAGTAGTACTAATAAGGTTATAAACCTATAAATATCTAAAACAAAAAATTTAAATTTAAATAAATGTAACTAATCCGTAGAATCAGAATTTCGCAACGGCGCTGGAACAAAACTCGGCTTTAATATTTTTTAGAAGTATTATTAAATATTAAATGTCTATTTCGTCATATAAATCTATAATTTAGATGGATAGAAAACGAGATGCTAGTCGCTATATTAAAACTTTCGTGTTATACAGCCTATATATATTGTTGTTTAAGACAAATGCTGACATGAGACCCAATCTATTATCCATGTCAATTCAATGTTAAATTATTATCCCCTGTACTAAAAAAAAAACTAAAACTAATGTGTTTTTATTTTTACACTACTATTTTTTTTGTTTCCATTTTTCATCATAATCTGAAATATACACATATTCAAACATTTTCAAGACTATTTAAAATTAATGAAAAAAATATTATAAAAAAATTAATATTCTTATTTCCAACATATCAAATTAACCTAAAAAGCAAAAACAGAACTAGCTAGTTCAGATATTCTTTTAGTTTTATATAAAAATTAATGACTTTTTTACCTGAAAATGCCCGAAATACAAAAAATAATTTGAAAACGAAATTAAATGGTTCTGGTAATCTGATATTAATTATTCCAAAGTACTCCAAACATCAAAATTACTTCCAAATTTTTATTTTATTTGCTATTACTTTGCGATGATAATTATACATTCTGACCCTTAAGTATTAACAATAATAATACATTTTCTTTACTAGACCTGCAATCCTGCATTCTCTGTGTAAATCATTACCAAACGTGACTGATTATTAATCCCGATGAAGTTTCCTATTCCATACTTCACGCGCATTTCCGTTTCATCTTCTAATCCACGTTAACCAAATTCCAGGAAAAAAAAAAAAAAAGATTAGTGTGCTTATGCAGTTATGCTGCCTCACTTCGCCAATTGCCATTGATTTTTCTAAAGCAGCCAAAAGTTTTGGCCGTTGATTCAGTGGGAAAACTCCAAAATCCGACGAATCCAAACAGGACACTATATCCATATCCACTATTGCTTCTGATTCCTTCTTCGTGGTCACATTTCTCTGTTCTCTCGCGTACTGCCGGTTCATTCGGAAAAAGCAAAGTATTTAGAAAGGTAAGAAATGGTAATGTCAATGTCCAGTTCGTTTACATTCTTCTAGTTTGAATTTTCTGCTACTGTACTTTTTTTTTTCCTCAAGTGTTACTGGGGGAGGAATAGAAATATATATTTATTTCCGAGTTTTGATTAAATCTGATTTCTGCTTTTTGCTTCCGATTCGTTGGGTTGATCTCATGCTAAACCTTAGGTTTCTTTGGTGGTGTTGATGTGTTTCTGTTTTTTGACGAAGTCATGGGGAAATATGGATTTCTTTTGTTTTTGCGACTCCATAGAAAGTTTGACTAAAGCTTTCGAATCTTCCAGTCTCTGCATTCAGCTGCCTTTTGCGGAATTATTGTTGTGATTGGACTGTCGAGTTTTCAAAGCTCTACACCCGAAATTATAGACTCTGTATATCGCTGCTTGGCGGTTGTGGTTTAGGAAAGTTTTGTTCATGGGCTGGTGTCTTTAGTATCTTCTTCTATGTCTATAATCTTGGCATTATAATTCATATCTCGTAAAAGAAATCCTCTATTTGAGGTACTTTTGAATCATAAACAATGTTATCAGATATTTTCGTGGCAAGATGTTACTCCTAATCCTAAGCGATAAAGTTATTGAGCTAATTAGTTGTTATTTATTTATTTATTGCAGGTTTATGAATGGATGATTTATTGATAGATATTATACAGTGAATTGGGAGGACAGAGATGAGAGAGGAGTCGTCTGGCTTAATTATTGGGATATCGGTTGGAGTGGTGATCGGAGTTGCTTTGGCTATAGTTGCATTTTTCTTAATTTGGTATCATAGGAAGCATCATTCTCAAATAGGGAATAGCAGTTCTAGGAGGGCTGCAACGATCCCTATCCGTGCAAATGGAGCTGATTCTTGTTCGGTATTGTCAGACTCATCGATTGGGACTGAGTCACCAAAGTCTACTATACAGAACAGCATGTCATTCTGGCGAAAGGGACTTAAGAAGGCCAATGTGATTTCTGCTTCTGGGATTCTAGAATACTCTTACAAGTACGTATTTGTTGTGGCTGGTCTTAGGATAGTGCAACTTAATATATGAAATTTAACTCTTATTGTGCGCCTGTTTAGTGTGGAGAGGAAGAAACATAAGTCTTGTTGGCAGTTCGATCTGTCCCCATGCTAAAACTGATCTGCGTGGAATTATCCCCATGCTAAATATAATAACCACGGGAAATTGAAATTGATTGAACATGTAAATGTCTGATGCTGTTGTAAGCCGATAGAAAATGCTTAAGGTTTTGAATTTTGATCAATTATTTTGTCTTCAAGAGGACAAATTATAATACCTGGTAAATAATAGGACTGTATGGTTTGAAAGTAAGCCTAAATATCTGCAATTATTGTACAGGGTCGAAATATTGTATATGCCTGAAAAATGGTGTCCAGCAATATCTAAGAAAGATGTCGCTTTCCTGTGGTTTATAATTATATGGTCATTGGATTTGATTGTCTGTGATATTTACATGTCAAACCGGCATGCAAAAGCACATGAAATTGTTCTATGCATAGTTTTTTTTTATATCAAAATAAGTTTTGTTGGTACGCAAGCAGGGACCTGCAGAAAGCAACTTACAATTTTACCACATTAATTGGTCAAGGGGCATATGGTTCCGTTTACAAAGCTCAGATGTCAACTGGTGAGACTGTTGCTGTTAAAGTTCTTGCTACAGATTCTAAGCAGGGGGAGAAGGAGTTCCAAACTGAGGTACTTTAATTGGAGAAGTAAAGTATAGAGATTGGAAACATGCTTACGTGCTTCTCCGAACAGATCATTGTGCGATACATGATCAAAGCCTGCAACTGATTCCATTACTGACGTTACACACAACTTAAGTTTTCTGTGATTTCTTTCTCAGGTTATGCTATTAGGAAGGTTGCATCACAGAAACCTTGTGAATTTGGTTGGCTATTGTGCAGAGAAGCACCAGCATATTCTTATTTATGTGTACATGAGTAGAGGAAGTTTGGCTTCTCATCTGTATGGTAAGTTAGCTATGCTTATCTTTATAAATTTGATAGACGAAAAGGCATTCTATTGGAAATAGACTGGGCTCCAGCTTCTGCCGCCCCATGCTGTTAGTTAAGTACCAACTAAGCTAAGTGAAAAGATCATTTCATATTAATGTCAATGTAGAGATTTACTGTCTTTAATGGACCCTGAGTGCTCTCCTACCTACCACAGCTTTCTTCCAGTTTTATGAACCAGTTTAGCAACTTAACAAAATTGAATGAGGTACTTTATATACCACTTTTGATCGAGAATCAACTGCGGTATATTCAATTAGGTAATCTGATTGTTGGATTTTGGAGGACTACTACAGGATTTCCAAAAATGGTGACTTGTGTTGTTGCATGATGTATGTATTTCCATAATCCAGATCAAGAATATATAAGATTTTGGATTCTGTATTACACTATGATATTATCTAATATCCAATAAAATTAAGAATTTTTTATGCCTAAGGTAGGGTGTAGCATTTCAACTCTTTTTATCTCTCTGTTCTGTTAATATTTTTATTTGAAAGTATAGCATTCTGTTACTTAGAATGTACACAGTGAGGGCCTTAGGACTCCAGCTAATTGCAGACAATTCGAATGCCCAACAAGGCTAATCTGAAGGCCTTTAGTAGGTTTGACACGCAAAATTTTTCTGTCTATATGTCAAATTTTATTTTTTCATTCTTTGACTTTTATACTATTATATTGTCACGGCTACCAGCTGGGTCACCTTCTTTATCTTTGTGGAAATTTATGGTTGCCAAGTTGTGAGTGTGTGTATTTGAACTGAAGTTCGGATTTTTCCCTCTGATCCATACTATTGAAAGGACAATACAGTGAATCATAGAAACTTGCGACCATGTTACCAGTTTAGAGAGCACATTTTTCTGCAGTCTTGCATTATTATTTCTGTGTTATTCTTTTTTTAGATGCTTGTCTGCTATATCCATACGTTTCTTGGTGATCTTCAGGTGAGAAACTTGAACCATTGAACTGGGAATTAAGGATTCAAATAGCTCTTGATGTTGCCAGGGGCCTGGAGTATCTTCATGATGGTGTAAGTTGAATTAGCCTGTTCCACATATGCATAAGGTCATTTAGAGTACTATTCTTGCATATGCAGTTGATTTAAGCTTCGGTATTCATTTTCCTGATCTCGTAATCACTTGATTACATGTTTACCATTCCTTTACTGGATGCTTTTATATTTAACTTCAGGCAGTTCCACCTGTGATACATCGGGACATCAAATCATCCAACATTTTGTTGGATCAGTCCATGAGAGCTAGGGTAGGTCTCCGCTGGTTGTTCATTGTATTCCTTTGGAATGGATATTAACCAAATTATGAAATTGAACTGTGGTTGACTAATGAAGGAGTTTGTTAGGGCTTTGATGACATATCTATTATGCAGGTGTCTGACTTTGGACTTTCAAGGGAAGAGATGGTTAACAAGCAAGCGTCCAATATTCGAGGAACTTTTGGATATCTTGATCCTGAATACATATCAACACGTTCATTTACGAAGAAAAGTGATGTTTACAGCTATGGTGTATTGCTATTTGAACTTATTGCTGGAAGAAATCCTCTCCAAGGGCTTATGGAGCATGTTGAGCTAGTAAGTTGTCTTTCCCTTATGAATTTGCATCACAATATATTGGGAGTGCTAAACTTTAGGCATTCTTGCATATTCTAGTTATTTACTTATTTAGGCATATATGCATTGGTTGGGAATGGCGAATTCAATTTTTACTACAGCATTTAATCACTCACCCAAGATTTATTTATTTGCATTTTCCTGCTACACTTGGATTAACAATTTATATGTCAACACTCTTCTTTTTCTTCTGAGTATTACATGAAAAATCCAGTTATCTTTCAAAATTGCAATAACTTTGCTGAAGTATTACAGTCTTCTTCTTCTTGTTTGCCTAATTACAAAAACATTCCAGTTATCTTTCAAAATTGCAAGAACTCCCCTGAAGTATTACAGATACCCCCCCTTGAGGTTTGTGTTTGTTATACAAATACCCCCTGAAAAGGTGCAATTTGTAAAACAGAAACAAATATCGAAGGTGTATTTATAATTTGAAAGATAAACTCGACCTTTTTGTAATTAGGCTAAATTTCAAGAGTAGTGTTTAAAATTCGCCCTCCCTTTTCCCCCTAATTAACTCAGGGTAGTGTTTAAATTATCGTAGGCTGCTATGAACACCGAAGGGAAAGTAGGATGGGAAGAAATAGGCGATCCTCGTCTGGACGGTAAATTTGATGTCGAAGAACTAAACGAAGTGGCTGCTCTTGCACACAAGTGTGTCAATCGACTCCCACGAAAAAAGGCCTTCAATGAGGGACATTGTTCCGGTGCTCTCAAGGATTCTTACATACAGACACAGTAGGAAGAATCACAAGGAAGACTCAACTCCTAGAGCAGATCAGGTGATCATCAATATAGGCCAATTAGAACATCAACACCGACGAGTTGAGTCTCTGGACAGCAGCATCGCTGATTCGGTCGATGTTTAATTGACTCTTTCATTTTTTTTAAAGGGATTCATTCACATATTACAGATATTTCTTCTTACACGTTTCGGGTTTCGAATCTGTAACATACATATCCTTCAGCTTTATAGGATTTAGAATGACAACATTCCCAGATAGGCTTCGATCCAGTTTCTCCAGCGCTGTTGATCAGAGTGTAATATAGTAAATCCATTTTATGACATCTTGTTGTTTTTAGTTTCCATCAAGTTTGTGTATATGTACCCTGGAATTCAAATCAAGCAAATGTGTTTTTGCTCTTTGTACATTTATTATCAATGTTCATGCAAAATGGCACAAATGGATATTCTTACTTCATTACTAAACAGTTTGGTAGGTAGAACAGCAATTTCATTTTCATAATTGGAGAAAATTCCTCTAGTTTCTTAAAGCAGGTTTATTTTCTCTCCCAAAAAACTCCCAAATTGACAAAAGTGGGGCCTGTGGGTTATTATGGGCCCACTCTGAGACTATGCAAACGCGCCCACGATCCAGTGCTCCACAGCGCTTTAGAAAGGGTTAAGCTAGTTAGTACATAGCTATTTTAGTGCAAACTTGAGAAAACCGGAACCAAACACACAGTAGAAAATTATCTCTTGTACGACGCTTAAGGCCGCGATTGGATGTCAATGAGAATTTATTTTCGTTCCGCTGGATAATTTTTTTTGACCAAAGGTGCGATTATTTATGAAGATTTTCAGAAAATATACTATTCCCTCACTTTTACTTTTTCTCTTATCTATCAATCACATCTACACATTTTTTCATAAAATAACTAATCATTATTACATATTTTTAACTACCAATCACATCCAATCATTATTTTACTATTTTTAAATCAAATCAGTTTTCATCATTACTTTTTCATTTCACATCCAATCATATTCTCAAAATTCAACTTTTTTTTCCAAAATTTTCTTCACCACTACTCTCTAGCAAAATGAAAAAATTTCAAAATTCTACGGAACGCAACCAAATACATATCAAATAAAAATATATTGTATTGTGTTAAAGGAGAGAAAAAGGAAAAAAAAAAATAGGACAAAAATTAAACAATAGGAATTTCGCAAAAATATATCAAAGCCAGGTTTCGATCCTGGGACCTGTGGGTTATGGGCCCACCACGCTTCCGCTGCGCCACTTTGATTTTTGTTGAAATACATGAATTCCATATTTACTTATAGTACAGTTCTAGTTGAGTATTCTCTATTTTTTTTTTTGTTTTCCAATTAAGCAACGCGAAAATAATGTATGAGAGAGGTAGAACATTCTCTAGTTAAACAATAAATTATAAGCTAGTATTTGCCACTTATTTATTTATGTTTGCGATCGAGCCTTGTGGACTTCTGATTTATTTGAGCCACATTGTGTGAAGAGGCATTAATTAATTGAATTGAGGTGAATATGATAATGATTTTATATGATATTTGATTATTTAAATTATAATATATGTAATACATACCGGCAAATAATTAATTGTGGTGAACTATGATAATGATTTTTTTGTGATATTTGATCATTTAAATTATATATGTAATACCGATAAATATATAGGGATGACAAATTGACCTATCTCGACCATAACTTGCCATGGCCTAGCCCATTTGGGTCGCTTGTCCCATTCAAGTTGTCTACCCCATGTCCAGTCGTGGGGCGGGGCAGGACAACATTTCTACACTGTGGATATCCACCATGCCCCCACATTTTTATGTTTTACATATATACATTAATAATTATAATTTTTATAAATAATATGTATGAATAATACAAAATACAAGATAAACAACTTATTAATAATAAATAATGAAGGATTAAAATTTCATGATATAAAATCTTATTTTACACATGTTGGCAAGCCTCGTTCTGTGGGGTAGACGAGGCGGATCTGGGTCTTCAAGTACTTGTCATGACCCGACTCATTGTCATCCCAACAATTATATGCATTAGATATATGTGTGTGTTGCACAAACAATTATTTGTATGTAAATAATAAAATTAAATATAATTTGCATGTAAATTATTTTTTAGTAATATTTGATGAAAAAATAAAAAAAATAAAATTAACTATAACCAATGAAATTTTAGTAAACAAACATAAAGTAAAAAATTCCTAATCGAAACGAAAGCCAATTTGTAAATTATCCCAAAATTCTCACTGAATTAAAGCCAATTTCTTACTATTTTTGGTTTGCAAGCATACATCCCTTTATCCATCAAACACTTCACCATGTGCACGATTTTTAAAACCTTCAATTATTTTATTCAGCTCTCGCCTCTCAGCGGCACTGAGAAGCATCTAGACATTGTAAAAACCCTTGGTCATTTTAGTTCCGGTTTCAGATGAAAATAAATAAATAAATAAATTTAGGAAAAATGGAAAATAGAAACGAAACGAAGGAGAAGACGTACTGCGTGACGGGGGCAACGGGTTACATAGGATCATGGCTGGTGAAGTCTCTCCTCCAAAGAGGCTACCGAGTTCACGCCACTCTCCGGAATCCTGGTCAGTTATTCAATGCTTTCTTTCATTTTTCAATTGATTAATGCGATTATTATTTTTCCCATTCTGTACCCAAAAAAAACAAACACTGTTTTTTCCTACTTATTTTATGGGATTTTAATACCATTAGCGGATTTGATTGCACACCTTTCCTGAAAATGGGGAAAAAATAGTCCTTGTATAATTTCATACAGCCTTCGTTGAATTAATATGGCTTGATTATACGCTGTTTTATTTTTATTTGTATAATGTTCTCAAATTCTCCATTTCAAATACATTTGAATTGAGTTTAATGTCACGCGAAATCTTTTGAAATTGATTGAAATTTAGAAATTATAAGATATTAATTGGATGAAATTGATAGTGATGGAGTTCATCTTAAATATATAAATTAAACAATAATAGAAGAAGTGTAGGTAGTCGGTCCAATTGGAATGAGAGGGAGTGTTCGCAAACTCTAACAAAAAGTGATTCTCAGCTTTTACATGGATAAATAGCTGTTTCTTTTAAGTTGAGAACCACTTTTTTTAAGAGTTTGCAAACACTCCCGTAGTATAAAATAGTAGTATATTGATGAGATGTTTGGAATAAATGGAATAGTGATTGGCAACTACACACTAGTGTTTGGGTATAACCGTATAGGATTGGAAATTGGAATAATAAGTTTGAGATATATTTTAGGTGGGAAAAAGAGAAGAAGATGAAATGAGCTTTCAATTTGAGATTGGATTAAATAAACATGATTTTGTGTTCTGAGTAGTCTACAAAGGAAATAGAGGTTTTAGAAACGAGAACAAACTGGTGCTTTTGTTAAGTGAGTTGGTAAGTTAAAATCAAAATTGGATTTGTAAATTAATTAATTGAAGCAACATGAAATAAAACATTCTAATAAAACCTCTATTTCCTTTGGAACTAGAATATGTAATAAATTCTGAATGTTGACAATAATTAGCACATGCATTGATATACTTAACACTGCACCTTGCATGATGCATCTCTGCCCCAAATTTATTACATATAGTCTTTTTAGGATATCCCAAAATAAGATTCTATTTCTTAAAATGAATCTTTAAAATAATTACAATTTCATTGATTGTATTATTTCTTAAAATGAATCTTTAATAATTTCATTGATTGTAATAATAATTACAACAGTATCTTTTTTAGATCTTGTTTATACAAAATTACCTTTTAAATTAAAATAATTGTAATTGTGTCTGAAAATTCTTTTGTTACACATTTCATTATTAAGACAGTAAGAGGGTGTTTGGTTGAGCTTATAAGCTCTTAAAAACAGCTTATAAAATGTTTAAGAGCTTATAAGCTCTTAAAATGTGTTTGGTAAAAATTTTCCAAAAGAGCTTAGAAGCTCTAAAAAAGGCTGTCAAAGAGCTTATAAGCTCCTAAAAAAAAGTACCTCCACCCCAACTTTTTTTAAAAGAGCTTATAAGCTCCTTATTTCAAACATTCAAAAGACAAAAATATACTTAAATCTAAGTAATATTTCACTACTAAACTTACTATCATGTATTGTATATTTAGGAATTATGTAAAACATAAAAAAATGGAATTTGGGGAAATTTCAAAAATTTGAGCTTCGCAGATTTTAATTGTAATCCTGCAAAGCTAAACTCCAAGTTGAATTTCATTTCAAATGGTCAGGAAATTCAAACTTTTGACTGCAAATTCAAACTCCAAAGGCGATGGGCATGTCGCCCTGCGCGCCCGGCGCCTTAGGCGCGCCTGAGGCGCGCCTTTAACAACTATGGGTAGGCCCATTCTAATTTCGATATTTATGCAATACTGCGTACTATGGTACATGTTTAAGAGCAGATAGTCAGTTCCTATCTTACATTTTGGGCCACTATTGGATCAGCTGTCTCATTCCAACCTTATAGGCTATAGCATCATGCGGTCCATCCATATTTTATTTGGTAGTGTAATGTAGTTTTCAGTAGTCAAAAGAATATTGCACCCCACATTAATGTTTTGAACACGTTCTTTCAAGAAGGTTCAACTTGAATATAACCTTTCTGTCTTGTAATTAACTGCCTCAAATAAATTCACTTTTTGGTAGAAACTCAAACTCGTTAGTTGTAATCACCTTTCCCAGTGAGAGAGACTAGCAGAGAGAATCTCTCTCTCTCTCTCTGTGTGTGTGTGTGTGTGTGTGTAGATATAAAGAGACTTATGTAAAAGTCGTGGCTTCTTGATGTCACATGCAACATACATTTGGTGATAGCCACTTCTCTCAGTCTACCTATATTTAAAAAATATGTTACGGTATGTCTTAAAGGTCCATGATTAAAGGTCTATTTTGATATAATGAATTTTTCTCGTCCATGGACACAATCGTTTTGGATGAACCACAAATGTAATATTCTTAATTTGTGCTTAACTTCTAATAGAACACTTATTGCCATTATTTGATCGTATTTTCCAGAGAAGGGATCCCATTTATTCAAGTTTTGGCAAGGCAGGAATAGGTTGAGTCTCTTCAGGGCTGATTTACAGGAAGATGGAAGTTTTGATGAGGCAGTAAGAGGCTGTGATGGTGTGTTTCATGTTGCAGCTTCTATGGAATTTGAGGTGCCAGCTGGACAAGATATCGGTAATGTTTAGCTGCCCCTAACCACTCTGTTCGTATTGCATGTCGCATGCACCCCGACTTAGGAATAAAAATAGTTGGTCATAGAAACTAATATCGTAAATATGGTTACTAATTAAAATCAAACTTCTACTTGTTCATTTAATCGGTTGCTATCATGAAAACTGTTATTTGACCTTGTTATCCTCTCTCATTGTTTTACAGCTGTAAATTTTGTGTTATCTTCATTGCTAGAACTAGTTTTCAAGTCATTAGGAAGTTGCTGGCTCTTGTGTGCGATGTTTTGCATTTTAAAAATTCATCTTCGCTTGAAATAGGAAATTTGTGACAAACGATTTTTATTTTAATTTTTCAATGAACAAATGTGATTGTCAATAAATAGTTTGATATTAAATATATAATTACAAAAAGTACCCCTGAGGTTTAGCCTAATTACAAAAAACTCCAGTTATCTTTCAAAATTACGAAAAACCCCTTATAGTGTTGCAAACACCCCCTTGAGGTTTGTATTTACCTAACACATGTGAAGGGGGTATTGGAAACTTTGAAAGATAATTGGGTTTTTTCGTAATTAGGCTAAACCTCAGGGGTAGTTTTTCGAATTAACCTAAATAAATTGAAAAGCTCATGTTAATTTGCCTGTTTCCTCTTCAAGACAGACATGTTAAAACAGAAGTCATAGATCCAGCTATCAGAGGGACATTGAATGTCCTCAAAGCTTGTTTAAAATCGAATACCGCTAGGATTGTTTTCACATCATCAATAAGCACATTGACTGCAAAAGACAGCTCTGGGAGATGGATACCAGTGGTGGATGAATCTTGCCAGACACCTGTTCATCAAGTCCTAAAGACTAAAGCCAGCGGCTGGGTATTGTTTCATCTTCAAATGTTGGCATATACGTCATTTGAGTTACTGTTGTTAACTTAGTTGCATTGAATTTCACATTCAAAATTCTTCTTTAGGTCTATGTGCTCTCAAAGCTTTTGACTGAAGAGGCAGCATTCGAGTTTGCAGCGAAGAACGGCATTGATCTGATATCAGTGATAACAACCACCGTAGGTGGTCCATTTCTCACTCCAACAGTTCCAGCAAGCGTTCAAGTTCTGCTGTCCCCCATAACAGGTTACTTGGTTATTCGTTAATACGTTTCTTGTTGAATATCTCAAATTGACAAAGGGTTAATTACAAAAACTATCATTGGGTGTTAGCCAATTGCAAACACGGGTGTCATCTTTCAAAATTACAAATACCCCCTTGTATTTGGTTCTATTTTACAAATTGCACCATCATGAGGGAGATACTCAATCCTCAAGGGTAGTTTCTGTAATTATCCATTTGACAAAACAAGTTCTAGCTAAGTTACACAATTCTGTTGACATTTTCCTTCGTTTATGACGCTAGTGGTAGTATTGGGGTTGTCAAAACTTTGAAAAATCATATTTTGGGGGATAGGACTCTTTTTATCCTTTGCTGATCGTATTTCTTTGTAACAAAAAAAATCAAATAAAGTCCCATCTTCTCTGAGGTATGTAGGATTTGTTAAGCACTTAATAAAATGACGACTACTTTATGTGATTGCTTTAGATGATCCTAAGTTGCTCCCAATTTTGGCTTCTGTGAACTCAAGAATGGGATCAATAGCTTTGGTTCACATAGAAGACATATGCAGTGCGCACATATTTCTTATGGAACATGCCAATGCTGAAGGTCGATACATTTGTTGCACTCAGAGTTGTCTTATGTCTGAACTTTTTGGGCTCCTTAGAAAAGAATACCCTTGTTCAATTGCACAGAGGTTTGCTAGTCTCACTGATTCTACTTTTATAGATGGCCAAAAATAATATTCAGGCCTTCTTTTTTTACCTTTTCTTCCATGTTATAGGATTGAAAGCATGGAGCAGGATTCGGTCCCTAGTACGATTTGTTCGAAGAAGATTAGAGACATGGGATTTAAGTTCGAGTACAGTATTCAAGAAATTATTCATCAGACTGTCAGGGCGTGTGTGGATTGTGGCTTTTTACCACCCACTCATAAGTCGTAACATGGAAAAGGAGGAAAACTTAGAAAAATCGGACCTGTCGCTGAAACGTCAGTATTATCATTTTCAGGATTTCAAGCTCAGAAATTGATTCATGTGATTCTGTGAAATTCCTCAGGTGAGGCAGTAATTGTTCTGTTTATATTATAATTTCAACAAATTCAAATTTGTAAAATCATATTCGTTATAAATATTACGTTGTTGCATGTGTGTGTATTCTCACTCTTGAGTTGACTTTAATGCAAAAATGGAGTTAGACTTGCTAACATGTCCCTCATATGACAAAAAACCTCAAGTATGATAAATTGAGCCCTTGATTGTTTTTCCTGTAATTTGACAACGAACAGGTTCAGATGCCAAAGTGAAAATTCTTTTTGTTTATTTGGGAAAAATGGTTTCCCTCTGCAGTTTCATTAACTTCTCAAGAAACTTTAATTATGAAGATGGAAAACTGTGCGACTTTAGGAAGAAGTGAGGAAGCTGGTGACACTGTGTAGTCTAAATCAGAGCATTAAATGCCCTGCTTATATTATATGTTCCCACCACTTCAAAGTTCAAACTTTTTTCCCTCAAAAAAAAAAAAAA
Source organism: Rehmannia glutinosa (assembly GCA_016081115.2). Taxonomy (NCBI): domain Eukaryota; kingdom Viridiplantae; phylum Streptophyta; class Magnoliopsida; order Lamiales; family Orobanchaceae; genus Rehmannia; species Rehmannia glutinosa. The sequence continues at coordinate 52,155,284 of CM071929.1, forward strand.
GTTCAAACTTTTAAATATCGAAACCGCAGGTTTCTGTTCAAATTTCTGAATCTGAACAAAGTTATGATACGTTCATAAATTGGCTTTGTACGACAGAGTGTTTAAAGCCATGCAGTGATGCAGATTTTGCTGCGGGGGATTTGATTATCCCATTCAAAACCAGCTGTTATTTGCAGGTTCTGTACAACCTTGGAATATGCCAATTTCTGAAGTTTTACTGCTTTGGTAAATTACCCAAAAGTGGCCTAGATGCACTTCAGGCTCTAAATTTAGGCTAATTTAAATAGTTTATAGGACATTTAATGGTGCTTTCCAATGGAACAATTTACAAACAAAACGATTCATTTCTATGACCAGGAGGTCTCATGCAGTGATACTTTTAGTATTAAGTGATACCCTGTGTGTAAAAATTGTTATTTTGTCTATATACACTAATTTAAGTATAATTGGATAAGTATCATTATTTACATTAAAAGTATCTCCGTCTGACAGTCTTATACCGTCTCACACAAGTTTTTGCACTCTATTAATAGTTGGAAAATGAAAATTGTAATTTGGAAACATAACCGCACCAGACCAAAGGTTTTGAAAACACTCTTGTATTAACCCAAAAACCCTAGGATGTCATCTTCGTTACAAGAAGAAGATTAAGAGTTCTAATATCATATTTTATTTTTTATATCAATAAAATAAGTACATTATTATTTAAATATAATTTATTTCATCGAGATGTGTCAACTATATATATACATAAAAATAGGAGGAGAAAAAAATAAAATTAGAGGCTAATAGAAGAAGCAAAACATAACAAACGTGAGAGAGAGCATCGAATAAAAGTAATTTTACAAGCGAAAAAGTTCAAAAATGGGAATAGTGAGACAACGAAAACACTGTTGGACAGAGGGCATCTGACATGAGACCTGTTATTTTCCAGGTTCTTGTTCTTTATTTTGAACTTACACTCTTTAGGACACATGACCATCCAACTAGGACCACAAGCTTCCACGCACTTATTGCAGCCCTACATACTGATAATGTTTTTGGGATAATTACAAAAACTACTATGAGATTTGGCCTAATTACAGAAAAATCCAACTTACTTTAAAAATTACAAAAAACACCCTTGAGGTTTACGTAAGTCTGACCGTTTTACATTTTGCCTCAAGTACATTTTGCGACCTAACGGAATTTGTTGATATCATTAAATAACCCCTTAACTTTTTAAATATAACAAACAATCCCAATTTTTCTTCTAGCTATTTATAATATTTAGAGAAATTGGGAGATGTAATGATCAAATTTATGCTTAAAAAATGTGTTATTTGTCATATTTATAAAATCGAAGGATGTAAATAAAATATTTGATAACATCAATAATTTCGTTAGCTTTACTAACGAATAATGGTTAGTACAAAATGCAAGACACATGTTAATCTCGAGGTGGTGTTTGTAAACTTTTAAGTTAAAAATACAAAAATTTACAAACAACCTTTAAAAATAATGTTTGAGCTCAATTTGTTAATATAACAAAGCAAGTTTGAACACGTTTCATTTGATAGGATATAAATCTTGGAATAAAATATGTTACGAAATATCAAACTACTCGAGTTCGAATCTTTTTCGACTAGACTAAAACTCGCTCAAACTCAATTTTATCAATAATCAAATCAAACTCGAACACAATCGTGAAGCTAGATAAAAATTCAAACAAAAATAAACTTAGAACAATACCGCGTTTATAACTACTTAATTCATTTACACCTCAGTGATGCCAGCTTACATATTTTTTTGGGTACAAATTTCTAAGCATTCAGTTGGACGGTCACCATTCAAACAATGAGATTGAACAGGCCTAGCTAGTGGTTAAGATACAAATATTGCTGCACACAAATATTGTTCAAAAATATACTATGATGCCTCAAACATTTTGCTTCCATTTGTCTTTCTTTACTTATTCATTCATTTTCTGATACTTCATTGAATATATTAAAGGGATAATTACATAAAAAACCCTGAGGTTTGGGCTAATTACAAAAAAAAAACCCAGAAACATTTCAAAAATTTGAAAAATACAAAAAAATCCCTTAAGGTTTGATTCCACTTATATCTTCCCTCTTCATAAGCAACAAACATTTCAAAAATCACCTTGGTATTTGTAGAAATATTATAATTAACCCCTTAAACTTAAGACAAAATCAAACATGAGGGAGCTTTTTGTAAGTTTGAAAGATCACTGCATTTTTTTGTATAGGCCAAACCTTGGGGGCGTTTTTGTAATTATCCCTATATTAAAGTGTCCAAAAACAAGAAACTATGCAGTTTAATTTCCTCCAACTGCAGGACAAAAATCAATTCCCAGCAAACAATGAACATAAGGATGCTTCTAAACTTACATTAAATCATCAACTATAATAAATCCATTAACCCGTGGCAACAATTTCAACACTTTTTTCAAATTTAATCCCTCAGCCTTTGCAAATAACCACAAAACAAGGAAGAAGAGCTTTAGGATTAAGCAAGTAAAGTTCCTCAATATTCGAATAAAGACCAACTTTACCGGCTAACGAATCGAACCCCGTCTGTCCCGCCATTTCCTGGACGTTCTCCAGAGGCCGATGCACTCTCCCCGCGATAACTCTGCAAACGATCAACGCTTTCCTAACCGTCGGATCGTCCTCAAACTTTTCGATGGACTCAAACGCCCTAACGCTTGTGGATGTAGTGAAAACTCCCACTCCAGATTTGAGTTCCCTCTTGTTGGAAAAACCGTGTCTGATGATTCGACAAACGGAGCATTTATCGGATACACAAAGACTGGACGATCCATTTGTGCCGAGCGAGCACGATAGAGTTGTCCCGTAAAACCTCAAGAGTTCGTTTCCGTCGGCTAAGCATCGAGGATGCTTTTTAGGGAGTTTGCTGGCTTTGATTTTCACTGTCTCCCTGTATTCCTCGAATCGAACCAGGGTTTTTTGCATATTGTGAACTTTTAAAACCCTGTCGATTCTAACGCAGGGGTTCTCGGACTTTAACCAGCTTGATCGACAAATAATCTCAACGATTTTTCTAGACGAATCGCCCTCAACAAGTTCGGTCACTGTGCAAAAGCAGAGCAAATTTTCAAAATTAAGACAACAGAAACAGAACTTAAAATAACTTAGGGATAATTACAGAAATTGCCCCTGAGGTTTGGTTAATTACGAAAAAAAACCCAGATTTTTTTCAAAATTACAAAAAAGGGTTTGATTTTGTCTTACATTTCCCCCTTATAAGCAAATAATATAAAAACCCATGATATTTATAAAAATATTACATTTCCCCTGAGGGTTTTTTTTTAATTTTGAAATGTCTCTGGGATTTTTTGTAATTAGCCCGAATCTCAGGGGTGTTTTTGTAATTATCCCTAATTTATAACAGCTTAATTCAAATGCTCAAACAGCAGATTACTTTACTAATTTTCCTTTTCCTTTTCCTTATTATTTTCTTCAGAATAAAGTAAGTAAAGTAATTAGTGGTCATAATCTAGCATAACAGAGATGAAAATGAGGTATATTTTCAAAGTGCACTACAACTTAAATTCCTGAATAAAACTTGAAAATCTGAGCATATGGTTCAAAGTTCAAACTGTTACAAAAAAAACACTTCTGATTATTCCTTGTGAAATTGCAATTATACAGTACTGGTTCAAAACAAATCTTTTTCCTTAAAGCACAAGAGTGAAAAAAAAAATAAGAAGAAGAAGAAGAAGAAGAAGAAGAAAATTATCCAAATAGCCAAAAAGAACCCAGAAAAAAGATTTAAAGTACTAAACCAGGTAAGAAATTAAATAAATAAATAAATACGAAAAAATCTTACCAGCATGCTTAGAAAGGTGATGTGATTCAAGAGCTTCCCATTTCACAAACTGCTCTCCACACTTATGGCACGAAAACCCATTACTCTCCTTTTCAAAAGAAGCCCTTTTCTGTGAGCTAAAAAAACCATTCCCATCCCTTTCTGTCAAAAAAGACGCCATTTTTCTTGGTGGGGTTGCAGAATTAATTTTAAACGAGGGATTGAAATAATGCATTGTGTGGTGCCCTCCAGGCCCAGGTGTCCCAGGCCTTAAAGTGCCCACATAATTTCCCCCGCCGCCGCCGATTTCACCGGCGCCGCCGTTAAACCCTTCATGAAACCCACCAAACCCGGTGATTTTGAGCTCGCATTTCGAGTTGCTCAAAATCACCTCATGGGCTATTGGATTGAGAAATTCGCTGCTTCCAATGGATCTAGGGCTACAACTTGGGGGTTTTTCTAAGTGTCTTTTGCTGCCATGAATCACATCTTTCAGATTTGCGATAGACCTTGAACAACCTGACCTGCTTGTTTTAACGGTCAAGATTGAGCTCAGTTGTTTCCTGGTTTTAGGGTTGTGTACATCGGACGGCTCTGATTTGCAGTGCAAAGATTTTTTCAAAGAGAACCAAACTGTTTGCGTTTCTTTCTTTTTCTCCCCCATTTTTTTTGCTCAAAAGATTACTTTTTTGCTAGTCCCTTTGAATGGCTATTACATTTCCTCTGTAAGAATGTTAATTCATTGGAGATAGAAAAGGTGTTTGATACGAAGACAAGAAAAAAAAATTCCATTCTTGTGTAACATAATATTCTGCTATTATTGCCTTTTCATTTTCAGAAAGCAGCCTCTCATACAACAAAACTACCTAAAAATGATTTCTTTCTCAGGATAATAATATTAAAAAAAAAAAGTTTTTCCTTTGTTGGAAATCTGTAACAATGAGGAAATGAAAGAAAAATGGACTCAAAGCCAGAAATTGGAAGAGCCCAACATGAAAAAGCCAAATGGTACTGAGTTAAATTTGAAGAAAAATGGGAATCTTGGTCTAAGGAGAATATGACAAGTAACCTGATAGAACGATGGATAAAAGTTTGAATAGAGTGACAGAGAGTAAATGAGACATTAACTGAGGGCCAAAAAAGGCGCAGGCGGTAAAAGAAAGAATGCAGAAAGTGACGGGGTGCAATTGAAAATTGACTGACACTTATCTTTAATGGTCACCTCAATTTGAATAGAATTGAATTTTTCACAAGATCGTACGAATGCAAATGAACTAAATCACTCATCATATATTCGAAAAAGGAACCCGAGTCAATAAAAGTATTGATGGTAATTTTGGCTCGCCTGTTTGGGTTGCTCCGACGCGGGACGGATCTGGGTATCGCTTCGTCTCTATGGGTACCCATCCTACATTGCCCCACTTAGAAATAATTTTTTAATATATTTAATATATACTATAATATAATATTTACGTATTATAATATTAGTATTTATAAATTGATATTTAAAGAACATTTTATAAATATATTAGAAATGTATATTTTTTTTTGTCTATTTTTTCATATTTAATTTGATATATTCAGGGTCAGGATAGGTCGACCTGCCCCGTCCCATCTCGTTCGAAAGATGAGTTAGGTTTGGGCCTTTAGATACCCTCCCCGATCCACTCCATTGCATCCCTAGATAAAAGCTCGTTTCATGAAGCTTATTAAAATAAATGAATCAAACTCAAGTTTAACTATATTTGAATTCTTAGCTCATGATCAGACACATTAGTAATTTCGGGAGCTAATTCATATAATTTAAACTAGTTATATAATAAATTAAAGAATAAACCAGTAATTTTATAATTTAAAGAATAATTAATTTATAATTGATATTGACAAAATGTTATTTCGCCAAATTCAAATCTTTATTTGCTGTAAAATATGTTAGCCAAAGATGTACGAATGATTACTGCACTTAAAGATTTATTACAAGTCGTTGTTATCTTAATTATATTTTCTTTATTAAATAAAGAATGTATAGAGTGATACAATTAAGTATTTTAATCTTTCTATTTTTTTTTTCAGTGGTGGGGTTTACAGATGTATGATGTATGTTTTTGGTTTGTAAATTGTAATTGATGTTTGTGTATCAATTTGCAAATTCAGGAGCAATGCATCAATTCTGGAAAAAGCAATATAAGTAGACCAAACTCCAAAGACAAGTAGTGGTAGGCTGTAAAAGAAGATCTTATTATTACATTTGAACACCATTTTCAATGCAAATTAACTTTGCATTAAATGTTGTGTGATAAATAAAGGGGTTCAAATCCTTGCTCCATCAAATTGTTTGTGGGGTGGAGGTCAGGGGTTCATATCCCTTCTCCATCAAATTGCTCCAAGGCCATACGCGAAATTTTGGTGAAGATTTGGTGGGAACTCATCTTGAATAGCATCCGTGTGGGTTCGATTCGGGAGAGATCGTTATTAGTAGATTGGGGGTCGAACATAACTCTTTTGGTCAAGATACCCCGTCTATTCATGTTGAGTGCACATCCGGTTTCAAATTGGGATTATCATTCTGTAGTAGCGCAAAAAAGTTAAAAAAAAAATGAAATAGAGGCACTATAAACACTATTTGGTCCCACTATTCATGTTATTAGTCCTTCCAATTGGGATTATCATTATGAAGGCAGTCGCCCACCCTCGAAATTAGTGTAAAAATATTTTATGTAATCTTTCTACATATTATTTAGGGTTAATTTGCAAAATTACCCCTAAATTTTACTATAATTACAAAAAAATAATTTATAAATAACCCCTTAGATTTGTTTCCGTTTTACAAATTACAGCCGAGAAGAGGGGTGCTTCAGGTGGTGTTCGTAATATTTTAAAGATTGTATTTTTTGAAAGATAACTGAATTTTTTACAATTAGGCTAAACCTCATGATAGTTTTTGTAATTATTCCTATTTATTTACCTTGAAAGACAAAAACAAGAGGAGTTAGATCTGGGTATTTGTTGGACCACTTTGAAATGTTAGTTTTATCGTACACTCAAAATTCTTTTAAAGCTATGCAAAATTGTTTCATATAAAAAAGGACAAAGAAACATATTTTATAATCTCTTTGTCGGTTAAAATTAATTATCTTTGGTTTAGAAATTTCATTATATTATTAGAGAAGTAGACAGTAAAATTTGAATCAATGCTAACTACGGAGCTTCTTCAAATAAGTTTTGAGATTTCCAAGAAATATTATTTGGTGATCTGATTCACCATGTTTTACTAGTCAACTCTTTTGTAAGTCCAAAATTTAAGAGAACTGAAAACAAAATTTATGAGTGTTTCAATATAGACTATATTCCCGTATATCTCCTGCACGCATTGAATATTGAACAACTTATTTAACTATTTATTAACACTTACTAATATTGGAGGTCCATCGCCAGACTTTTCTTTTTCTTTTACATGTTACTCTTCTTCTGTAAAATAAGGGGTGCCTTACCCAGGGGCGGAGCTATCTAGAAATATTGGAAGTGAAAATTTTGGAAATTTAAATCAATAAAAACTAAATATTTAAGTCTTAAAAATTAATATTTAAAAATAAAATATACCTATAAAAATTAAAATTTCAAAAATTTTGGGGGGGCTAAAGCCCCCCCAATCACAAGGGAGGATACGCCCCTGGCCTTACCCATATAAATTATTATGTGGTTAAAAAATTAAAATCACGTAGATAATGTGTCACTTTCATTTTCACCTCAATACTTTGTTTTCTTGCTAGGATAATATTTATTTACATGTAAACGACAAGTCGACAAGGAGTACACATATAAGGGATAAATGTGTGACACTATTAAACGAAGAGGTGCTATTTTATGAGTAGACCAATTTTTGTGACACATCCTTAAATTGACAAACCAGATTGTACCATGAAAGATGGTCTTAAAAACACTTCCAACTTTTTATGTGTTGGAGCTTTATCACCAATTACCCAAAATAGGCACCTCCTCATCTAGCATGAATTCAAAAATCAAAATTTTGTTGAATTTATATTCGCTAAAGTTTTAAACCACAATTTTAGTTTATACGGAAATGTGACTCTTAACACCTATCTTTTGTCTTATTGTAATACGCTGTTAAAAAGGGATTCAAATATTGCTCGTGTGGTCAAATAACGTGTTATTAGGCGAGCGAACTAATGTTCAGATCTCATCTCTTTCCCTCAAGGGACATCCATTTTCCCTTTCCTCCTAAACCCTAACCTCCTAAAAGTTTGTTTTTTAAAAAAAAAATACACGGCCAAATATAAGGTTGCGAAACTTTACGAAGTATGAAATTTTGAGTTTGGCTTTACGGCGATGTGTTAGTTATTTTTTTTCTTATTTTAATGTTGACATAATTTATTTTGATATTCGTCCTAATAGTTGGTAATTGATGAGTGTACTGAATTTGTTATTAATATTTGATGTAGTTGTTTACTTCACTAAGAAAACAATTTACACGATTAGAAATTTGATAGATCCGATCAATTTAACTATAAATATAATTTAATAATGTGATTCATTTAAGATCTCGATATGAAAATTTCTTATATAGTAGTAGGTCATTCTATATTTTTTCCATATTTTTTTGAGGTAAGTCAGTCATTCAATTTCAGATACTATAATAAATTCAAATCACAATATCACACCTTTAAAATCAAAGCATATGTATTTTTCTTTACTTTTTTGTACGCATTGTATAGAGCGAGTTGGTATTGCAGGCCCAATACGAGTTGACTTTACCAAACCGCGAATAGGCAATATAAGTCTAGCCCAATACTACTCAGAGGCCCAAACCTAGCCCAGTGGAGTTAATATCAGGTGATGCCACCGATTGGCATGTTGAAATTTTGATTGTCCACAAAAAAATCAAATTACATTTGTGTTGAAGGATTTTAAATTGAATTATTACTCGGTCATGGATAAATCCTATTTTTAAGCAAGTTTTGACTCTTAGCCCTATCACCTATGTGAATTAGTAGGTGAAACTATTCCGGGTAAATTTCATGACACCCAAGTGGGTAGCTACCCACTTGGGTGTATGACCCTTGGATCAAACACATACTCACGTGGGTGTATATATATGTGTGATGATCCAAGGGTCATGACCCCATGTGGGTGGCCACCCACTTGGGTGATATGGAATAAACCGATATTCCATTGAGATTGCGTGAGTCTGGTTATTCCTTCAACTAATCTTTCAATTAAGTCTTACTCCATGAATTATTATGAGTCATGACCCTAATTGACTTTTAATTATATGCTCATATTCCTAAATCCTAGCCATGTTGATTTGTGATGAATCTTTATAAAACCCCTTCTATGATTTATCCTACTATGATCGGAGACTTTAGAGTCAATGAAAGTGGGGTATATATGAGATTCACATATTCCCTCGTATATATGACGAATTTTTGTTGGGCGTTCGTTAATCTTCATACACAAAGTTTTGATACCCATTTTAAATCCTCTGTAATTATCATGCAAACGAAAAGTGTAACAAATCATATGACATTGTGCCTAAAGTTAAAGGACTAATTCATGCACTATTGTAACAGGAAAGTTCTCATATGACAATGAAAGGATTTTTCAATGAGAAATTGTCATAAGCGTATTAAGTGTACGTGTTATCCACCGAACAACCACATATGTGCACATGCATCCCCATTACGAGACACTCTTTTTGAGCATGCATTGTGCGATTCTTTGTAGGTTTATCAATGTCATATCTCAATAAACCAAATGACTCGAAACTGATTCAAAACCAAATCCATATGTGGATATTCCATGACCACCATTATATTATGACTCATATTTATAGAGTATAGAAGCAACCAATAATTGACACGTCAGAGTTAGATACTATGTAATCCCATTAGGTATGAAGATGTTAGACCACCAATCGTAGGTCTTTACCACAAAAAAATAAAATGATTAATTATTATATTACAACCACTACAACATAAATGACATTAGGTAACACTCAAAAAATGTTACCTAATGGCCATAAAATGTTACTATAGACAATAGGTAGCACTTTTATGGCGCACAAGCACTTCGCTTCGTGCTACCTATAGTCTAAGGTATCACTTTTATTAGCTTTTAGTAACACTTTTTCTAAGTGTTACATTAAGTTTTCTATTGGTAACACTTTGAAGCAGTATTTCCAAAGTGTTACATATGAATCTTATGTAACACTTTTTTGTAATAATTTTATATTTGTAACACTTTAAAAAAAATACTTTTAAAGTGTTAGATATGAATCTTATGTAACACTTTTTTTTTGTAGCACTTCGTAGAAATACTATTTTTACTATTTTTTGCCACCAAGTAGATTCGAACCCACAACCTGTTATGTATGGAAGTGACCATTTGCCACTAAGCTAAGTTGATTCTTATTACAACTTTTGCTTTGTTTTATATATACACATACACATACACACATATATATTATAATATATATAATATATTTTATATAATAAAGATTATATTTTATAATATATGTATTAAACTATATTATACACCGTATATATCAAATTTTATATTGTATAGTATATAATTTAAAAATCATATTATATTATATATTAAAGGACACAACAAATTAAAAATATCAAAAATATATAAAATAAATTTATCGACTGATAAATATTCAATCAATAAAAATAAAAATATATAAAAAAATATAAAATTAATTTACCGACAGATAAAAAAGTTCTAACAGTAAAAAAAATAAATAATAAAGAAAATAACGAAAAAATAATTTACCGACGGAAAAAATTCCTAAGTAATTACCGACAACATCAATTTTTATTGGTAATTTTTTTAAAAAAAGTAAAAAAAAAAATAAAAAAAAGGTTAACGATGAAATTGGTCTCCGTTAATAAAAAATAAAAAAATAAATAAATAATAATAATAAAATATATACATGCGCATTTTTCCGTCGGTATTAAGATGGAATTAATTGTCTTCGTAAAAAATAAAAAAAATAAAAGCAAAACTGAAATACTTTGTAAAAAGAAAACAAAAATTTAGTTAAAAAAATAGAGTACATGATGTCTACAATTTTTAGGTTTGGTGACATCAATTAATTAAATAAATCTTTGACATGATTTAATGATAGTTATGTATTTTGTGTTACTAAAATATAGCTTAAAAAGTGTTACAATCAATAAAATTTAGTGTTGCCAAGAGTGCTTCTTAAACAAAGTGATACCTATTTGCGTTATAAAAGAAATAACAAAAACAATTACTTATATAAAAGTGTTAAATATAAGCGTTACATATTGATAAAAGTGTTACCTATTTGCGTTACAAAAGAAATACCAAAAAAAAGTGATACTTAAAAGTGTTACTTATATAAAAGTGTTACATATAAGTGTTACATATTGATAAAGTGCTACAAAAGTGTTACATAAATATTGTAATGTAAAAAGTGTTACAAACATGTGTTACATATGTACCTTATGTAAAAAGTGCTACAATATTTGTGTTACCTAATGTCATTTATGTTGTAGTGAACTATTATTTATGATTTTTTTAACAAATTAGTTAGGATAAAATTCGTTATATTTTTTTTAATAGTCCCATGACGTCATAATATTGTAACCGTAAATCGAAATCTTATTTTATAAGTATTTCACGTGCATTTATTGCTTTGTGGTCTAAAATAATGTCATCTTTCTTGATTATATATACACGTATTTTATATGTGAAAGTTGTCTCCGTTCTTCTTCCATTAGGTTATTATCGTTTTTCTTTCATTACTTCTCACTCGATCTTGCAAGAAACATAAGAGGTTCATTTTTTCAAATATTTCAAGATGGAAGATATCCGAATTAACTTCGATTTATTTTTTCCTTCTGCAATTATATAAAGATGATTCATATACATCCTTGATGTGGTATGCGAAGCGATGGATCAACATATTTCAATTCCTCAAAAATCAATTTGATTCATCTCCAAGCGATGACTCAAATTTTGGGATCCTCCTGCGACACGAACAAATCATTCTTTTTCCATCGATTCATCCTGGCCCCCAAGTAAGGTATATAATTTTGCTACTAATATTAGTATATAGATCTACAAAATTGAAATATATGAACTTATTTTTTATTGATTATTATTTGCCTTTTTTTTTTTTTTTTTTGAAACTTGCTTATTATTTGCCCCAACAACCCAAAATATAACAAATTGTGTGTCTAAATTCTGCAATCATTTTTTCCTCTATTCAGTTTTTTCTATTTAATAGATCTGGGATTTTTATGCCCTTTGTTCTCATTTTTTTATACTTCCATTACCATCTTGAAATCTTTAGCGTATCATTTTTACCATTTATTAGAAAATGACCCCAAAATCTTTTTATGAATAAATGAATTTATTGGACTGATTTATTGATTTAATACTTCTTTCTTTATTAGAAATTCACACTACAAGAAAAATCAGTTTACTTACAAAAAACATGTGACAAGTATTTATATAATTATAAAGTGTAGGTAAATATTTATCTACAAAATCTAAAACTATTGGTTATTTACCTACAATATTTATGTTGGTAATTTTAAAAATTGTCAGTGATTTGCTTGTATAATTTGGGGAAAACAATATTTTTATTCTGTGGGTATTCATAACTGTATAATTTAGTGACAATTTCATTTTATCAATAAATTCTCTCGATATACTGAAATTTTCTTGTAGTGCATAAAGAAAAAAAATTGTCAATATTTGGATAGTTTGAGTCAAAAATCCAAGTCCATTCTTGGGGACTGAAAATATGTGGTTAGATAAGATTGTCGATTTGGCTTATTAAACCAAATTATCAAGTTAACTCATCTGGGAAAATTACATATTTGATTTATTTAAAACAAAATCACAAATGAATTCACATGGATTCAAACTGCATCATCATCATATAAATATTGTCAATTTTGTTTCAACCAAAATCCCAATTCCCAAGTGAGTTATTGCGCTCTTTTTTTTTTTTTTTTAGCCTCTTACACAAAGAAAAAACGTCATGGGACTCTCTATCTATATCTCTAATCATCATTGTCAATCGGGATATTTCCAGCATCTTTAATCATTTAATGAAATTTATTTTCAATTAAAAAAAATATATCCCCAGTGAGTTCATTTGGATTTAAAATTTATTGACTTGCAACTTGATTCCAGTTGAAATTTTGTTGGGATTATCTTTTTAAATAAGTCAAATCAGTAATTTTTGGGAAAACGAATATTTAAGTTCATGTGATTTCACTTGATATTATGGTTTAAATAAGTCAAATCAATATATAATATTTGTCTAATCATAAAATTTGAGTCCTAGACTCCTAGTGAATTCATTGAATTCAAACTTTATTGACTTGTTATTTTTATTTTTATTATTATGTTTTTTGGAAGGGACTTTATTGACTTATTTGAACAAAATCTCAAGTGAATTCACATGGGATTTCGATTTTTAATAGTTAGAATTGATTTTAATTATTAGACCAAAATCATAAATGCATGCACGAGAATTCAGATTTCATTGTACTAAGATATAACTATTACTGTAATCTCAAATAAATTTTAAATTCACTCGAATTCAACTTTATTTTGATATACATTTTTTTTTTGAATGATGTTATTGTGATATACATATTACATATTGCTGTAATATTAAATGAATCCACTCTTTTTGAATAGATAAAGATTATTGTAATCCCAAATAAATTCACTCGGATTTGGTCTTTCTGGTTACATAAATATTATTCCTATTCTATTTGAATTCAGATAATTCAAAATTTATTGACCAATTTAAATCAGAATCCCAAATGAATTCATGCTGATTTTCCACATTTATGACGGATTTGACCCTGGCCATACGGGCAGGAAAACGTGGACACATTAGGAAAGAACGAAAAGTTTAGGGGCAGAAACGTAAAATCTCCTGAGTCATCCTATAATTTCAAATTGAAAAAACTCGCGCACGTAAACAAAAGGAAAAGGAAATTAAGGCGGTTAAAACATAAAACCGGCGTCTCTAAGAAAGATCTGACCGTCCATCGGTACTCTTATCAACGGTCATAATCAAGGATCCACTTACTGCAACGCCATTGGTCCATTTTCAGACACCCACTGATCCTATATAATGCGCTCGACTACAGCCATTTTCTCCAACCAATTCCTCAGTCTCTTCTGTAATCTGTTTAAGCGCACAAACTCTTAACCCTTTTTCTCTACTACGAGTTTTGCGAAATTGAAATGGCGGGTCGGGGCAAGACACTCGGGTCTGGATCAGCGAAGAAATCTCAGTCGAGAAGCAGCAAGGCGGGACTCCAGTTTCCCGTTGGTCGTATCGCCCGTTTTCTGAAGGCCGGCAAATACGCCGAGCGTGTTGGTGCCGGAGCTCCGGTGTACCTCGCCGCTGTTCTCGAATACCTTGCGGCTGAGGTAATTATTTTTTATAAGAAGTCGCACGATTTGTGATCTGAATCCCAATTTCTGCGGTTGTCGAATCTAGGGTTTTTGGAATTCTATTTTTGATTTTTTACTTAAATTAACTTTTTGAATCTTTAGTTGTGTTATTTTTTTTTTTTACTTTAAATGTTTAATCTTATGAAAAAACTCCTCGATTGTTGATTTTTTTAATCGTTTTTTCCTGCATTTGATGTGGATTAATTTTCCCCCAATTCCCACGGTTTTGTTCACTGGAGTCAATTAATTTCCCTTTAAAATCTGAGGTTAAACTCGAAACTCTGGTATCCAATTTTTTAAAGACATTTGTTATGTACGGCGATCCAATTTTTCATAGCCTTTCAGATTTTGTTTTGGGTTGAGTAAAACCGCCTTCATTGAATTTCTAGGGTTTTAAATTGTCTTCTTCATTTAATTTAATTGTTAATTCCTGTTTGCTTCAGGTGTTGGAGTTGGCTGGGAATGCAGCAAGGGACAACAAAAAGACCAGGATTGTTCCTCGCCACATCCAGTTGGCTGTAAGGAATGACGAGGAGCTTAGCAAGCTTCTTGGCGATGTGACTATTGCTAATGGTGGAGTTATGCCCAACATTCACAACCTTCTTCTTCCCAAGAAGGCTGGTGGATCCTCAAAGCCTTCTGCAGATGAGGATTAAGCTCGTCTGGAAATAAAAACCACAAGACTTTTATAGCAGCAGATCTTGTTATCTTTCTCATTTTATTGCTTTCTTTTAAAAGTTTTAGGTTTAGTTGGTGGTAGGAATTGATTTGGTTAGATTTGTGGATGTAAATGAATGAATGGAACTCATGTTTCCGTTTGCTACAGTAATGTAAAACTATATTCATGAGATAATTGAAGTAATGAAACATTTTCAGTTTGGTAATTTTGTGTTTTTTGTTGAAATTGTTCCTAGTTTCTCCTGAATAGTGTTAATATAATGCACAATCCAGGTTGGATTTTTTCTATATCTATGTGATTTATGGGGTATGCTGTTCAGACAAATATATGTGGTGATTATATATATTAGTTATGGTTGTCGTGTGAAAAGGGGAGAGTTTTACTTGTTTCCAGTTGACAGAACAAAAGGGGCTAAACTGTCAATTAATTGCGAAAATTAATGATTATACTCAAATTATAATTATTAAAAAATTGCTAAGTTTTTCTTAATCTAACCTGAAATGCAAATCTCCGAAAACTTGTGATTTACTAGAAAGTTTTTTGGTGTTGATAAAAAATTATATGCAATAAAACATGAAAAATCTCATAATATTGACTCATTTCATTATGAGATTATTTATAATATTCGATTGGCAAAGTCAAGCTATTAAGATTTGAATCCCCACTAATACGTGCATGTTTGTCTAGATTATTAGTAGTAACTAAAAATTGATGAACAAATATTATAATAGTTGATTTATTAGATGATTATAAATTATTATTAATTAACTAAATTAATTGGTAATTAAATAAAACATATCATTATTAAAATTAAATTTGCCCAAGTTAATAAAATAAAGAAATAAAGTACTAGAAAACGATGTTGGCTCTCCATACAACTTTTAGCGCCAATTTTTATACCAAACTTTGGACAAAGAATGCCTCGGATCCTAGTAAGGACTGCAGTTCTATGTTCCGTCTTGGAACGTTTTATAATGAAAATTCAAATTTTAAATGAAAAGAAAAAATTTAAGTAAGAATGATGGAGGTAAACTTACTATGGATAATGGGTTGATTAAGCGGGTTTATCGAGTTGATACGAACACGACATGACACGAAAATTTTTGTGTCTTTATCGGGTGGACCGATAAGGCCAAATACTAACACATTATTCCGTATTGTTTTTGCGTCGTGCTATCATGTCGTGTCAAGAATTACCAACCCTACTTTTACCCCACACTTACTGAACCAATGACTGTCTCCGTGACTCCTTTCCCCCCGATTTATGAAAAGAGATTGGGCTGTGAAAATGAAAATGGAACAATTTGAGGGCACATATCGTAATTTCACATTCCCTTTTTTAAGGAGAATTTTGTAAACCTGAAAAGAAAATGAGCCCCTTTATTATATCCCTCGCTCCCCTTTATAACGAGGCCAGTTTTTTGAACTAGCATTGAGCCACCTATGAGACCTAAAAATCCAAAGCAAAAGATCAATTGACGCTATTGAAAACACCTCTAAAATTTTGAAACTTAGTATCACTACAATTCTTTGTTTAAAAAAAAAAAACAATTCTTTAGCAGAAAAATCGAATCGAAGCTACAATAAAAAATTATAAATAAAAGTTTTACATTTTGGAGGAGGTTTTAGAAATACTATCTAATTCCAAAAAATCAAGGCCAAGAAGAATATGTAGAAAAATAAAAGGGCAAGCTATAAACAAATTTGAAACTAAAAATTCCAGCAGTTCTAACATCATGGATGTCCAATTGAAGCTCAAACTTGGGGAAGACATATAGTTGAAGCCTCATGTTCATGTCTCAAGAAAGAACGATATCGTCCCCATGTTCTTGGCATTCCTCTAAACCTCTGCATCACCACAACAAAATGACAAGACGATGATAAAATGTTAGCCTTTGTAACCATAATGTATTTAAGAGCTCTCAAGATACTCACAACCCCACATGATTAAAGTTCATGGGACATGGGACATTAAGGGCGTGTTTGCAAACACTTAAGCTTTTAGAAGTGATTTATTGTGGCAGAAGATAAAAGTAGTTGAGATCAGAACAAATTTGCAAACAGAAACTAAAAGCTAAAAAGTAAAAGTTGGAAGTGTTTGGAAAAAAAAAAAGTTTCAAATGAGCTTTTGATAGAAAGACAAAAAGACCCTTGTTATATTTTTTCAAATTTGAGGATAAGAATGACAAAAGCAAACTTCGTTTTATTTACAAAAATACCAAAAGCACTTCTCCAAAATCAGAAGCACCCTACCCCCCAAACCTTTAGATTTTAATTAAATGAAGCAAAAGCACAATTTGGCATCCGCAAACACTAAAAAACGTTTTTTCCAGTTAAAAGTTTGCAAACACTCCTTAAAAGAGAGACATGTAGTTAACTAAGACGCCAAAAATGGCTGCAGAAAGTTTCACTTACACGTTCTAACTAAATCGCTACGATTCATCATCCGAACTCGAACTATCCACTCGCCTGTCTGTTATAGCCGGAAACAGCCTTTGTCGTGCATCTAAGGGAATATTCTGCCGTGGATCTTGAGGAGCCGCCACTGCGTCTTCTTTCCTAGGTGTCCTCAACTTTCGCGGGACATTTTTCACTTCTCTACATACTTTATCCAAAATTACAAGAAAATCACGAACAATGACGAATAATCTCAAACCCTCGTCCTTCCCGGAATTTCCATGGAAATAATCCGCAGTGTTCTTCACCAGTGCCATTATCCGCTTCTCTTCCTCGAGCGACCACCTCACATCAACCTCGGCATTCTGCACGAAACTCCTCAACGTCTGGTGAAACCCGTTTTCTTCCGGAACATTCTTCATGCCCGAATTCAAAAAATCCCGGGCTTTTACAAGCGCGTGACCGAGCTTGGAAACTGTTCCCATTAACTCATCGGGTTCTATAACTGCGGCTTTCTTGACGTTTTCGAGCTCGTTACTCAGACCAGAGACCACCTCGAGACCAAGGCTCCTTAAATGCTCGTCTGAATCTTGGTTAAAATCTCCGAGCGGATCGTCAGACTTAAAACTGGAGTTGGTTCGTGTCTCTTTGGCTGCTCGAGCGGCTCTTATCCCTTCTGATCGGACTATTTCTTGAACAACAAAGTGCAACAGTGTAGTTTTTCCGTCTGTTCCTTTCACATCTGATAATTTTAGAAGCGTATCGAGCTTAAATGCTTGTGCACCACCACGGAATGTTCCATCGTTCATTCGATTTCCGGTTTTAAGAACAGCTTCCAAGAGTTTGAGAAACAACCTGCTTCTTCGCAATTCTGTGCAGGCAGCCTGCACATGGGAACAAACCATAAATACATAATTTCTTGGGATAATTACAAAAACTACACCCGAGTATTGGAGTAATTACAAAAAACCCATAGAAGTTTCAAAACTACAGAAAATTCCCCCTTCTCAAGGATTTTTTTTTCTTTCAAAAGCCCCCCTTTAAGAGAAACTATATGTTTCAGTCATGGTGGGTCCCCTTTTATCTTGCTAAAGTTTAGTTATTTTTATTTGAATTATTTTCAAAATGATTGTGAATATCAGTGGCGAAGTTGAGATTGTGATACAATTAGCGGGGTCGATGTCTCACCTCCAAAACCGCAAATGACTCTTTTAACGTTGAGATCTCCTCCTGAAAAGTGCACATGAAAAGCAAAGATTCTAGCCTCTTAAACGCAAACGGAATATCAACCAAGACTTTCAGAAACCGTTCTGCGGGTCCCAATTGAGAAAGCTCGCCGCTATAGAGTCTCAGCTTCAATTCTTCTTCGGTTGTTGGTGCCATCTTTAATAAAGTCTGAATGAGATCTGAAGGAAGCTCATTACCTGATTCAGTCAAAAAGGTCAGCTGTGTTTCTGATGATATAAAACCAATGAGACATAAATAGCAGAAGTCTCTACTCCAAGAAAAAGCATCTCAACAATAATCATATACCAGTCTATCATAAACGTTATTGATACACACTCAAGCAAACTGACCAATCACGATCTTGCCATTACGATTTTTTTTAAGCAGAACACTCGCTACTTCACATTTTGAATCACAACGCTCTTGCCTCCACAAAGTTCGAGGTTTGATTTCCAAAACAGAATTAATCATAAGACTGGTAGCACTCATGAGCTCAAGATTATTCTATCATTTTGTAGTTCTTCAAATTTCAAAGAAGCCGGCAGTATAAACAATACAAACAAACAATTGACTTTAACTTAGCTCATAATTATGATAAGAACATGACAACATTTCCAACACATTTCCAAGGAGGGCCTGGAAATGAAGAGAATGTTAAAAGTTAAGGAAGTGGAAATAATTAAGCAACTAGTTCTAAGGAGGGCCTGTTTTTTCTTGAGGCCTGATAAATGCTTCATCCTTCTCTTGATATCAGTTTCTTTTTAAAAAAACCGCTATAAAATTATAAATCACCACACTTAGTATAAAAATGAACTCAATATTCATTTTTAGTATACTCTTTTTTCATCAAAACTACTTCCCTCTCTACTCATGTTAGAAGTTAGTTATAATATGCAGCATAATAGCTCCATTCCTAATTTCCTCTATTTAATGAGATTTCAACTTTTAGCCACTTAAGGGACCTCTTTCAGTTTCAGAAAATAACTACCTCCTAACTTATCTTCAAGAAAAACGATAATCTGCCAGACATAATAATTCTACTTGATTCCCGGTCCTACTTCTCAAATTTAAGAATGACAAGTGAAACACAATCACCTTCTTCTAGAGCATCACAAACTTCTTCTGTAGTCACATTTAAAGCTTTGAGAAGAATTGATAGATTCTGTGACTTTTTGGGATCGATTATTTGAATATATTGGGGTACAACATCTTGGGACGAAGACTCTTTATTTCCCTCACTCTTGTTTTTCCCAGCGGGCGCAGCGGCATAACCGAATAGACTTTCTATCATTTCTTCGTTGAACCTGTTCATAAAAACATTCCGTATCTATAAGACAGGTCCACACATAAAAAAATCAAGTATGTCAACAATGAGGGCGAAAAATCAGACTTACTGGAATGACCCCGATTTTATCTGATGCCAAACCATCGAGTGATCAGGGTTGGTCAATACCTTGTCCCAGAAAAACGGCTTCAATTTAGCTTTATTAGTACCACTCTCACTCTCTTCAGTCGAAGCAGATGTCGAAGGATGACGTGGACCAGGAGGTACAGGTCGAGGGGGTTTCAAGCCAATAGGTGGTGGCCGAGGTGGCGGCACACCAGCCCCTGGAGGTGGTGGTGGTGGTGGACGAGGACCAGCCTTAGCAGCATTCGGTATAGGCGGTGGAGGAGGTGGGCCCCCAGAAGAAGATTTTATAGTCGGGGCCGGTGGTGGTACAGGAGCTGAGGGTGGTAGAGGAGGTGGTTTAGGAGGCTCTGCCCTTCCAGGGGGCAGTTTCAGTGGAGGCAGTCCAGGTGCAGCCATCATTCCAGCTGTCATCTGCGAAGAATTTTCTGCTGAGTTGGTGGTAGCCCCAGTAGTGGTTCGAACTGGAACCTCGATTTTTGAATTGCTCAGAGAATGTGACTCCACGTAGAAGTTCTCGTTAGTTTTAGTGTGGTTCACTTTGTTGTTGAATGACTGATTACCGAGTTTTTGTTCATTCACTGAAGTTTCTAAGCCGAACTTCTGTGAAGAGGCTGAGAAAATGAAAAACAATCAACAAAAAGAATGAGAAGATGAACGATGACACTTAAAGGTAAAATAATGGGATGATTGCAACCAATAAACCTGAAGTTCAGGCTAATTACAAAGAACGCACAGATTTTTGGAAATTGCCAAAAAAAAAAAAAAAGGAAAAACCTTTAGGTTTGATCCAACTTACATTGCCCCCCTTCATATGCAAAAAACATTTCAAAAGCTCACCTTACGTTTATCAAATATTACAGTTACACCATTAACTTTAAGGCACAATCAAACATTAAGTTTTTTTTTTTGTAATTTTCTAAAACCTCTTGGTTTATTTGTAATTAGCCCAAACCTTAGGGGGCTTTTTGTAAGTATCCCAATAATAATTAGGAAAAGATAACTTACCAATAGAATAATCACTTATGCTTAAGCTGAGAAGAGGCCTCTCGTCATTTTTACCCCGTCCTGAACCATTCCCACAGCACTTACGACAGAAAAGAAAGAGCAGTGCAGCCATAACAAAGGTCACAGAAGCAGTGACAGCAACAGCAATAACAACAGTTCTTTTGCTGGTCTTCTGGTTGCTCGAGCTTACATCAGAAGCACTGGTAGAGGTACGTTCACCACCCGTAGGCTGCAAATTCGAGTTGTTAAAATCCGGAGGGAAAAACGGAAGTACTGGAGGACTAGCTGGAATATCTGTACGAGATAGATTAATCGAAGGTGCCGGACTAGGTGTTAAATCTACTGGGGATGGAGCGGGTGCTCCATCAGATGTCTCAGCTAATGCACGCCGTGTTGAAGTTCGACGATGGTTAAATAGAAACCGAAAATATCTCGTGTACCAAGTATTTGAATCGTTATCTTCTCCAGTGTCAGGACGCATGAGATTTTTCCCGTTTACGCAGTCGACAAGAATTTGATTAATCTGAGGGAGCAAGATATTGAGCGTTTTCGTTCTGGACAACCTACCATTCGAAAGCTCAATGCTATCACTTGACTTCTCCTCCGTGAAATGTAATTCGAGATCTTGTAAAGTTTTTCGGGCATGTAACAACTCATGCATACAGTTAACCCGTAATAATTCAGCCTGCAGTTAGAACTTACATCAGATTATTATTATATTCAAGATGTGTTGTATGAATGATAGATACGTATACAGCATAAACATAACTAGTTCAAGCTTTCTCTATAAGTTCAGGAAAACGATAAGACGTATTAAGATGCAAGTGCCATGTGCATGTGACACTTTTATTGAAAAAGTGATCATAATCTACAACATAAAACCTTAAAAAATGACCAAAAGAAAAGTTTCTTGAATTTATAATCTCTTAATATATTTGATTGAATAATGACGGACGGACTGACAAGGTATCTAAGCCTAGGCGTCAAGAAATGCTTCCCTGTTACAAGGAATAGTTTCTAATTTAAGTAGCACTTGAAGGTGGCATGAACTATCTGCTAACCCAATTCCACCTTCCATAGCATCACAAGATCGTCAAATAAATAATCTTAGTTCATTACTTGTCAACTAAAAGCTGTCACAATATCTCTGCAAATCGATTCATTCTGTGTAATGGAGTGGTGACAAATTTCATTTGGAATCCCCAATATCTCTCATTCTCTAGTAACATTGTCCCCGAAGTATAATGGTGAGGCATTAGCAGATAGGACTAAATGAAGAATTTATAGCATCTTATAGCTTTTGTTCATACAATCAATGTAGTACTTATTCAACAAAAAATAGGAAACGAATCAGTAAATAAAGAAATCATCAAGTAACGATCCCGATCATATTAAATAGGTTCAATCCAATGTGAAGATAAGCATGATGATGGATTACTAATACCACTTGATATTACTTCAATAGTAATTAAGAATGTATAGCTCACAGTTGCAATAAGTATTTATTTATTTATGCTACATCATAGCTTTTTATTTTCATTTTTCACTTTTAGAAAAACAGTCTTTAGAACAGCAGAAAAGCAACTTTCCATGTGAATTCTATGAAACAAGATCAGCAATCATCATCTACAAATATATATACATCCAAAAATCAGCAAAAGCATCTGTTAGTCAGTTCAACAAATTCATATAAATCAAATTTAAACAAGAGCTTAGAGCTATATACCATCTCCTGATTTATCACCCCTGAATCAATTAGATAGGTCAGTAAAGGTTCTTGTTCCTCCCACTTGCTCTCCACACGGTTGGCCAGCACAGTGAAAAACAGAACAACAAAACCCAGAAAACAAAAAACCCCTCTCTTTTCTTGAATCCTCATCTTGCCAATTGTACAGAATAATACTTCTCATAGCATTAGAACAACAATGAAACAAAAGAAACACAAATGCCCTTTTGTTTTCTGACTGCCCAGCTCCCAAATAACGCTTAAAGGTCAAACCTTTACAAGATTTTATACCAACCCAACTTAATATTCTCCCAGAACAGCTTTCCAATGACCCAGACGCTTGACTTTAACCAAAAATCACAATGGCCCTCCTCAAAAATTCCACGGATAAAGTAAAGTTATTTAATCACACTTGGTGAAGAGGCCAAAAAACTGCACAACCCAAAACGTCAGACAAGAAATGGGATAGTGAAAGCATTTAAAAGATGGTAAATTCTTGAATCGAAAGAATGGGAAAATTCCTTAGCAAGAGGGGTTTATAGTTAATATAAGAACAGATCCACCAAAAGGCGTCAAATGTGAAAAAAAAAACACCAAATGGGCAGAATAGCGCGTGAGTTGACCAGGAAAATTATTTCCAAGAAAAGGTTATTGTAATTGCTTCTTACCTGTCTGCCAAGGTGGTATGTGAAAGGTGACAAAGGTTTTACTCATTATTTTTTAGAGCTTTTCTTGTTTCTTGTATTTGTGAGTTTTCTAGTAAAGGGAATTTCCAGTCATCTGAATTTTCCGCTTTTATTATTCTAATATCTTTTTTTTACGATTTTTATTTTTTTAAAAGTTAGGTGAGAGAGTGAGCAGGACGCGGTGGAGAAGAGAGGATCCTTTATTTCTTGACGCGGGGTTTATTTTGTCATTTCGTCACAAGCTCCATCATCTTGGAACTTTTCTTTTCCGGATAATCACTTTTTTTTGGGGGGGATAATCACATAGTGATGCTTTTGTGAGGAATTGTAATTCAATACTAAAGATGAAACCCATCCTCAGGCCCCAATTTCTATATAAATTACTAAATTTTATAAATTTGACCTACTTTTAAAAAATAAAAACTACACCTATTTTATATCGTTATAATTATAATTCATTAAAAGTAACGGAGCTAAGGAGCTTGCGGCGGCAGCCGCCCACCTTGACTTTAATTTTTTCATTTATAAATTACTAAATTTGGCCCCATAAAAGATAAAAACTACCTATTTATATTAATTAGTTTCAAGAAAAATAAACATCGCTTCCTAGTTTTGATTTTCGGCTCCGTCCTTGCTAATAGCGGAAAGTAATTTTTTAATATTTTTTACAATTTATATTTTATTATATTATTACATTTGTTTGCAAAAAAAAATATTATATTATATTTGATAAATTAAATATCCACACCTTTTATGGGCTCTTAACTTAAAATATACAAATTCATAACCTTAATTTCAACATTTTTCATACAGTTTAATTTGGTGTCATTTATCTGATTTACAATGTGCCAAAATACATTTTGATTCCCCAGAACAAATTTCAGTATCTTCCCCGGAAAAAAGACACTAATCATCATGCAATAGAGAATCAAAATTGAAACATTTATCTTTAGATTTTCCTTTTAATTGTTTTTTTTTAGATTTTCCTTTTAATTAAGGGTAGTGTTTTCAAACTTTAGGTTCGATGGTAAAACGTTTTTAATCACTCTGGTAAATTACAATAATTCAGAGAGATCTCAATAATGATTTTACTCAAAAGATTATCCCTTACAAATTTGTAGTAGGCCATCTTGTCAAGCTTTTTTTCAATATATCAAGTAGATTGTTTTAAATATAATGAAATTTGGTTTTGGATTTAGTCCAATATTTCAAAATATTAATGATTAAAATTATCTGGTTGTAGAAATAAGACAATTCAAACGCAGAATCACAAAACCTTGGTTAATAAGGAAGACCATGATTGCTGGTCAATGGTCATGTTAAATCCTATGTTCCAAGTGTCAACTCACCCAAAAAAAATTACAAATTGCTTATCATAAATTTGACCATGAACACATAGGTTAATCATATTTTATGTGATTTGGGGTGTGCAATAGCATGCCATAATGATCCCATTAACTGTTTTTTTTAGAAATATGCTAATAATTAATAAATGGTTTAAAAAAAGAAAAAGAAAAATGTGACTAAATAGGGAATATGTATCTGTCAATTGTTAACAACTAGTGGCATTGTTGCGCTACTTTGATTGGTGCTGATACCTTTATTTATTTATTTTTTATTAAAATCAAAATGAGTAATATACATAAAGAAGCATCTAAAGTGCAATGTTAAAAAATATATTTTAGGGAAGTGTATATAAGGTAGTGGGTGGGAACAGTATGTGTTTGCATATTGATAGACATAATTCTTTAAATATATTCATGAATACGGGTGAATAAAAGTATAATAATGTCTTAAAATGCAAATAACCTTCGTCAAAATTAAGTACATGAATCCTGGAGAGTGAAAGCAAACATTGCTGGGAACACAACTATGTTTCTTATTTCAGACATAAATTTTACCCCTCAGAACGAGGGGAGCAAACAAATTGAATAGATTCAAACATAATACTAAGTTTGTATGGAATTTTATCTGAGTTTTCAAAACTTGTGTTTGAATTTGGTTTGATATTAATCGAGTTGAGCTTAACCGAATTTTAGTCGAGACAAACATAAATCGATTGGCAATGGAGGCAACAAAGAGAGTCTAGAAGACTAGAACAAAGGACCGGAAGAACAACCATTGGTGGGAGCATGGCTATGCTGGCTTGAACTGCCTAAGCAAACAAATTGGAGAAAATCAGAGGCTCATTTGAAAAACGACTTCATTTTAGAGATCAAAGTTCCAAATATATGCAAATTGTGAAATTTTGATCATATATCACTACAAGAGAACTAGGGAGACTAAAAATCCAAACGAGCAAGGAACATTCCATTTTCATCATCCACAATCATACTTATTCCACTTTCGATCTATTTCACTTTCTTGGATTAATGACTCGTGTATAGTTAAGATAAACATGTGTTGTCGGTTATTTTAATATATTATGGAATACAAAATGGTGTCATTCATACAAGATTTTTTGAAATCGTTTATTGTATTTATTTCCCTAGTACAATACCATCAGTATACAACTAAGTAAGAAATAAATGCCCAAAAAATATTATACTACTCTTTAAAATTTGTTTCATCAAATTTAAAAGGGGTGGAAGCATAGAAATAGAATCGATGGTCAACTTCAATATTTTCTCAACCTATGGACATCCAAGATTTTGGAGGCTAATTTCATATTATGAGATCTTGGATATGTAATTGTTGCTCATTTCAAATTGGTTGACAACGAAAACTATAAATTTGGCACCTGTGAAACAGAAGGGGATGTAGCTCAGATGGTAGAGCGCTCGCTTAGCATGCGAGAGGTACGGGGATCGATACCCCGCATCTCCATTTTTTAGCTTCTTTCGACTTTTTGCCTGTTTTTTATGGACATTTTTGCTATAAGCCACTGGCACTGGCAGGGCCAATCAATTTGAAAATACAAGCCACTGGCAGGGCCAAAACGGTCAAGTTGCATTTCAACGGATATGTAAAAGTACCGCCAGGCTTCCATTTCAAAAAATTTCAAAATCCGACCCTCACATTTCTTTCTGCAAACGCTCCTCTAGCCAGATCTACATACCCTAATCCCAATCAATCTTCACATTTTCCCCAAATTGCCAATTATAATCAAGTCTATTTTTTCCCCCAATATCCCAGTAGTAAAAGATTGGGATGAACTAATGATACATTTTCGCTGTTTGTAATTTTACAGTTCCATCATCTTTTTGTTATGCGGTTCTCCGATTCCTGCAATTTCAATCAACGGTTGTCACACAAAATATAGGTTTAGCTTATATTGCAGTAAACCACGGACCCACCAACAGAGTTTTGAAACCCTTCTTCTTTCTGTTTCTCTCTCTCTGCATACACAGCTCTTCTTCCACATGGCTTCAAGGAACCAGAACAAGCCTCCCAGTCCTTCACAGGTGAGTACTTATTAAAGCTCATGCAATTATTTGATTTCAGACGAGTCTTGTTGATTTTTCAATGTTTTATTGTTTACTGCCTTTGGATGTGTGTATGCGCGGGCTCTTCTGTGTTAGGGCACTTTAGGGATTTTGACAGCGCCTGTTCAAACCCCCACAAAATTTTGTTAGCTCTACAATAAATTCTGTAGGTATATTGTGAGAATAAAATTAGCCCGATTGATGTATATGAAATCGCTTTCCTTTTTAATTTGGGAGCTATAACACATATGATTTCTCAGTTTTTCGGGGGGCACAAGTCCTGATGTTTCTTTTCCTTTGTTTTTTTGTTTTTGTTGGGTTTTGCTGGTTTCTGCAGAATAAGTATGGTGTCGATGAGGTTTCAGTAGATAAGAGGCGACGGATTGGGAACACAAAAATGCCTCTCGACACTGGGATAAGAGTGCGGCGAGCATTTTCAGTCGTAAATGGGGCCCAAGATCAACCTCAGATTAGTGGGCCACCAAGCAATTCTGGTTCTGACTGTGGAATAATTGAGTTCACCAAAGAGGACGTAGAGGCTTTACTCAATGAGAAGTTGAAAATTAAGAACAAATTTAACTACAAGGTATATTAGAATGGGGTTTGCTTTCAATTCTCTTTGGTGTTGATGTTTCAATGGGTTGAATTGGGATACTATTTTTTTTTTTTTGCAGGAAAAAAGCGAACAAATGGCTGAGTGCATAAAAAGGCTTAAGCAATGTATTAAGTGGTTCCAACAGCTCGAAGGAAATTACGTTACGGAGCAGGAGAAACTAAAGAATTTGTTAGAATTAGCAGAAAAGAGATCTAATGATATGGGTAAGAGTTTATCTTTATCTAGTTGACAGTGCTCGGAATTTTGCTGAAGCATGTTTTAGTTAGGAAACAAATGAAATTTGTGAATATATACATATATATTTAATATGTGAATTCTTCCAGAGTTGCTGATGAAAGAAAAGGAAGATGAGTTGAATTCGATTATTCTGGATTTGAAGAAAAACTTGGAAGCACTCCAAGAGAAGTTTGCTAAGGAAGAACGAGATAAATTGGTAAGCAGTCCATGCCACATTAAATGTTGCCTCATGGTTTTTGTTAGACACTATTCTTTGCACTCTGAAGAACTGACCGTAATAAACAGGAAGCATTGGATTCTTTGGCAACAGAGAAAGATTCCAGACTTGCTGCAGAGAGATTGCAGGCTTCCATTTCGGAAGAGCTTAAGCGAACTCAACAAGACAATGCTAGCGGCATCCAGAAGGTTTTGTAGAGAATTGATTTGATCAAAAGCATGTTTCCTAGCAGCATTTCTGCTAAATGCCCCTATTAAGATGTGTTATTGTGGGCTATGTTTTCCTTCTGCAGATACAGACACTAAATGATATGTACAAGAGGTTGCAGGAGTATAACACAAGCTTACAACAGTATAATAGTAGACTGCAGTCGGAACTTCAGGCTACAAACGAGACACTCAAGCGTGTTGAGAAAGAGAAGGCAGCAGTCGTGGAAAACCTAAGTACTTTGAGGGGCCACTATACTTCTCTGCAAGAGCAACTTACATCCTCAAGAGTAAGTTTTTTTGTTTAATTTTGACCTTTCCGCAGGGTCTCAGCATATTTCTTAACCTCCCATACACACACATCTTCTAGTCTTTTTTTAATTATAGATTTCGTAACTGTTTCTGTATATAATAAACAGATCCCAATGAAAACAATAGCATATCCAGGAACAGAAGAAGCGCCTAGGCATTTTTTTTCATACTTGTTAATTTGCATATTGTTCCAAATGGGGTGTAAATATGAGTGTTGAGGTGTCAAACCTTTTTTTCAGACTTGCGTTAAACAGTATTGAATATCTTAAAATTATTCTAAGCATGGGGCTGAGATTTGGTACTTGATAAGTGGTTCCAACCAAGTTGAACAGTGGTCAAGCTTAAATAACTTTGTATGTCAGTTATATGTTATGTTTCTTATTATATTTAGTTGAACTCATGCTGAGCTTGTAACTTTATTGAACTTAAGTGTTTTTCAAGTTTGGTTGGGTTAATACGTTGCTGGACTAGCTTCTATGTTATTTATATCATTTCTACTTGCATATGACTTTTTATCTGTTTCATGTATTTGCCTAAGATGTATGCTGTATGCTTATTAATGCTTGATCTTAAAGGCATTGCAAGACGAGGCTATGAAACAAAAGGAAGCACTTGGTAGTGAAGTTACAAGCTTGAGAGGTGATTTGCAGCAAGTAAGAGATGATCGTGATAGGCAGTTGTTACAAGTCCAGGCTCTATCAGCTGAAGTACTAAAATACAAAGAATGCACTGGAAAATCCATTGCTGAGTTAGATAGCCTGACTACTAAAACAAATGAGCTAGAGGTTGTTGTCTAGTTACCTGCACCTTAGTACAAAATCTTGAATTTTTTTTAACAGCTTTATGTTTTTTTGCCAGTCAACATGCTTGTCTCAAAGTGAAACAATAAGACGATTACAGGAGCAGCTGGCTTTTGCGGAAAAGAAATTGAAGGTTTTGATTTGGCATTTTGGTTTTTGTTGATGCTTGGTTTTCTTTTATGTGAATGTATTAACAGAAACATCATTGGATTTAGAATTTGCTAACTATTTGTTAGTCCGACTGCAAGTATTTGCTTCTTATTTTTTGTTTGTCATTTTTTTAGCTGTCTGACATATCATCACTGGAGACAAGATCTCAATTTGAGGAACAAAACTCATTAATTCTCGAGTTACAAAATCGTCTGGCTGATTCAGAATTAAAAATTGTAGAAGGAGAGAAACTTCGCAAGAGATTGCATAACACTATCCTGGTACCAGTTTTTGCACACAACTGCTATTAAATAGATTTAATCATTTGTGGGAATTTATATTGGAACTATCCTGTCCTTGTAAATTTCTATATGAATTTTTCGTCAATAAGATTGTTCAATTGAGAATGATTTGTTGTTGATACAGGAGTTGAAAGGGAATATCCGCGTCTTTTGTAGAGTGAGGCCCCATTTGTCTGATGAGATTGATGCAAAAGTCGTTTCCTTCCCAACGTCAACGGAAGCACTAGGTCGAGGCATTGATTTGACACAAAATGGTGAGTCTACTCATTAAAGAGTCAGAAAACTGACATTTGTTTTGGATATTACTAACTTTTCTTTTCTGATTTTTTTCACTAATTTAATATTCTTCTTCATCAGGGCAAAAGCTTTCTTTCACTTTCGACAAAGTATTTATGCCTGATGCCTCCCAGGAAGATGTTTTTGTGGAGATATCACAGCTTGTCCAGAGCGCTCTTGATGGTTATAAGGTGATAAATTGCCTACAAAACTCCTTTGTCTTCCATTAGTGTTCACATCGACCTCCAATAATCAGACTACATAAGTTCATGTTGATGATTGTGATTTGTAAAGAACTCCATAAGAAACTCTGCAACATTTGCCTGCTGATGAACTTCATTTCATTTCGAGATTTTGCGAGCAATTTCATATCTGCAGTGATTATTGATTTTTAATATCTCAAGCCGCTAGGCCCGCTACTAAAAGAATGAATAATGGTTTACAGACAATTGTTTTATTTTATTTATTTATCTTTTTTGTTTGGTTGCTATTTTTGGACTAATCTTCTTTAAGATGAAAAAATGTTTATTGTGGTCATAGATGAATAAGTGATTTAAAAAAGTTGAGCACAAAAGCTATATTAATCTTGCTCCCGCTTGAACGATAAAATTGACAATAGTACATGTGCTCTATGGCAAACGATATTAATCAGACTGCACTTTTATATCAGGTTTGCATCTTCGCTTATGGACAAACAGGTTCCGGTAAGACATATACCATGATGGGTAAACCAGGACCATCTGATCAGAAAGGTTTGATTCCCAGATCACTAGAGCAGGTCTTTGAAATAAGGCAAATTCTTCAAGCCCAAGGATGGAAGTATGAAATGCAGGTGCATAGCGGATGTCGTCTCTTGTTTACACAAGTTATTTTTGGCTTCAATTATTTACTGTTATCAACTTTTCAGGTTTCAATGCTTGAAATATATAACGAAACAATCCGTGATCTATTAGCACCAAACAGAACAGGCTTTGATGCATCACGAGCAGAACATGCCGGGAAACAATATACTATCAAACACGACGCAAATGGAAACACTCACGTTTCCGATCTTACTATTGTGGATGTTCGCAGTAGCAAGGAGGTTTCTTATCTCTTAGAACGGGCCGCACAGAGCAGGTAGCAGAAATACATGTTTGAAATAATAGTTGCAGAATACAAGCTGTTTTAACACTCTCAGTGTCTAGTTGATTCTAATTTCTATTTATAAATATATAAAAGATTTAAATTGGAAGTTCATCCATAGTTTGATCATTTATTTTCTTATAAAATTCTATTTTAGGTCTGTAGGCAAGACTCAAATGAATGAACAGTCTTCAAGGAGCCATTTTGTCTTCACATTGCGAATAATGGGCTATAACGAGGTATCACCATATAGCTAGCCTTGATTTACGCTTTTATCTTGTTATGATTCCGACTTTCTCATGGTTTTTGAAACCTAATGCTGAACAATACATGTGCTGTTCTTGCGTTATTAGAGCACTGAACAACAAGTACAAGGTGTTCTGAATCTAATCGACCTTGCTGGTAGTGAGCGTTTGTCTAAGAGCGGGTCTACAGGGGATCGGCTAAAAGAAACTCAGGTATCAGAACAAGAATCATCTTCAATATCTTGAACAAAAAGTTTTTGTCCTCACTTACTCATCTTTTAACCGCGTTACTCAGGCTATTAATAAGAGTTTATCATCACTAAGTGATGTCATATTTGCCTTGGCCAAGAAGGAGGAGCACGTGCCATATAGGAACTCCAAGCTAACATATCTTCTCCAGGTAATAGTTCAACCGCATATCTTGGGGGATGTTTCGTAAAAAGCATTTATGAAAAGCAAGGCTTTCTTTGTGAAGTTTCTATTATGAAAAGCAAGGCTTTCTTTGTTCATTCCTTCTTAGTTAGATAATTGAAGTTATCTAGGATTTGCTAGCTCCAACATCCAGCTATTAGGAGTACAAAACTGATGCCAAGTTCTATGAGATAAAGGGGTGTGTTTGCAAACTCTAAAAAAGTGATTAAACTCTAAAGAAATGATCAGCAAACACTCCCAAAGTTTCCACTCTTGCGTCCTTAGTGGCTTTAGCTGCTTTGCTTGATCAGTGCTCAAAGCTAACGTTTTTGTTATCGTTGTTTTTTCAGCCTTGCTTAGGTGGAGATTCGAAGACTTTGATGTTTGTAAACGTGTCTCCAGATCCTTCATCAGTGGGCGAATCACTTTGTTCGCTGAGGTTTGCAGCAAGGGTGAATGCTTGTGAGATTGGCGTCCCAAGACGCCAAACCAGCCTAAAATCTTCAGACCCTCGTCTGAGCATGGGCTGATTTTTCCGGTTCGAATAATTATTCTAGATTTAGGAAAGTGTGTCATCTTATCGCTTGGCATTTATTTTAACCGACAACGAAAGGCGCTTCTAACAAATTTTTTGTAATTTGTATAGTGGATAAAAGTATGCTTGGTTTGTAACTTTGTATTAGTTTGTACCAACAAGGTTTCATTTAGCCCTTCTATCATTGATTTGTGTTAATTATGAATGTGCAACAATGATTAACTGTTTCTTGTATACATATTCAAAATATGGTTGTTTTTCAAGAACAAACCAAACTGTTAAATAATTTCCTATTTGTACTGCAGAATACAGAAGATCTGAAACATTCTAAAATATTACACTTGATAAGTAGTAATATTACAGTGGTAAATGCTATTTTACGCCATCCGACTCATAACCTCTTCAAGAACTGTTGTCGTTGCTTGATAACATGACTCTGTCTGAGGAAAATCCTGCTTTTTTACTGCAACTTCAAGCTGTCAACAAAAGATCATTAGTTAAACTCCAACTGCTACTGTTTCTTTTAAGTTTGAATGAACAAATCATTAACATTAGGGATAACATTAAAGAAGAAAACAAGAAAACCCCTTAGAGGTTCGATTACTCTCTTACATTTTGCCCCAACCATTAGTTTGCCGACATCATCAAAATATTATTCAATTACATTCTTCAACTTTTCTAAATATTACAAATGGTCCCAACTTTTGTCTGGCTATCTGTATTAAGTATATAAAATTTACCTTTTCAACGCTGTCAAACAACCGATTGGCAAGGTCAGTTAGCGACTTCTTATCATCGTCCACCGCTGCTGCTGAAATCACTTCATCAAAATCAAAGTACATAAACGTCGACTTGAGACGAAGGTACCTCCTAACGTAATTCCACGCGTCGCGTTGTGCGATCAAATCCCCCATTGCTATGAGATCAAACGCGTATCTTTTCAACCGGTGCATTCTCCCTTTAGTCCCGATATTCGCAATGTAGATACCTTTCTTGAGAAACGAACGCGTCCCCGTCTCTTCATTGTAAATCTCTACACATCAAGAAAATCAAGAATAACAACACCTAAACAACATTAATAAACTCTTGTAATACAAAAAACTATAAAAGTATTATGTACTAATCAAAATTCTCCTACTGTTGTTAGCATAAGGTACTGGTATAGGGCCTGTGAGCCAAAATCCATTATCTTCTGCTAATGATTTTCCAATGTTGGCATTTCCAAAGACTGCAATTGAGACAAGTCCTATTGCTAGTCTTCTTGTGGGCTGAATTGAGCCGAAATCCTCATTTTTGACAAGGGAGCATGTGATTTTAGCTCTTTTTTGAATCTTGTTTATGGTATGAAGCTTGGGAATGGCAGCTAGAGATTCAAAAGTGCCATTCAAATTAGGTGTGGTTGCCATAACTCTGTTTTGGTATTGAAGAAAGTGTAGCTTATGAACAGGTTTTTGCTATATCCATTTGAATGAGTGTTGGTTACTATTGTCCACCAAATCTATATCCTTATTGAGGGATAAACTTGTCATTTTCTCAAAATTACTACACTACTACAGTATGCTAAAAGTAACCAATAAAATTCCAAAATTTTGGAGAGGGGTACTTACAAAAAAAGTAGAGGCGTCAAAATTACAAAATATACCCCAAGATTTTATTTGGCCTAACATTTAATCTCCGCCGAGCCAAAAAAAATAGTAGTAAAATTGCCGTTTCTTAATTTTAACGGCCGAATCAACCCACTGAAAATGCACCAAAAAAATCGGGCCAAACCGGGTTTTTTTGAAAGCCAAAAAACCATATTAATTTTGGGCCTCTAAAATCATAGCCCAGTCCGGTGTTATTACCGGGTCAGCCCGGTAAATTATATTTGCACTTGTGTTACAAATACTCCACTCACTAGGTGCATCCGTGCATTTTGTAAAATAAGAAATAAAGGTTAATGTAGCATTCATACTTATAAAATTCAAAGATAACTGATTTTTTTTTTTAAATTAGAGTAAAAGAGTGTTTGTTGAGCTCTTCAAAACGTCTTATAAGCTTTTCAAAATATGTTATAAGCTATTCAAAACATAAGGATTTCTAAAAAAGATGGATCCCAACTTATTTGCAACATAAGGTTTTATTTCAACAATTTGCTTTGTTATTAATTATTTTAATTACAAAAACTGTTATTAAGCTCTGTCATCTTATTTATCCAAATACTTCTACAATTTATTTTCAAAATAAGACGTACCATTTTATAAGATGTAGAAGCTTATAAGGTCATTTAATTAAGCTCAGCCAAACGCCCTCTAAATTTTTCTGCTTAATTTTTAAGATAATATTTGTAATTCTCCCTTTAAAAAATCAAAAGTCAAAAGATGACTGTGAGTTTATGACCTTCTAGAGAAGGAATGTAATGTGATATCATCTTGTAACAGCTGACTGCACCACTGACTATACATAATTCTTGCTTGCTGCTTCTTTACTTATTTCCACTACTTCCACTCAATCTCAGCTATTGATATTTACAAATTCTGCTTATTGCTTATTGCTTATTGCTTATTGCTTATTGCTTATTTCTTATTGGTTACTGCTGACCTATTGAACAAAATATTAAGTAATAAGAATGATTTGCACAATTCACATAAATAATTTAATATTGGACTATTATTGCCTTTTATCTTTTTTTATTTCTCTCATTTTCTTTGTTTGATCAATAATGCAAACAGAATACAGTCACATAAAAACCAATTGTCCAATGAAAAAACAACTTATATTTGGCTTAGTTTGATAGCAAAGTGGGTGGACCACAAGTTGGCATTTTTTGAAAAGATTTTCTTACACCACCCATCTTCAATCCCTTTTCTCATCATTATTAACCAATGGCAACTTGACAAGTCAGATTTTCTCTTGACATCAATATCCTCATGCATCAGCTCAAATTTGAAAAAAAAGCCTCTAAAAAATGATATATACTTAGATCAGACCAAATAAGCCCATCTCTTTCCCCTGTTTGACCTTTTAGCTCCATATGATAATCTTTAATAATCATTTGTTGATGAAATGAGGGCATCATTGTGTAACCCAAAAAAATTTAGTTCTCTTTTTTTTTATCTATCTTTTTAATATCTTAAAATGAAAATCATAGAAAATATCCACATGACATGATAATTTGATTATAATTAACTTCCTAAAATTAGTAGGTTATCAAGCAAAAGCTATTATTATGATAAAAATGGATAGGGACTCAATGCCTTTGATCTCTCTAATATTTCTCTTCATCCATTTAAGCTACAAAATGTGAATTCATACAAAAAAAAAAAAAAAAAAAAACATGTAAGAAAACTCAATTTGCATGTGAAAAACTAACTACTAGGTTATTGATATATTTAAGAAGTGTCTTTCTATTTTGACTTTATGATAATTTGTTAAATTCTAAACCTCAAATAATTATTATTAATTAAAGTACATAAACTTTAATGATTTATTTTGTGACAATTCAATTGAATTTAATTATGGACATCATTTGAATTCGTTGTGGTAATCCAATTCCTTTAAAAAGTGATTTAGGGCCTGACCCAATTCAGCCAATTGGTTCTAGAGTGAATGCATTGACTTTACAAAGGTAAGCCCAGTGACTTGATTTGAGTGTTATGACTTAGGACTTAGGAGTGTAAAAGTAAAAGAAGTCGAATATACATGTAATTTTAAGAATTATATTTTAATAATTTATATTAACCAGATTGATGTTAAATAATTTTAATAAGTCAAAACATAACAACCTTGTAATAGGCTGTAATTTTGTTTGCCTGGAAATACCTTGTAATAGGCTCTGAACATTGTAATTTCTTTTATATAAAATAGGCCGGGGATGTGACCTTAATCCCCCATCCCACACTGGGATGTTTCATGCAAAAAAAAAAAAAAAATAACAACCTCAAATACGTCAATAACTCGAGCTCGAATAGTTTAATATTTTAATATATATTTATTATTTCTTGATTAATACAGAGTGAGAATCGATTAATAATTGAGTAGTTAAAACTCTTAAGCCAAAACTAGAGGTATGTAGTTCAATTCCCATCACCACTCCCCTCCCAACATATATACTAAAAAAAAAATCAGAGAAAACTTGAATTGAGCTTGAAATGTTGTCTTTTATTTTTTACATAAAATTTAATTTCATTAATTCAAACTAGCAATACATTACTATAAACACATTAATTCAAACTAGCAATACATTAATATAAAGTATAAACATATAAAAAAATATTTTGCAATATGTTGAAGACCACAATCTGATTTGTTATGTTTTTTTTTCCGAAACGATATAAATATATTCATTACTCAAATAAACTTACAAAAATTAAAGAAATGGCCATTTTAACATACATACATTGATACATGTAGGGAGAACTCCGCACGAGAGGTAAAACCACCGTAATTCGAAAAAAAACAAGAAACTACTAAAAACAAATAAAAACTAAGAACTCCAAAGGAAACTAAACCACCTCCGAAAGGAGGACTAAGGCACTCGCAAGGAGACTACCCAACTCGAACAAAACCGGCACGAGCTATTTACACGCATCGCAAAGCCCGAATTATTAATAGTCTACGAGTTTCGCAAATCAACCAGGTAAAAAAAAAGAAAAAACAAAAAAAAAAAAAAAACAGGAAAAATCGAAAAAAAAAAAAGGAAAAGAAAATGCCTCTCTCCTCATTCCGATCTTCAACATAGAACCGCAACCCATCACCTACCGGCTCCAAAACTTTTGTAGCTCCGAATTTCGACTTGCCTCCACTCTCGATCGGAAAAATCGATCACCTCCGAATTTAAGGGATATACCTTCATCAATACATCCAATATAAACATGGTTGGGGGGGATGAGATAAGGGAAGGAGGAGGAGGAGAGGGAGGGGAGGGGAGGGGAGGGGAGGGGGAGGGTAAGGGGGTTTTTGGGATGGGGAGGGAGGGGAAGGGTTAAAAGTTTAATATTTTTAAAGTGGGAGGAAAAAAAGTGAGAGAGAGAAAGAATTTTCTAAGACTTGTCCCTAATTTGTTATCTTTTTCTCGATCAAAAATTTATTTGTTTGAATCGTCTGCACAAGAATTGTGCATCGTGAAAAGAAGGGTAAGATTTTTAGAGAGAAAGCACTTTAGCATGCTATCAAAGTGAATTTTTTAGAATAAGTATAATGTGAGACTGTCTCACGGTTTAAATTAATGAGATAGTTCCAATCCATTTTACAAATCAAAGCAAGTTAGATCCAAATTCAAATGGTTATATATAATATGGGTCAATTAGGATCCGTCTCACGAGAGTTTTTGTTATTTTTTTTTTATGTGTGTATTTACGGAATGAGTTGAAACAAACTTTATCTATATCCCACCATTTTAATTATTGCAAATACGTCACAGCATGGCGTGTTTTTGTGGGGAATCTTTTATTTTCCCTACAAATCCCCATTTGCATTAAATAATTCCCCCAAATATTACCATAAAGTATTAAAAAAAAATTGCACCTTCACAATTGCATTTCGTCCCTATCAATTCACGCGAAAAGCAATGTTCTGACGCAAACACTGAAATCCATAACCCCTTCCCCCAATTTGTTGTCCTTTTCATTGAATTTCTTTTCCGACGCCGGTTAACAGCTTCTCTTTTTCCCGGCGTCTCATCACAAATGGTTTCACCGGAGAACACGAATTGGCTGTATGATTACGGGTTTGAAGATATTCCTGTTCCAGATGGCACTTTCTCTGCTCCGAATTCTGGGTTTTCTTGGCCTGTGCAAGCATTGAATGGATCGTCGAATGTCGGGTAGTGTTTTCAATTCTATTTTACTGCAATTTTACCATTTTCCTGTTATTCATTAGCTTTCGGCCTTTTCTGAGCTTTTGATGAGTTCGTATTTCGATTGGCATAACTTTTTTTTTTCTCTTTAATTTATTGTTGTGCGTCAGATGAAATCTGGTTTATAGGTTTTTAGTTATTTCGTTTGAGCTAATTTGTGGTTACTGAAGTGTTCAATTTAGAGCAGCTGCAATTTTTTTGTGATGGGTTTATCGTTTTCACAATATTTTAACGTTCTGTGGTTCAATGTTAATGAATTTTTATCTATTTGTTGTCTTTTGAATCACTGTCTTCATTGTGAGGATCTTTTATTTATTTATTTATTTGGAGACACTGTTTTGTTGTTTGGGGTTTATCACCGATTTTAGTTAGACACTAGCTGAACATTATGCTGAACTTTTGTATCATTTTCATGTATTTGTCAATGTACTTGGCTTTAGGTGGGGCAGTTTGTTTAATTCAGAGATGATACTGATAGTTAGTTTATTGGACTTCACTTATCTTCTTTTTCACAACTTGGATTAGTCTTTGAATATGGTTGAAGTTGTGACTTGCGAGATCTAGGGCACATAGGGCAACATCACCATGGTTCCCCATCATGCTAGGAAAAGACTGAGAGTTGGGTCTCTCTTGATATGGTTCTATGAAGCATGTGTGCTTCACGTAGCATACCATTTTGTCTTATTGGTGATGACTAAGAGGGTGTTTGGCTGATCTTATAAGCTCTTTAAAACATCTTGTGACTTGTAAGTTGTTTGAGAGCTTCTATTCTCTTAAAGTTTGTTTGGTAATTTTTTTCTGAAACAACTTATAAGATCCTAAAAAATCTGTTTAGGAGCCTATAACCTTCAAAAACGTATTTTGAAAATAAGATCTAACATTTTATAAGCTCCAAAAACATCTTATAACATGTAAGAGCTTTTAAGATCCTTTAAATAAGCTTAGCCAAACACCCTCAAATATAGTTTGGATAAAGATTGCCATGTGGAGAATAATAGCTTGTAAAATCTGTATTTAATTTTCTTTTCTTTCTGTTGTTTTTTGTCACTTGCATACTGGGAAATGTAATGAAATCATGTTATACAAGTCTAGCTATGTTGGTGCGATGAAATGTAATCTCACTCTGCCTTGAGGGGCAAGTTGTTCACCATCTGTGATCTTGTTCATAGGACGAAGGGGATTCTATCCTCTCTAAACTTATTTATGTATTGGCAAATGGTCCATATAATTTCTGAGATTGAATGAGAGGATCACTATTGTATATGAGTTTGACTTCAGTTTGGAGTTTGAACAGAGGACCATTTGCTTTGGACAAACTTTCGAGCATCTAATAAGGTGCAAGCTCTAGTAGCGTTTATTGTTCTGATCTAATACTGAAGATGTTGCAATTGATATGTTAGGTATTATTCTTAATTGTTTCAACTTTGTCTTGACAAGTTTCAAGATCCCTTTTGGAATCTTATTATATCCTTTGTCTCTTTCTCTGTCTTTTTTCTTTTCCGGTTTCACATAAGCAAATAGCAATTTATCAGACTTATTTGTTTGTTTGTTTGTTTTCTTTGTATTTTTATCTACTGACAGTGTGGATATTGATGGATCACTTGCGGAATCAGATGCGCAGAAGGAAACTGGCTCGAAAAAGCGGTAAAGAAGCTTTCGTTTCTTAAACTGTATACTTGATGCAGTTAATTAGTTGATTGGTAGGTCTGATGGTTAAGTTAACTGTTTACAATTAGTGATTGGAAGGAGATATCACTGTGCTTAAAAATTCATCTATTTTTTTGGTCAAGGACTATATCTGTTTAGTATTGACAGGCTTCATACTCTCTTTAATTAAACATTCATTCCTCCAAAAACAATACATCATCTCACATACTTGTATTCTTCACAGTACTAGAACTGAACCATGTGCTCCATCAAGCTCGAAAGCATGCAGGGAGAAACAACGGAGGGATAGGCTAAATGACAAGTAATTCTGTTCTCTGCTTGTTTGACATTTCTGGTTCTCCTTTTTCTCCTCACCTTTATTAACTGCTTTGTATTTTTTTTTAGGTTTATGGAATTGGGTGCTCTTCTTGAGCCTGGGAGGCCTCCCAAAGCAGATAAGGCTGCTATTTTGGTCGATGCCGTCGTATGGTAACTCAGCTAAGAGGTGACGCTCAGAAGCTCAAGGACTCAAATTTGAATCTCCAGGAGAAGATTAAAGAGCTGAAGGTAATCTTTTTCTATACCTTTCTTTTCTAACAATATTTTGGGTGGAATATTGGGGTGTTTTAAAAACTTATGCTTTTAGAAAAGCGATTTGTTGTAACAGAAGTGAAAGTAGTTGAGAATCATAAGTTGTGAGTGTTTGGTGAAAAATTGTAGAAGTGATTATTTGTTTGTAAAAGTTAATCCAAAAGCAGATTCGGAAATCTAAAGCACCCATCTTCTTGCTTTTAGATTCTGGTTAAATGAAGCAAACCCAGAGCAGAAGTTGGCATTTGCAAACACTAAAAAGTGATTTTTTTCAGCCACAAAAGCAGAGAAGCACTTTTTCTTAGTGATTGCAAACACTCCCATAATTTCCTGCTTCTCAGACTGTCTTTCCTCTATGTATTATACACTTTGTTTAGTTTGCTGTAAATGGTTCACAAAGCTGAATTATGTTACTCCCATGGTTTTCACTAATAATTGTAGGCCGAGAAGAATGAGCTTCGTGATGAGAAGCAAAGGTTAAAGGTTGAGAAGGAGAAGCTTGAGCAGCAGCTAAAGACAATGAATGCCCCTCAGCCTGGCTTTTTACCACCTGCCATTCCTGCTGCATTTGCTGCTCAAAGCCAAGCTGCGGGCAACAAATTGGTGCCTATTATAAGTTACCCTGGTGTTGCTATGTGGCAGTTCATGCCGCCTGCGGCTGTTGACACATCTCAGGACCATGTGCTGCGTCCACCGGTTGCCTAAGTTGGCAGCGGGAATTTTGGGCTGATGATGGTTTTGATGTGGTCCAGTTGTTATGTTATTTGTCAATGCTCTTGACTGTATTCGTTTTTTTGCTCGAATTGTCTAACTTGGATATGGTGAATTATGGATACCAATTGTGATGTTGGACTTCAATCTAGTTTATTCTGGTTTTTACATGTAAATTTCTGTTAGTTTTTTTTTTTTTGTTAAATAGTTGTTCCATTGATGCTTCTCCTTGTGTAGCATATGCCTTGCAGATAGAGATGTTAAACGGGCTGGCCCTAGCCCTATAGGGCCAGCCCTATAGGGCTTCGGGCTAAACGGGCTTCGGGCTAAACGGGCCACTACTATGCGGGCTAGCATTTTTTTAACCTAACCCTAACCCTAGCGGCCGCTAAACGGGCCACTAACGGGCTACAAGCTAAAAAAATTATTTTTTTATTTAAATCTAATTTTTATACTAAAGCATGTATAACAATATAACAATCAAACTAAATATGCAAAACTAAATTACACAATTTATTTATGTTGCATTACAAGGATAAAAGTCTTAAAATTCAAATATAAACCAACATCATCATTTTCACAAAGGCTTTGAACTTTAAGAACATACTTATCGCAATAAGAGTTAATACAAAAATATGTGCAAAAACTCATTTCGAAAATAAAAATAGAAACAACAAACTACAATGTAGAATGATAAACACTATATAATGAATATTTTCTTAATACATTTGATTTTTGTCAAACAAATTAAATAAATATAAATAATGATAAAACACGATTTGATGTTCAATGTTTGTGCGTGAGATAAGTTGGAATCTCAAAATGCAACAAATTCATCTTTATAATAATATGAATAGAATTTCAATTATTTGTCACATTTAAGTCACGAAAATTTTAAACTATTTAGATTATAGTATTGTATTTATTTGAGAGATATAAATTATATAACATTTTAAATCATCATAATTGATTACATTTTAAGTCACTATAAAATATCTTTCTTAGGAAATATTACGTAAGTTTTGTTATCCCTTAATTCACCAACCCTCTATTTTGAAAAACAAAAATACAAAATTCAAAAATACAAAATTCAAAAAAAAAAAAAAAAAAAAAACGGGCCGA
Source organism: Rehmannia glutinosa (assembly GCA_016081115.2). Classification (NCBI taxonomy): domain Eukaryota; kingdom Viridiplantae; phylum Streptophyta; class Magnoliopsida; order Lamiales; family Orobanchaceae; genus Rehmannia; species Rehmannia glutinosa. The sequence goes on from CM071929.1 coordinate 52,197,492, forward strand.
CGGGCCAGCCCGGTGGCCCGGCGGGCTGGCCCGTTTAGCCCGCTGGCTAACCGGTCCGGGCCAAAAAAGCCCGGATTTAAACGGGCCAGAAAAATCTGGCCCTAACCCTGTTTTTTTTCCGGGCTAAACGGGCTGGCCCGCGGGCCCGAGCCCGTTTAACATCTCTACTTGCAGATATCGGGAAAATGTGGTAGGAACTTGAATGCAAATATGCAATGTTATGAACTTATTAGCAGCTACTTCTTTATTTACCAAGCCTGATCACAAGTGAATGAATAATGTGCCAAGTGGTAAAATCCAATTTCTCGTGTTGCTTGTGGATACCAATTTTTTTCCTTTTCCTTTTTATTTTCAATCGCATCTATTCATTTTTTTATAAAAAAATATCAAATCACGGATCACTGTTACACAATTTCTCACAAATTTCTATTACTCACTTACATATTCTCAATAATTAATCATATCTTATAATTGTTTTCTTATTTTTATATCAAATCAACTTTCATCGTTACGTTCTTATCTCATATCTGATCATACTTTTAAAATTTATTATTTTGTTTTTATTTTTTATCAGCAGGAAAAAAAAAGAAAACAGAATAAAAGGATATCAATGGTAACCTCAACGCGAAAATTTCTTTCAACTTCAACAAATCCCTCATCGTCCTTTCTTCGAAGGACATTTTTTTTTAATAATTGACCATACACCACAAAGCATAAGAGAAGCGCAACTTGAAAAGCGTATATATTCCCCCGAATGTTCCCTGCTCTCATCTCCCAAACCCAAAACCCTTCACTTTAAAACCATCAATTCCCCAGCTTCATTTGATGGTAGCTGGTGCCCCTGTTGTCCGGTAAATGATGCTTGATTGATGGAGAATGTATAGAGAACTGAAGAACAGTTAGTTTCCCTGCCTAATTGAACCCTAGATTTCACTGTCCACTTTTTAGTTTGAAAACTTTGGAATTAGTTTGATTTTTTGAACCAGAATTATTATCTGGGTTGGTTTGTCTTTTGTAGTTTGATAGAAAGTAAATGCTTCTCTTTTCGTAAATACCTAGAACTCTATGCGGTAGAGATATTGTGGTTAAGCTTCTCCAGAAGGTGCTGCTTATGAAAACTTACTGGTTGTTTTCTTGTTAAAAAAAGAATCTATATCAGCTGCTATTAAATGTGATTATTGCAAATGTTAGAGAGCATTGTTTCGTCCAGTATTGTTTGTTCTAACATGCTAAAACTGACCTTGACTTCTCCTCTTTGAGTATGGTAAAACATTAGATTGCATGGAGAGCTATGAGGAGTTATGCTTATTACTTGTTTTTGTATAACCCTTAGACATTACAGTAGGAACAATGTGTGTTGAATGGAAACATGGCATGTGTGATCATATGTAGAATGTTTTGTTGAATAAATATCTTAAATTCACATTAGACATGAAAAGCGGGGCGTTCTCTGCCCCTGGAGGGGGAAAAAAAACGATTACTTGCTCAAAAAATTTGACAAACTGATTGTCCAACTTGATTTCATTACCAAAAGCCATTTGGTTTAGTTTCATGTTTCCTGTTTCTGTTTCATTCTGTCTTGCATTCCATCTATGCATTCATTTGTCACTTTCTCAGCTAAAGCCAACTGGTCCTGTTACATTATGTCTTGCTTTAAAGGATTAAGTTATCTTCACATGAAAGTTTTACTTAAGGTTGTGTCGGATGGACATGTATCAATGAACGCAGGATTTTAACTTTGTAGGGGGGCGAAAAACGGATCGAGTATATAAATTTAAACAATGAAAAAAAATATTCATATATTAACCATAATTAATAGGCTTTTATATTGTAAAAGACAACTATTTGAAGTTTTTATCAAAATTTTGGGGGGGGGGCAAAGTCATCTATTTTAACTAAAAAAAAATTTGAAAATTTTAGGGGGGAAAAATGAAATTTTGGAAAATTTTTGGGGGGCAACAGCCCCCCTTGTCCCCCCCTAAATCCGCCGCTGTCTGCTATAATGGATTTTTATGAAGGATTTTGGGCTGTGGCTGGAATTGGATTAGTAAACAAGAAATGCAGTCTACTTAAATTACAGTTTTTTATGCTTATTGGAGGACATTAATGTGACAATGTCATTAATTACAGGTAGATATATCTGGTTAACTGCTGATACTTATTACTCCTTGGACGGCATTTTGACAATATTGATATTACCACAATGTATATACTCTGTGCCAACCATCTTTTTTCGTCTGCATTAATATTCTTAGTGCAAAACCACATAATAATGAAGGCAATCCGTGTTTCGAATAGGATTTACATCAAGGATGCAAAATAAATTAATGACTCCTTTTGAAAATATGAAAGATTGAATAAATTGTGATATATTTAAGAACTCAGAACCAAGGAAGAGTTCCCAAAATTTGACGCCTGTGGCTGTTATCATCTCTGCACATAGATTCCTATACTTTGTGCAGAACTTTTCATGTGTATCCTGCTCTCTCATTTACAGGTATAAAGAGTGTAAAAATGTTTTTCATCAATGAATATTTTTCTAAGATGCTCTTATGTGACAGCTCTTTATGAATCTATCAGAGAAGTCGACATACTTGGTCCATAAAGGCCGCAGCTGTGGAAATGCTATATCCAGCCAAGGCTTTGCTCGACCATTGAAGTGGATTACGCCAGCACTTTCGGCATCTGCAATGGTTGTGTTATCTTGGTACCCTAGTCCTAGCATGTGCCAGAAGGGATTAATGGTGTGGACATGGCCATGGAAAGCTATTAGACCTGGAGGTAAGGTTCCTAGCTGCCATAAACTTAGGTCCGACTTTAGATTCTGCAATTTGAAAAGAAAGCATCGTTAGAGAATCTATAGAATGTTCAATCCCATTCTTTGGCAATTAATCTTTCTTGAGAATTCGTAGGAATATAAAATGGTAAATTTCAAAAACTACCCCTCAAAGTTAAGTTTAGCTTAATTACAAAAAGTTCAGTTATCTTCCAAAATTACAAATACCCCCTTAAGGTATTACACACCTTACTGAGGTTTGTATTTACTTAACAAAGACCCTCCTCAATAGGTGCAATTTATAAAATAGAAACATTCAAGGGGTATTTGTATTTTTAATAGTTGGGGTTGTTTATGATTAGATTGAACCTCAAGGGTATTTTTTGTAATTATATTTTGACATTTGCTAATAGGTGCACCTCCTAATTTAATCTGAAGGTTACCTCTTCGAGCCAGAAATGGTATGCATGGCTTATATTTGTTCTCCTCCAAGCTTCTAGATCAAATATGTTCATGCCGTAGGCCCATGCACATTCATTAGGATCAAAGTTGTTTGCTATCAGAGGATGAGAAAAGTTCAGATAGCTTTTGAACCTCTTCGACATCACAAATTTGTCCTCTCCTCTACATGTTTCCACAGCTCCGTTGACTTTTCCATTCATGTCGATGTCCCATAAAGGTGAAAGATCAGTTTGAACAACAATATCATCATCCAAGAACACTACTTTGTTAAGACTTGGAAACAACTGCAATAAATTGCACACGGTTAAGACTAAATTTTTTCAAGAACGTTAGGACAAACCTAAATGACATTGAGACTAACCTCAGGCAAATATATACGAATGTGATTCATTAATGAATTGTACTTAGGGCTCAGTGCCTGTAACTTTGCAGCAATAATATACGGTTTTTCTGTGTTATTCGCCACAATAGCTGACGAACCTCCCCTAAACTGCGAACGCACTTTTTGGTCTTTCTCCATGGCTTCCAAAACCGGGACCTTCCCCTTTGTGAACCAATCAAAATGGTGCAATGCTTTGACCTCAACGATTGCAGGTGTCAAAGGATGGAGAGAGAACCATGCCTGCATTGGATAATAAGTCTTTCTATCTGTTATTACATGGATGACAACCTTTTCAGGGTGCAACGAGTTATGAACGAGCGATGATGCAACAACAGAGGCAGCAAGGATATTGTCTGAGGCGAGGACAAAGTGAAAGAACGAGTTATCGACTAAGGCAGGGACTAATTCTGCCGAGGGAAGCTGGAGACGGGCATCGGCGTTTGTTGAGTGCTCGTTTGCTAGTTTTAGAGCGAGGCAGTGGAGCTGTTTTGGTATGCTGCTCGATGCCACGTGTCGATACAGGTATTCTTGGATTTTTGCAGTTCTTGTCCTCTGTTCAAGGAGTGTGACCTGTAATAAGACAGAGAGAAATTATTTGACAGCAACAATAATGAATTTTGAAGCCAATAAAATTTCAGATTTTTTCAATTTGCTCTGTAAACAAGCTGAAAAAAAGGATGTGTTGCTGGTGAGATTTGTCACACTTGGAATGTTAATATAAGGCATAATTACGAGAAAAAAACCTTAATGTTTGGGCTAATTACAAAAACAGACAGGTTTTTGAAAATTACAAAAATACCCTTGAGACATTGATGCAGAGTGATGAATATTTTGGACATGAATGTTTATCAGAAGACATGTTGATCGATAATACCATAGCTTTGAGCTTGACAGCAAAGGTCCTAGCATTGGGTCGTTCATCCTTCATTTCTGCAATAAAATCCTCCATAGTTTGAGGAATTTCTGGTCCTTCTTGAACTTCACTTTGATTAACAGGTTCTTCCAGTACTTGATATATCACTTCGGGTACCTGACATGAACCATGTAATTTTTTCTTGTCATACATTCTTCTAAGACATTTATGGAAGCATATGGACAACAAGAAGGGTAAATGAGAATTACAGAAGGTTCAAGTCTTCTTCCCAGGATTCTTGGTCCTAACTTTTTCCCCAAGCAACCTACATTGGATCATAAAACAGGATTTTGTCAATGATCAACTGCAGAATGATAGATTGTGAATTATATATGGCAAAATGTTTAGCAGCAACTACTTGAATCTTCAGTAAAATCAATGATTGTTTGCATGGACTGCTTGATCATATGCATTATATCATTACAGCTATGAGTAGTTACCTTTTACTGCACAATTTAACTTTATGGTAATTATTATTAGGTAAATTACGAAAATTACCCTTGTGGTTTAGCTAATTATAGAAAATTCTATTATTTTTTAAAATTTCTAATGCTCTTATGAGGTTTCTGTTTGTATTATAAATACAACTCAAAAGTTGCAATATGCAAAATAGGAACTAATATTATGGGAAATTTTAATAAAACTAAATTTATTAATATTTTCATATCCTATGGCCAGTGGCGAAAGCAGGATTCGGGACTTGGGGAACCTATTTTGAAGACCTATAGATGAATTTTTCTTCAATTTTGCCCCCTAGTTCCGCCACTGCTTACGGGCTACGGCAAATGCTGTTTAATTAATGATCATAATTAATAAATATACTTGTTCATAGCCGTATATGCGCGCATGTCATTTACGTATGGGAAAAAGACAAAAAAATACCTAGAGTTGAACATTTACTCTCTCCATCAATGGTATCAACAGCAGTCAAGACAAACACGAATCGAAGAAGGAAGGTAAAGAACAAAAGCGAGTACAAAACCATGCGATACGACAATCTTCTCGACCCAATCTTCACTTTGATAAACTCTCTAACACCTTTTGTAGGCAACACAGTAACATGCCTTAAGCTCGGCGATATATGCAGCTGCATTTTTTTCCCAAAATGTTCGATATTTTCCTGCACAAACTTAGTAAAAAAACAAAAACCACAATGAAATCACTAGCACAAGAATGCAGCCAAAGAAAGTGAACCCCAAATGTAAGAAAAAAATGAAATGTTGTGAAAAATGGAAGGCTTTTCGGGGTGTTTAAGGTTGCTGCCACTCACCTAAACTTGCTTAGTATGGAGGTTAATTATTAGGTATATTTATATATCAGGTATTTTTGTTTTTTCATTTATGGGTGCAGGGCGAGTATTATTTTGCCAGACAAGAAGAAGTTTGTTTGTTTGTTTGAGAGAAAAAGACTTCTGAGAAGTGTTGGTGTTTTTCTTGGTTGGCTTGGTATTGAAGAAGGGATGTTTGGCAAAAATAAAAATAAAAAAATTGTATATTTTTGAATTGAAGTATGGTTTGGTATTGCTTCACTTTGCCTCCACATGAAGTATAAAATAATTGTATGTTTGGGCTTTTGATATAACAGCGTATCTGAATGGAAAATGACTTCTCTTCATGTTTTTCTCTTCATTATATAAAAAGAACTATAAATATAAAGATTGGATATCGAATTCACCTCGTGTTTTTTTTTTTTTTTTTTTAAAAAAAACATGTTATTGTAATTTGTAAAGACTCGAACCTGAGCATTATCACTAAAGAATAACACACATGGCCACTGAGCTAATCCATATTGTATTGAGAGTTTAATCAACGGGAAAAGAAATCACATGAGGTTTGGGGTAGTTACAACTTACAAAAAAACCTAGAAAAGATTTAAAATTACGATTTTAGAGGTTTGATTCTATTTTACATTTTTACTCTAACCGTTAGTTGAACCGACGAAATATATTGGCGTATCAAATATTTTACAATTACATCCCTCAAATTTTCAATTTTTTTGTCTCACGTGTTAAGTTTCATTCTTCAACTTTTCTAAACATTACAATTTACAAATAAACAGATGAAAAAATGAAATTTAATTTTTAAAGATGATTGTATTATTATTATTATTATTATTATTATTATTATTATTATTATTATTATTATTATTATTATTATTAGGCTAAACCTCAAGCATACTGTTTGTAATTATCTTATAGTTAAATGAAAAACTTTACACAAGTTACATGTACTTAATATATATGTAGTAGGTGTAATATTAACAAATATGATGGTGAGGTTGCGCTTTTGGTTGGTGGCTTTTGGTTTGATTTATATCCTCTTTGGTGCTAATATTCTAGAAGTTTATCCTCTTATGGAGTTTATATATAATCGTTCCCTTAATCACATATGATAAAAGGTATTCTTGATTAATTCTTTAAGTATAATTTGTTTTAGCAAGGAATGATATGTGAGTTTCTAAATAATTGCTTATTAATGTGAAATGTTGAAATTCTTTTTTTATTGTACACATAATATATGGAATGTATATCCACTTTTAGTGCATTGACCAAAATGCTCCTTAGATGTCATGGACTAATAATTTGTCTTTGGTCGTAAGTTGTAAATAATCTTGTAAAACGAATACTATGATTTGATACTTGTATAGGGTATATGTATGAATCTTCTTCATGTTTTTAAAATCTCTAAATTTTGATTTTATTTTTCATTACAGTATTTTATCACGACTTCCATATAGTCACGCTAGAATAATTTTATTGCAGAAGCAATATTACCGTTAAAAATTGTGGTTAAATGTTTTTCTATGTGTAACGTAGCTAGGGACAGACAATTTGTGCTCCAATTAGAACTATCAAAATGGACTAGGACCACCAGACTAGCCTGCCCCGTCTCGTCAAAAGTAAAGGGCTGAATTGGAGTTTAGCGGCCCATTAGGAGATGGGCCTATTTTTTTCATATACAGGAGGCAGTGGTGGGGTCTGTGGGGATGAAGGATTGATAGGCAACCGAGGGCTAATAATGGAGCTATGCAAAATTGGCAAAGGAAGTGGTGTAATTTTTTCTTTGCTTTCGTCTGCCTTCTATTATAAAAAATTATTTTACTATGGAACTTATTTTTGTCAAATGTCAAGCAAGTGGTGCATTTATCATGATCAGTTTTTTTTTCTTTTTTTTTTCAAATTGGCAATAAAAATAATTTTTTTATTTATGCACGAGCCAGCCCATCCAATCCACGGCCCAAGACCAATTGGATTGGGTTGAGGTTTTTCTAGCCTGCCAAGCTCACCCCGCCCCATCGAATGACGATTGACGGGTTTCGGCGGGCTAAGGGTCGGCACATTCTGACATCTCTATCCCCAACCCCCTATTTTAAAAAAAAAAAAAAAGTTAGTGAGCAATTTTTTTAAAGAAAATTAATTAGAATTTATATGGATATTTTGTTTTATATATGTCCCATCTCATTTTCGTGTATCGATTCATCTCCATTATCATGTCCCATCTCCGCCATTGGTTTTCATGCTTGGACGGAGTATATACTGTTTTTTTATAAGCTTGTTGGACTTTTTTTTTCTTTGCGTCTTTATAACTTCTTGGGTTAATATATAAATTACTTGATAAAGGTTTGGCATCTTGGCCTTTTGCACATTGCAAACGTGCATTATATTATTATACTTCTCATAATAAATTGCGTATGAAAAATTTCATTTTCAGCCATAAGTTACTGTGACCAATTCATAAATGGATTTCCTCAATTTTGTAGTACATTTGAGCAGCGAAACATGAAAAACATGCAATTTGTTCGAGCACCCTACAGTTCCTCCACATGCAACTTAATTATGACGCCAAACTTGTGGCTAGCTGCTGTTCACACATTATAAACAAAATCTATCTTGTTAGACTAAACTGTTCAACAAGGTGGATGTCAGACTCTTAGTGGTGTCAATTGGTCGGGCCGGGCCACATGTGTCAATGGGTTTATCTAGACTCGAGACCCGACCAATTAAGTAAACATAATACCCAGACCCACATAGCTAGACTCGCCTAACCTAATTAAGATTCAGACACCCCTACCATACCCGTGTCTAGTGGGTAATACCCGTTAGACCCGCCAACTTCATATATTTTTGGCCAAATTTGTATGGTTTTTATTCAGAATAGTGCGCTCAAAAATTATGTCAAATGTGATATTTATAAAGTTTTGTAGGTATTATGAATTATGAAATAAACATCAATAACATATACAAATCAAGAGCTCTTGAAAAATAATTTACATGATTTATAAATAAACTAACAAAAAAAACTAACTATATGGGTCGAGTCAGGTTCTACTATACTCGTTACTCGACTCATACCCACCCGAGTCTTAAAATTAATACTCGCTGCCCGCTTCTTACCCATTTATTTGTCTCATACCAACCCCAAATAAGGCGGATCTTGTTCGGTCCGGATCTTACTCGGACCCATTGTCATCACAATGGATATATATATATATATATATATATATATATATATATATATTAGGGGTGTCGTATTTGTAAGTTTGGAAGGAGATGATGATTTTTTTATAAGAAAAATAATTTCATTAATTCAAACTAGCAATATACCGATAGATCATAGAAGACAAAAATAAATCTGTTAAAAACCATAAAAGATGAAACTATGAAAAGATTCATAGCATCTAGGTTAGTAACAAAAATCGGTTTAATGCCTACAATTTTTAGAAATATGTAGTGTCTGGAATACCCATAATTCAAGATCTGTAACATGTTAAAACCACAAAATCTGATTCGTTATCTATGTTTATCGGATCGAAAATTTGCTTATCTAAATCGTCCGCACAAGAAAATACACCACCCCAATACGGCAACGAACCAAAAGCTGCACCAGACAGCGAAATCACAAACAAGAATTCAAAGAAATATATAATCCATATACCATAAACAAGAAAACAAACAAACAATTCATACTTACGTGAGAAAACCACTTATTTAGAAAATAAATTAATGAAAAAGATCAAAATTGGGTTATTTTAGGCCAAAAATGGTCAAACCCCTCAACGATGAATGGTAAGAATAGAAGCAAAGAAAGAGATATCTTGAGAGAAAAAGGAGGCTATTAAGATTTTTTAGAAAATATTGGAATGAGATGAAGTGGAATTTCCAATTAAGGGTAGTGACTAGTGATATTGTATCACCTAGAATATTTGAGGAAATCTTGATTAGTTTATACTCTTTTCTAGTATAATTGGGGAACTTTGGGAGGGGACACATGCATTCGTATGGGATCAAATTCGAGTCATTGACCCGATTATTTTATACTAATTTCGCCATAAGTTTATGCATTCACTAGTAGAAGGGATAATTACAAAAACAGCCCTTAGAAATTTAGTCTAATTACAAACAACTTTATTTATATTTCGTAATTACAAAATACCCCATCTTGATGCTACAATTTATAAGCAACAAACAAACAATTAGGTTAAACCTCATGTTAGTTTTTGTAATTAACACTTTGCAGAAGAGTGAAAATGTGTATTGCATTATTAATTATAAACACAGTGATTGAAAGTACTTAATGGCATCATTACGACTTTGAGATAGACCTGTCAAAATAAGCTCGGCTAGGTAAAAAGGTCCGAAACGGGCTTCATTTATAGAGGCCTGAAATGTACCGAACCTATTTGGCCTGGCCCATTAGACCTGAAACTGAGTCAGCTCGTTCGTTCCAATATTTTATATGTATTTTCATGGGTTAGACTTAAAAACATATAGTAGTCAGATTATTATTTGGCCTAGTCCGGCTGGCCCAGCTTTTCACTTTGGTCAGCACCGAGCTAGTCCAACCCGTTTGACAATTCTACTTTGAGATCATGAGGGTATATTTGAAAAGAAGATTTCTTTAAAAAACTATTTGAATCTGTTTTATAAACAATTCAAATACAGATAATAATTATATTTAAGACGATTGAATTATGCCGATGTCCACGATTTATTGGAAATCGTCTGTAAGATAATACATAGTAGCACTACACATCCCAAGAACATGAATCAAGTCGAATGTTTTAAACTCTTTTGATATACCCATAAGTATGAAAAGTGAAATGGAATGAGTTTAGTAAAGTAACAAAATATTTTTTAAAACTTATAAATCAGCCAAAAATTAAGTAGTATCAAATCTTTCGATGTTCCAATGGGATGGACAACCTCCATCTTCCCACCATTCAACAATTAATACTCTTCAAAAGATAATAACTTTTCATTTATTCACATTAATTTTGAAATTTAAAAAAAAAAAGCAACATGTCGGCAGTGTAAATTAAACTTAGCATAATAAATAAAACCCATTTAAATCACTAAAACAAAATTTAATTAAAAAAAGGATAATTACAAAAACTACCCCTGAGTTTTTGGTTAATTACAAAAAAAACATAAATGTTTCAAAATTACAATATTTTTGCAAATGTAAGGGGGTTGTTTAAAATGTTTTTGATCATGAAGGGGGTAAAGTGTAATACAGAAACAAACATCACTGTTTTTTTGTAATTTTTAAAAACCTGTGGGTATTTTTTGTAATTAACCCATACATGAAGAGTAGTTTTTGTAATTATCCCTGGAAAAAAAATCTAACTCTCGCATCAATTTCCTACATTAATTTACCTTAGCTATCAAACCAATTTGTTGTGGCCCCCCTTTCCTCCACAATCACCATCCATTACAAAGAATCTCTGCAAAAGCAATCCAATCTCGAACAATAAATAAAAAAGTTAAATAGATACAAAGTAGCATATTGTGGTACACAAAATGTCGTACAAAACCTTGAGAAAAACGATGATGAATCGACATTTTCTTGAAATTTTACGTGGTGGACAGTTCTCTTGATAGATAACCCATCGTAAATGTAATAAATCAAGTGGGCTCCTTAGCTTTTCGGCTTTTTCCTATATGAAGAGGGACAAGAAATAAACACTTGCAATATATCACAACTATATTTTGATCTCTAACATTGCAAAAAAATTCCTTAGCCAAAAATGAGCAATGGAGAGTGTAACGACATTATCGAATGGTTCGACGCGGTGGCCGAGCAAGCCGGCGCCGTCCAAACGGAGACGCTTCGTAGGATTCTTGTCCTAAACTTTGGGGTGGAGTACCTCAAGAAATGGCTTGGAGATGTTAATGTACATGAAATGGAAGCATGTGCATTAGAATCACTTTACACTTCTTTGGTGCCAATTGTTTCCCATGCAGATATGGAGCCTTATATACGACGAATTGTGGACGGAGAACAGGAGCCTATAATCACTCAGGAACCTATTACTACTCTATCATTAAGGTTATTATTCCTCATTATTGCCCTATTAATTTGTGCTACTCTAAAGTTAATTTACTACATTTTTTTGGTGTCTAAATGTTTTTCTTGTTTTTTGAATGGCTTTTTAGTTCTGGTACAACGGATGGAAGACAAAAGTATATACCCTTTACTCGCCATAGCTCAAAGACCACTCTTCAGATTTTCAAATTGGCAGCAGCTTATAGATCAAGGTTTTTTTTTGTTTTTGCACTGATTAGTTAATTCCATGTCTATATATCTACCCTGAATTTAAGGCTGCGTTTGGATTGATGGATTTGATACTACGGATTTCAATCTATAATATCATAGTACAATGAATTCCATACCCTTAACCTATCATTAATATGTAATATGTAGCAGTCTGAAATCCTTTCCTCAAATCCAAATCCGTCCATCCAAACGCAACCTTATATTATCATCCCCTATTCCATTCAAACTCATCAATGTTTCACATCCAAACAGAGTATATCCAACAAAGGAAGGTGGGAGAATACTAGAATTCATATACAGCAGCAAGAGATTCAAAACTAAGGGAGGAATAACCGTCGGGACCGCCACGACGCACGTCTACGCCAGTGAGGAGTTCAAAATCAAACAACAAGAAACAAAAACCTTCACTTGTAGCCCACAGCAAGTCATTTCCAGTGGAGACTACAAGCAATCCACATACTGTCACCTCCTCCTCGGCATACATTTCTCCGAACAGGTCGAATTCATTACCTCAACGTTCGCCTACAGCATCGTGCAGGCCTTCAGATCGTTCGAGGAAATATGGAAAGACATTTGCAACGACATCAGGGAAGGCAGCCTGAGCCCGAAAATCACAATCCCGGACGTGCGGAGATCCGTCCTTGATATCGTCCGTCGTCCTAATCCGTGTTTGGCTTCAAGAATCGAGACGAAATGCGAGGAATTGGAAGGGATGGATTGGGCTGGACTGATTCCTAAATTATGGCCTAATGCGAAATATGTTTATTCAATCATGACAGGATCAATGGGGCCTTATTTGAGTAAGCTGTGGCATTATGCAGGGGATTTGCCCCTTGTGAGTGCTGATTATGGGTCAACTGAGAGTTGGATTGGAGTGAATGTTGATCCTTGTTTGGCACCAGATAAAGTTACTTTTGCTGTTGTGCCAACTTTTACTTATTTTGAGTTCATACCACTTCATAGACAGGAATCCGGTACCGATGATTTTGTCGAAGACGAGCCGGTGCCGTTGTCGAAAGTGAAGATTGGACAGGAGTATGAGATTGTGTTAACAACTTTCACAGGTTAGTAGTAATAAGGGAATAAATGTTTTTAGTTATTTCAATTATCTTTAACTTGGAGTAGTACAAAGTACTTATGCTTCTTGTTTTACATTCTTCATATGCTTAACAAAAGCTTTCATGTGATCCAAACTGGGAATTCATTTCTAGCCATTCATTTCTATGTGTAGTACATCATGGACCATTAATGATTGCAGAGATAGACTTGGCTATATTTAAACACTGTGTTTGTCAACTTTAGGACAAGCCTGCTAGTTGGATATGAACATGGTTTGTCCAAGATTTCAATGACATTGGATCTATGTAAATATCTGATCCTTTCCTGCCATGATTAATTGGGTCGAGATTTCCTCTTCCATTTTCCGTTCCACTCCTTGTTTCATTGCATCGGATTAAAGATACGTGTACATGATGTTACAGTTATACACGTGTCATTCAACTAATATATGGAACAGGAGATGTCATTCGTGATTAATTGGCTACTGTACTAAAAAGAAAGACTTGGTCAATTCTTTTTTGGATTGTGCATGAGATATAAGTAAGACTATCATTGGTCATGACCTTATGATGTCTCAAAAACGGATTAGGTTTCTGACACGACATATACTTGATAAACTTCGGAGACGGAGTTTCTGACACGACATATACCTAACAAGTTATAAACGGATTAGGTCAAAAACGGTCCAACCTAAATGGCACAAATGTTAATCAGGTCGGGTTTGGGTCGACCTGGAATTGACCAATTAATTTTCCCCCCATTTGGTAGAAATCTTAAAAACAAAGTACCACATCCTTTTCCATGCAGGGCTATACAGATACAGACTAGGAGACGTGGTCGAAGTATCCAGTTTCCACAAAAACACCCCAAAACTCAACTTCATATGCAGGCGAAAGCTAATTCTAACGGTAAACATTGACAAGAACACGGAAAAGGATCTCCAATCCGTGGTGGAGAGAGGCTCACAAATCCTACGAAACACGAAAAAGGCCGAGCTAGTCGATTTCACGAGCCACGCCAACGTGGCCAAACAACCTGGGCACTACATAATCTACTGGGAAATCAAAGGAGAAGTCGAGGAAAGAGTACTAGGAAAATGTTGCAATGAAATGGATGCTTCATTTGTTGATCATGGATATGTTGTCTCGAGAAAGAGCAATTCGATTGGGCCATTGGAGCTTTGCATTGTGGAGAAGGGGACTTTTAAGAAGATTATGGAGAACTTTATAGCGAATGGGGCGGCTTTGAGCCAGTTCAAAACGCCTAGGTGCACTAGCAACCCTGTTTTGCTAAGGATTTTGAATTTATGTACCGTAAAGAGATTTTATAGCACTGCGTATGCGTCGTAGAGCTGGATCAAAAAGAAAATAATGATCGAGAAACTATTGTGTTTTGTGTGATTCGTAGTTGAATTAGTATGATGGTAACTCTGTTTTGGTCATGCTAGTTTTGTTTTAGCTCGGATCTCTTATTTTCTACGGTAATTTCATCTAGAGTTTTAATATATTGCGACATGTTTACAAATATATCATTTTATACACGTGTCATTTAATAGTAGGGCTAGAAAATGAATATTTGGGAGGGGAAAATTTGAACATTTTATACACGTGTCATTTAATAGTAGGGCTAGAAAATGAATATTTGGGAGGGGAAAATTTGAAATTAAGAATTATGCATATAATTCAAAAGGTCTATGTTAATTTTGTGAAAATTAGAAATTTGGGGAAGGGGGGCTCTAGTCGGATGGGTTCTTCTATTTAAAATGGTGTTTGTCTCATGTTTCACAATAAAGATGACCAACACGTGTTTTTAATGATTATCATTTGCCTTATAAAAAATCACAATTTATGCTTGAGATTTAATATGATAATTTATTAAACACGTGTCAATCACCCATATGGCGAAACATGAGATAATATGTTATATTGCAGTAGAAGATTATGTGCGGCCTCTGGTGGCATTCACATAGTGAATTGAAGCACTTTATGAAATATCGAACAACACGTATGATTTTAGGTTGTGCAATTAATGTGGTCATGTTGTTTACATGATATTCATATAATTTATTTTGAAACATATGGAATTGATAATGAAACTAGAAAATTTCGTATAATCACTGTCAGTGAATTAAATTAAAAAGGAAAAACAGAAAATGACATTCATTTTTTCGCATTCAATGTGCTGAAATATTTGAAGATTTTTCCTACAAAACTCCGTGTGGCACAATTCGTTGCACATTCTGCCCTAGAAATTAGAATATTTCCCCCAAATAATATCTTGGGTGCGGGATTTCAAAGCATGAACTACTAATTTCCACATATTTAGATTGGATAATGACTTACAATTAATGTGCCAACATAAATACGGAGGCATTGTTGAAAATTCACTGTTCTAAAAGACCCCACATAGACGCTAGACTCCATTTGTCCGTCTTGGTTATTCTTCCAATTAGACCCCGCTTAACTCCGCTCAGGTCCCGTCTAACCCCACTCAAACTCCACCTAGACGCTACGCCCCAGTCTACCGCCTGAGTAGCGCCTAGCGTTTTTTAGAAGACTACTTGAAATTGTATGAAACCTTATTAATGTACCCTTTTTCAATTTGTGCAAGGGAAAGATTTCAATAAATCACGAATATAGCTCCTAAAAAATTACTACCAAAATGATCCATATATTTACACAACTTAAATTCATGAAGTTTTTGATGCTCCAAAAATAATCCATGAAGAGAAATTTCAATTGAATTTATTAGGAAGCAACAAATCATTAAGTGGCTTGTATAAATAAATTTTCAAGCAAAAGAGAATCTCGAGTGAATAGAGTATATAATTCCATTCAAATATGAAATTACAATTTATGCAAATGTAAATGCTGGTGTTAAAGCTAGAGTTTTTATTTATTAGGGTGCTTTTGTGTTCATGTAAGCTAGATTTCAGTTTTGTGGAACAGAGCATTGGACCAAGCAAAACAAACACCAATAAATGTCAAGCATTTACAAATTCATGTCTCATTTCTTAATCGATAACAAGGCACAAGCATGTTAGACTAAAGTGATAAATCCTAATCACATAAACGCATGTATAATCAAGAAGAAACAAAAATAAACAACTAATCTAATGATTTTTTTTTCAGTCAGACAGAGCATCGAACACCTTTTAAGTCGATCCACTGCTCTTCGACAACCGCGGTGAACTTCTCAAACCGACAGCAGCAGCAACCACCGCAGCCCCTACCTTTCTCCCTCCCTTAATCAATTTCCTCTTTTTGTTAATTTTCCCCTCATCAACACCCACATTAGCCTCATTCCTCTTACTCCTCGTCCTCGTCGCCATAGTGCAATCACTTTTTCCGCTACTAATAATCCCGCTTTCCTTCGCCACCCTCTCAAAATCATCTCCCAACTTCCTCACCGGACCCCTCTTCGTTACCCCCACCTCTTCCTCCTCATCAATCAACCCAACAACCCGCCGCCTCTTAATCGCCACAGGAGCGGGCGGTGGAGACGGTGTTTTGCTTACCCGGCTGCTGTTGTTATCTTTATCCGGACGAGGAGCAACTGGAACCTTGACTGATTTCTGCTGTTTCTCCGATTTCTTAAAGAAACTCTCGCGCTGCGCGCGGAGCTTCTCGATCTTGCCCTCGATGCGGCCCTGGAGGCGGTGGCGCTTGAAACTGAGGCCTCCCATGGACCAGTGAGCCTCCTCGGCCCAGGTCATGAGTGGGTCCATGACGGAGATAGGTGGGTCAACCCTCTCGTCGTTGAACTTGACGTCGGTGTAGAACCTCGGCCGTGGCAGGCTGCTACCGTAGAATTTTCCGGGGCCTAGGGCTGCAACCATGGCGGCGGCTATGAATGTCTGCTGGTGTGTGTGTGTGTGTAGATCTGACTGAATGTGTGTGAGTATGAGAAGAAAGTGCGTTTAGTGTGTGATTTTTGTAGTGCGTTTGTTGTGACTATGGCGGGAAACTTGGCGCCATGTAGAAAGTTTTTTAAGTATGTTCCCGCGGCCAAGCTTATAATCAAATATGACAATCTTTTCAAAACATTAAATGAAAAAGAAAATGACTATAGTTTGTTTTCTTTCTTTTAACCTTCTTTTTATGTGCTTGCAACTTATTTAGGGATGGCAGTGGAGCGGGGAATCACCATTCCCCGCGGGGAACCGCCCCGAAAATTTTTCCCATGGGGACGGGGACGGGGAATTTTTTCTCCCCGTCAGCGGGGACGGGGATTGTATTCCCCGCCCCGTTCCCCGCGGAGACCCGCGATATGCAATTACAATAATACCCTTAATGTTATAGATATATCACATATACTAAATGGTAAAATACTAAACCCTAGACTTCAACTCTCAGTCTCTCAGTCAATCTCAAGTCCCGCCGCTCATTCTCGCAATCTCGCTCAGTCCACTCTCATTCAGTCACTCTCGCTCAGTCTGCCACTCCTCCGCCCTTCAGTGCAACCATTCCGCCGCATGAGTAGACTCTTGGCGACCTCCTGCTCGGCGGCGCCGTCGAAGAAGAAAGGCGAGCGACAGAAAGTAGTTGTAATATCTGGCCCTACCGGCGCCGGCAAAAGTAGGCTCTCATTAGAACTCGCCAAACGACTCAACGGAGAAATCATCAGCGCTGACTCCGTCCAGGTCATTCGACTTTTTTTCTTTGATTTCAAATGTTATTTCGTTCGAAATGTATGAATTTCTATTTTTAATTTTTTAGAAACTTTATGTGTATTAGATGTATTATGTGTCGCAGGTGTATAAAGGTCTTGATATTGGGTCAGCAAAACCTTCATTGGCCGAAAGACAGGTTTTGTTCTTTGATTAAAGGTTTTGTTCCTGGATTACCTTTTAAATCAGTAAAGGTATTGATTAGTAGTTTTACTTTTAATTGATCTATTCAATTAAATGTCATACTTTTTTTTATGCTTAATTAGTTCTTTGATTTATTTTGCCAATCTAATTTATATTTTGAGCTTTGAGCTTTGACAGAAAAAAAATGCTATTTTCTGATTTATATTTCTCGATTTCTGGTAGGCAGCTTCATCCTTTTCTCTTTTCCTGCTAGTATTTCCAATAATTTATATGAATGTCTTGTGCCTTTTATGTATCTGCACATGTACATCATGTGTCCATTTATAGTCAAAAGTATTGAGTTGGGTTTTTTCACATGCAGTTTCCCTTAGTGTAATATCTGAAGAGAGAGTCATTTTCAAGGTGAACTTTCAAACTGAAGTAAGAAAGCTGCAATCTGTGCCAAAGGTTTGATCTTTTTTTTCTTTTAAAATTACAAAAAACTCCTGTTATCTTTCAAAATAACTTTGAGCATATATTAAAAGTATGATAATTTAAAACCAGATTATTGTTAGTACAGTTAGAACTTCATATATTAAAACAGAAATCAATTTAAAGTGTGATAATTTCATTAAATAGAAAGCGAAAATAGGCATAATACTATTATTTATTGTTACTTGCTAATGATAGGTAAAAAATGGCATCATGTGGAGCTCATACGCAAGACTCTATATGTCATCTTTCACCAACAAGTTCTCAACAATTTGTTGATAGCCCCCAACTAGTGACAAACAGTTCTCAGTTACCAAGTGAATCAAACATGTCTAGAGATGATACTCCAACACCAACGGACTCAAATCAAATACATTGCTCGGAAGAAAAGCGATGAAGTTTTGACTTTAGGCAAAAAAAGAGGTTTGACATCTGTTGTGTGGAGCCATTTCAAGAGACAAAAGATAGATGATAAATGGAAGGCGATATGCAATTATTACAATAAAAAAACTTGGAGGAGAAACAAAGAATGGGACAAGGAGGGCTGGTTTTGATATATTAAGTTGGTGGAAGAATGCACTTAAGTATCCTACTTTGCAATTAATTGCTAGAGATGTTTTAGCGATTCCTATTTCTACTGTGGCTTCAGAGTCGGCATTTAGCACAAGCGGGAGATTTGTAAGCCCACATCGCAACAGACTTCATCATGACACACTAGAAGCTCTGATGTGTGCACAAGATTGGCTATGGGCTGAAATAAAAGGTATCTAAATAATACACACACTCAAATTATGCGGTTTCCATTAATTTTCAGTTGCATCAATGACTGCTTTGTCTTTTCAGATAGTGGTGCAGCGGCTCATTCTGGATGTTGTACATTTTATGAGGATATTGATGATGATAACGATGAAGAGGTAATAATTGTTTGTTACTACTTATCTTTTTTGTATTATGAAATATAATCATTGTTTTTTGCTTTTCTAGATTGCTATAAAGTGTTGAAAAGAAATGGCATGGGAATACTGAGGAATGAATGTGGAGTTGTGGACAGTACATGTTGGCTATATTGGTTGTATTTGATTGTTTCAGTTATGTTATGATGGATGGGCAAACTTTTTCTTTGTTTAATTTGTATGGTGATGTAATAATGTTAGCTTTGCAAATAATTGATTGTATGGACAGTACTTGCTGTTAGTGCTACTAGATTTTTTTTTAATTTGCATTTTTCAAATATATCTATAAAATATCAACAAATATTGATTTTTCAGGAAAAAAAAAGCAAATCGGGGAGCGGGGATCCCCATGGGGACGGGGATGGGGAGCAATTTTTCCCCATTTAGCTCACGGGGACGGAGATAGGGATTCTCTGCGAATGCGGGGACGGGGATGGGGATTGCTCCCCGCCCCCGCCCCGGCCCGCCCCGCCCCGCCCCGTTGACATTCCTAAACTTATTCTCTCTCTTTTTATTTTTATTTTTTATAACTCATCTTTCAGGTTTAATTGAAACTGTTGTTTTTATCTAAAATATAAGGAGGCAACAATAATTAGATCAACTTATAATAAAAGAACAATGTTGTTAAAAATAAATATGGAATCTCTTTGATGAAAAAAAGAAAAGAGAATTGCAAAGAGGGAACGATCAATTTCTTGCTTCAAGAAGCAACATCTACACACGATAATTAAGTCCTAATTCACTTGGGCCTTATCTCCTTCTTACCATATTATGTTATTTGTTTCCTTTACCTCCTTCCAATCTATACTAAAGTCCTAAATTTCTTTTTAGGACTCCTAAATAGGCCTCTACCACAGGCCCATGGCCTTGGGCTTGAACTTTTATTTACTAAAGTCCAAAATCAAAATTCAACTTAATTTTCTAGTTCAATCGATCATTTGTTAGTTTATTAGGACTATAATCAATTTAAGTTCAAGAAAAAAATTGAGAGACTTAAAAAGTAGATAAATATTTTAATTAATTAATATAATTAATTAATTCGTTTTAAATTAATTTTCTAATTTCAAAAAACCTTGCAAATCATGTGAAATTGTATTATTTTGTGTGGTTAGCATCAATTTAGATTTTTTTTTGTTTAGTGTAAATTCAAGCCATTATAAAGTGCATAAATTTAGAGTTTTGTGTACATAATAAGTTGAAGATAATAATCACGTGTCCATTTTAAATATTTGGTTAGATATGATAATTATGAATTTATGGCGAGTCCTATAAGAATGATATGATTTGAAAATAAAAATACAATGCTTTTGTTGTCAATTATTTGCTCAAATCATAACACTTGAACCGACACATAATAAAAGTTAAGAAAAGGTTGATTTGCCTTTGTAATAATTTAAAAATGGCTAGATACAACGGACACCCGATTTGATTGATGTGAATTGTAATTAAATTATATGAGGCTTAAGGGGTATTATTGCAATTATTATATGACACCACAGCTAAGATCTTTTCAGATTGGCCAATTACATTTTGATTTACCATTAAATACAAGAAGCTGTTGCATTTAAAAAAAGAAAAAAAAGAAAAAAGGAAAGAGAGAAAAGAAAGGAAGAAAACATATCCTGTCACTGAATAACTTAAATTATATCTTGCCAAAACTGGAAAGGTGTGGGCATCAATCTAGATATTTAAAATGGATTATTCAATTGGATTTTAGCTTTTCGAATTTTTTTTTTCTGGGAAGAAATTAATAAATTAAATCTAAATGTTAAAAACAATCAGCATAAAGACATTTCTATAATTTTTTATGCCAGAATTTCTCATTATCTAGGTGTTTAATCTAATATTTCAATGCAATAGGTAAATATTACGTATATAATAATGACTTTATTTTAAAACACCACATCAAATTTGTAAAAAAACAAAAGATCCCATATGAATTGCTACATAGCTAGGGTAATATCTATTTCATCCTATCAATCCATGTCTCATTGGCAAAAATTATACTATAATCGAGAACGAAACAAATTTCGATATGAGAACAAAATTTATACGTGGGATCAATTTTGTCTTAGTGGTTGAGAGATGTGTTGTAAGGGTGAAAACCCAGTTCGATCTCATACGAGTGTGTGTCCCTCCTCAAATTCTCCCATTGTACTCAAAAAAAAATCGTATGTTTTTTTTTTTAGTACAATGGGGAAATTTGAGAGGCAAACACACACTCAGGGTGAGATCAAAATCATTGTCTCATTACAATAAACATTTCAACATAATCTGGAAACGAAACAAAGTTGATTCATTTATATGTTTTTAAAATATAAAACCAGGTCATGTTATAACCACCGAATACCTACTTTATTGCTTTCAAAATATAGAAATGCCAACTCCCAAACAAACAAGGGAAATTGATCATTCATACTCGGTCGATCTCCTACTCTGCAATTTCCTTAGAAAAACAAAAATTTATATCATTTGCAATATTAAATATAAAAATGTTAAAAGAAAATTAGATTACTCTAATACAAACCACATATTCAAATAAAAGTAAATACAGAAGACATTTAAAACCCAGTAATATTTTAAATTTTTTCTTAAATTTCTATACATATAATAGTAGCATACAGTAATTTTTAGATATTTGTTCACCTATGCCACCGACATTTCTATATTATTGAAAAAATATGGACTGTGGCGTATGGAACTATAAGCTGCGTGTTAAACAATTACTGACGTGCTTGGCACGTGCAAAAGATTTTTCTTTTCATTTTTTTGGAAATGGCACGTGTGGGTATTAAATGGGGAGGGTAAAACGGTTATTATACAAACTTATTTCCTTCTCAACTCATTCCCTCAATCACCATCCAAACTTAATATATTTTAGAAATTTAGTCCTATAACTTAGCAATAGTTAAATTTAACTATTTTATAGGATGCATTTATAAAATAATTAAATTTCACATGTTTTCAAACATCACATCAAACATCTTATAAAATTAATTAAAATTAAAAATTTGATTAATAAAAAGTTTGAATAATAGAAATTTCTAAAATAATTAATGAATTCTAGGAAAATTAAAATAAACATCAAATTAGTAACTTAAGAATAATTTTCATATTTTGGAATTAACCTTTGGTGAGGATAATTATAACGAATGTTTGACTAGTGTACAAGATGCATTCAAGAAGGTTTAAAATTAATGCTTAAAATTTTTTAAAAAATTAATTAAATTAAAAAAATGTTTAATTATTTTTTAAAAAAATTAATTGTTAAGGAAAAATCGATTTGAAAAATAAAATTAATTTAGAAATAACGATTTAATGTTATCCGATTAATTTGTTAAGTTATATTTCATCCTAGGGCTCCATTAATATAAGCAAACGAAAATGCCCGTTATACGGACCAAAAATAAAATTGTTAAGTTAAAGGCACATTTTCTAGAAATTTAAAAGTTAAAGGACTAAAAAATGAATGTGACAATTTAGAGGACTAATTCTAAAACATATCCAACTTCTGGACTAAAAATCTTATTTTCAGATATGAACTATCCTTAGTGCAGCGTGTTAAACATTAGACGTGCGTGCTTGGCGTGCGTGCAAAAGATTTTTCTTTTTATTTTTTTGGAAATGGCCTGTGGGTATTAAATGCCCAAGCCCAAGCGGTTATTATACAAACTCATTTCCTTCCCAACTCATTCCCTCAATCGATAATCACCATCCAAACATAGCGGCGTTTCCGATGCATTTGTATGCTGACCAAACCCACAATCATGTAGGTTCTCTCCCCTTTAAAAACTTCAGGTCCCAATCACCCAAACCCATTTGTCAACTTAGGATAAATAAATCCTGCAACTTTATCACATCGTGTAATTTTTTTCCCATGTGGGATGGAACATCTCTCCCCCCCACATTTTCCATTTTCCATACCATTTATTTGTATTAATGGTGGCTAACGATCCAGCATTAATTTCTCATTCATCCAGGAATCGATTTTGAGAAATTCCAAATGCTATTCTCATCTACTCTCTTAGTAGAATTTTTACAAATAATTTAATTCCATTTTTCACAAATAAAATTTTAAAATTAATTGGTCAAAATCGGGTCAACACCACATTTCAAAGATAACAAATTCCAACACATCTCTCCCCCATAAACTTCTCCCAATCACCAAAGAAACATACTCCTTTTTTTTTTTTTTTTTTTTGTATTTTAACATCCTCACTCTCATCACATCCGTAATTTTTTCTACCATGTACCGTTTTTTCCCGATTTTTTGTTAAGTAACCATTGTTTTTTGAATTTTGGGAAAATCGGATCGCGAACTAACCCGGTGACCAGTAACCATGGTCAATAGGTCATTTAATCGAATCGCGTGATTAATGGTTCTAAAAACACAACTTATTTAATTATCCATCAAAGGCGGTTAAGGCTTCTTATTTTTAACCCGACACGATCCGCAAAATCCTATATAATTTAAATGTTAACATTCATTTTTTCTTTTTGGGTAATGTTTTTGACTTTTTTATAAATTTATAAAATGTAACACCTCCCTAAATCTATCACCACATTGATTTAGACTAAAACATCCAAAACATTAAATTAAATCTTTAACTTGTTTAGAGTCTCTTTTGCATATCACAAAAACTATCTAAACACCAATATTTTTCTAATTTTTTTTTTTTAACAAATTTTGGAAACTCATCTTTTGATGATTAAAATTTATTTTTAAGATGATAACAAGATAAAATAAGACGCACAAAGGTCTCCAATTTTTTTTCCGATTTTTTCAATAAAACCGATTTTAAAAATATGGGTACTAAAATGAAAGAAAGTAAAAATTTTTTGCCGATTTTGGGAAAATCGGATCGGCCTAGGGGCGCCTAGCGCCTAATCGGCCGCCTAGGCCAATTTTTACAACACTGGAATTTTCTGATTTCATTTATATTTGTTTCTCATAAATACCCGTGATTATAGGATATCGTAATGTATCAAGACTAATGAGTTGATGAAATTCATTAAAGCCAATGGATCTTAAATATTGCAATGCCCATTGCCCACAAATTCTGCAGCTAGAGGCTAGAGCCAAGAAAACTCCTCAATCCTAAATTCCTAATTGCGTTGTTATATATTGCAACTTCAAAAGTTACGAGACTAATTTTGCAATACTCCTATAAATACAAGATCAATTTTATAATTTTTCCTACTTCTTTGCAACACCCCTATAAATACAGGAGTTGATTTGCAATTTTATTTTCCCTACTTCCAAGTAAGGAACCTTAAAGGTTGACTTTAAAAAACTGCATTTCAATAGTAATCAATATTTTTTATTTTATACATTTTAATTACTTTTTATAGTAATGTGAAATGGACATGAATTTTTTTTACTTCTATTTACAAGTGACTCTTTATATATATACATAGGATGACTTGTTATTTAATTGACTTGGAAATTAATACATAAATTGAGCTAATCAAGAATACAACCACATAATTTTATAAAGTACCTCATAATTTTATACAGCGCAATAGTTTATTGCATATAATTGTTATACACATGAAATGATACAGTCACACAGTTTTCTTCCAGAGATGTTATGATGCATTTGAGCTACCAGAGATTGGTAAAAAATGAAGTAAAAGAGACAAGGACCTTGGTTGCTGAAAATGATTATATTTAACTACATTACACCTAATTTAGTTCCATTGCACATGGGCACAAGACTAAAGCAAATCTAAGGTTAGTAATGTTCTATTGACCCTGCACCAAATTGTATGCAGTAAGACTCAAAAAGTCATCATAGCAAGTGGCATCTTTTCTTTGTTGAAATCAACAAGTTTAGTATATTTATATCAAAATGGTCACAGACTCATAGACATTGTTATAAAAATTCCCGCATAGCCCGATTAGTCCCCGCCTAGGCGCTAAACCCTCTTTGTTTGCCTAGGTTATTTTTTCGATTAAGCCCTGCCCCCCACCTCCACCCCGTCAGGCTCCGCGCAGGACACTGGCCCTAGTCTCATCGTCCGACTAGCGCTAGCGTTTTTTTTTTTCACAGGTCTTAAAAAATCAAAAAAGAAAAGAAAATGATATTTTTTTAAAAGATTAAATAAAATAAGATAAAGATAAAGAAGAAAATTAAATGGAACTATAGTGTGACAAAGATACAGGGCCTATATCAGAAATGACCCATGACAGAAATTATTATTAAATTTCAAGAAAAGTATGATATCATTAGCCCAGATCTAATCTGGCAAAGCGTTTGGACACCATCATTCCACCTTCATCTTCATTAAAATTTTCTCCTCAATTTTTCTTTATCAGTTTTCTCCTTTTTTTTTTTTTTTTTTTTTTTTTTGAGAAAAATCAGTTTTCTCCTATTGGTATATATTAGGTTTGCTTTTCCTTAATTTCTTGCATATGGTCTCACCCCCTTTTTTATTTCAACCCTCATAGTTCTTATTACCTTATTATGAGACTTCCATTATTATAGGACATACAAAAAAAAAAAATAAAAAAATCACACACACACACACAGTGTTCATCTCTTTTCCCCTGTTCTCTTCAATAAAAAGCCTTATGATGCAGTTTCTGCTATGGGTAACTGAAATATGAAGCCTCATTGATGGTTCTTGGACTTGGGCTGTCGTTCAACTAATTCTTGAAATACCTATTTGCAGAGATCTGGGTTGTTGGCCTTTAAAAATCTTGTCTTTATCTGGAACCCAAATATTTTGGGAGCTGAAATAGATCCGAAAAAGGTTCCATTTTGGGATTCTTGTTTTCTAGCCATTTTTTGTTATTTTTGGCTCAAATATATGATCTTGGTTGTTCTGCTGT
Organism: Rehmannia glutinosa; assembly: GCA_016081115.2. NCBI lineage: Eukaryota > Viridiplantae > Streptophyta > Magnoliopsida > Lamiales > Orobanchaceae > Rehmannia > Rehmannia glutinosa. Next base: position 52,223,712 of record CM071929.1, read on the forward strand.
TTCTTTGATTTTCCCCTTTACATTTTAGGTTTTTTTTTTTTTTTGGGTTCAGAGTGTTATTTCAAAATCTATATTGATGGTTAAAAACAAAATGTTTGGAGGTAATGGGGTTTTCTACCCAATTGTTGGTTTTGCATCATGTGTGGCTTTTATATACTTGTCATTTGGGGACTTGTGGATTAATATCCATAGTGATGTGAAGCTGAGTTTTGTTGAGAGAAATGGGACTCAGTTCATAGTAGATGGTAGACCTTTCTATTTTAATGGGTGGAATTCTTATTGGATGATGGACCATGCTGTAGATGATTCTAGCAAACATAAGATCAGAACAATGCTGCAAACTGGTGCCAAAATGGGCCTTACTGTTTGCAGAACTTGGGCTTTCAATGATGGTGATTACAATGCTCTCCAAATTTCCCCCGGTCGATTTGATGAAAGAGTATTTAGAGTAAGAAGAGAAGTTTTTTTTTTTGTCTGTATGATTCTTGAAATAGTGTTTCATTTGATGTTAGTGTTGATCTTTTCTTGCTAATTATTCGTCGTCGAATTCGTTAGGCTATAGTTTAATTCTTTTATGGAGCTGAATTCTTGCTATTTTTGTTCTTTAAGCCTACTTGAAAAGTTCCTTATTTAGGTGAAGTTGAAGAAAATAAAAACAAAATCTGGAATTAATTGATCATTATCTAGAATTAGTTGATACCATGATAGTTTCCTCCTTTTACCAATTGTTTCATTTGTTTTTAACCAATCATTAATGGTAATGGCCCACTAAATATTGAATGTGTTGGTTTTCTTTCTGTTTTATGCATTATAATTCTGTTCTTATTTGTCCAGCTGAGATTGTTATTTATCACTGTTATCCTTGATGAATAATCCGATTTAAAGATCCCGTGTACTATTCCAGGCGTTGGATCATGTTATTGCAGAATCAAGGCGAAATGGGATAAGGCTAATACTATGTTTGGTTAATAACTTGCAAGCATATGGTGGAAAGACTCAATATGTTAAGTGGGCGTGGGAAGAAGGTGTTGGTTTAAGTTCTTCTAATGATTCGTTCTTTTATGACCCATCGATACGCCACTATTTCAAGAATTATGTTAAGGTAATTTTGATCAACTATTTACTAGCAACTTTTTTATTGGAAAACTTAATTAGATTTATGTTGTATTGCTGTGAATCCTTCGATATAGTTTACATCATATCTATCAGACTTTTGGATTTCCTTTCCAAAATTAGGAATATAAACACTGCTGTATTCATACTTACATCATATAGCCTGCCATTTTTGAATATTATGGTTCTATCCATATCATTAATTGCTAAGTTTCTTTTACCAAATGTACAACTTTTGAAGCACAAAAAAATGTTGTGTTGGCCTCCAAGATACCAGCGTTAGCAAAGCTGATTGAGAAAGGATTTATTAAATTTGGATCTTTGCTGTGAAACAGTTTTATTTTTTGGTACATAATTGACTGCCGGCCATCAATTCAGTGTGGTAAATTTGGGGAAGGTAAATAATGAATTATCCTGCATCCTGATTTTGTTTGGTATCATCGAGTTGACAAATTTCTCCTTTGTTTTTTTTTTCTCCTTTTTCCTTTCATGAAGGTTCTAAGTAAGAGAGAGACATAGATGGAAAATTTAAAGAACAATAGGTTTTATTATGAGGTAAGCTGATAAATCCATGATAACCGATGTTGAATCTGAAATCAATTTCTTATCTTTATCCTTTTCTCTTTACAATTTATAACCTCAAACTGACTAAATCCATTGAGATCCAAACTCATGCACGCGTCATTAAACCATTATAAGGAAATTTCATAAGATACCATCAATGGCAGTGCCAAAACTTTGGAACTCTTAGATGCTTATCGACTGGAGATACTGAAAGAGTTAAGTTATTTATAAGGGATAATTACAAAAACTACCCTAAGATTTGCCTAATTATAATATACTCCATATCTTTCAAAATTACAAATACCCCATTCAGGTTTGTATTTACATAACAAATATCTCCCTCTAGAGGCCTCTTGAGGGCCCACTTTTGTAAGCTAAAAACAAATGTCAAGGGAGCATTTGTTTATTTAAAAGATAACTGAGTTTTTTTTGTACTCAGGGCAGTTTTTGTAATTAACTCTATCTATAATGGCTTATTAAGTTTCTACTTGATGCCTCAAACCATATTTTAAGCCTGTTGTCTGTTCATAAATATTTACTGAGAAAAGAGGTTAGTTCTCAGAAAAAAGCACTAATGGGGAAATATGATAAAAAGGACAATTTTATCAATAGTACTCCATTCTAGAACTGTTTTTGACAACGCGAGTTCCTAAAAACATTTTCATTCCCTCCTTTCCAGAAATTTTCAAGTTGTTATTTAGACATTCCAAATTAATTCCCAGCTTCATAATAGAATCTATTCTTTTAATAATGTCTTGCGGACTATTTTTACGAGGTAAGAAATTCTAGTTTTTCCAAGATCAATCTAAATAATCAATCAAGCAACACTATGACATTAGAGACAGTGATGGCAGTTTGTGCTTCTGCTATGAATACTTGCATTCTATCCTATTGATGGTTATTGTAATTTAGTCTTGCAAAGTTTTGTGAAATTTCAGTGTGTGCACAAAAGTATGTTATATGTACCTTCGTTTTAGATTACTTGAATATTGCCGTCCTTTGTTGTGATGTAATAATAGCATATTAAATAGTTCCATTATTTTTTTTCCCGATAAATATGGTCCCATACTTTAAGTTTTACTTCAAAAGCAGGTCATATCCTTCCTTAATTATTCTCAAGCTTCTAATCAACAATGTGATTGCGGGTATTATATATCCTGTGTTATCTGTTCGTTGGAATGTATCATTCAGAAATAGAATTGTCTAAATTTTTTATATCAATGAATTTGGAAAAACAAATTGAGAAAGTGGCATGTCTCGCCACCCACCCACCCACGCACGTACGCATATCTTTCCTCTTTCTATTGTTTCTTATTGAAACAAGCCACTAAGCTTTCTAATTTCTTTCTTTCTGTCGTTTTTTATTTTTTTATATTTAATACCTTCAGTTTTATTACTCCTAATTGTCTCAATCGGTAAACAGGAAGTCTTAGCTCCCCCTGTTTTCTTTTGTGGTTTTCATTTTTGGTGGAAGTAATTCATCGGAAAATACATTTTTTGTTATCACCTTCATTTCCATTGAAGTTTCTTCGATGGCATTTATTATTTTTTCTATTTTCTTATTCTGGCAGACTGTTCTAACACGAAAGAACACATTAACTGGAGTTGAGTATAGGGATGATCCAACTATCTTCGCCTGGGAGTTAATCAACGAACCCCGCTGTATAACTGATAAATCTGGTGATACGCTGCAGGTAAATATCAAATTTCATATCCTAGTAAGAACTCTTAGAATTTATGTGCCGAGACAAGTAGACAACTCATACTAGTATTGAAGGTTACTTAATTTCTGAACTTCTTTAAACTCAATTTTGTTGCAATATTCTGCATGTCACGGAGTATGCCAGTTGTTTTATTTCTCCAGTAAAATTTATTTGTCGGTTATGGTAAATTTTGTCTTTTAATAATGACAACCAAGAACAATGGTAAGACAGGATCTACATGGTACAACGATAAATTTTTGAGGAAATTATATTTTACCCTCCAAACTATACGTGTTTTTCGACTCTGCCCATTAACGATGGAATATTTGAGGAATATTCCATCATATGGGCCTATGGCCTGTATACAAGGTCATAATTGTCTTTGTCTCAAGTTTTTATGTGCATGCGACGGAATATTTCCTAACATTCCACCGGCGATGGTCTGGAGATGGGCAGAAAAATCGTGTAGTTGAGATGGATAAAGTAGAACAAAAGAAAGTTCAGTAGTTGAAGTCGAAAACCACACATAGTTTGGGGGTAAAATATAATTTCCTCTAAATTTTTGATGTTCCTCTCTTGATTGAGTCTATAAAGGTCATATTTGTTATCTTTCAATCTAGAAACATTAATTACTTCTTATATTGCAAGAGATTCTTCTTACATCATTATGATTTGGCCAAGATATAACTGTTTCTCATGTAACTGCAGGATTGGATAGAAGAAATGTCGACTTTCGTGAAATCAATTGACAGGAACCATCTGCTAACGGTTGGCCTTGAAGGATTTTACGGACCTAAAAGTCCTAAAAGATTAACTGTCAATCCTGAGTTCTGGGCATCTGATATTGGAACTGATTTCATTCGCAATTCAAAGATCTCAACTGTTGATTTTGCATCAGTTCATATTTACCCTGATCATTGGTGAGCTGTTCTATAATTTTACTGAATTTTTAATGTAGTTATCGTGTAATTTGTCCTTTCATTTGCCTACATGATTTATCTGATATTCAGAATAAGAAGACAAATCTGAAGTCCAGATGCACCATTTCACAAACCTTAGAGAGTGTACAAATAAAACAAGAGAAAAAGGAAAAGAAAAGGGATAATTACAAATATTACCCTTAATGTTTAACCTAAAAACAAGAAAACCGATTTATCTATTAAAATCACAAGTACTCCTTAACATTTGTTTCTATTTTACAAATTGCATCTATTGAGGGGGTATTTGTAAAACAAATGCAAACCTCAAGTGGCTATTTGACTATTTGTAATGTTGAAATATAACATGATTTTACAAAAAACCCCTTGATGTTCATGCTAATTACAAAAAAAAAAATCCAGAGATTTTTGAAAATTACAAAACTCCCTTGAGGTTTGATTCCGTCTTACATTTTCCTTCTTGATAAGCAAAAAACATTTCAAAATCCTCATTTTATAGAAATATTAGAGTTACACCCTTGTTTTTAAGACAGATTCAAATCTCAACAGTTTTTTCGTAATTTTCATACACATCTAGGTCTTTTTGTAATTAGGTTAAATCTCAGGGTAGTTTTTGTAATTTAGCCCTTGAAATACATATGAAGAACAGAGCAAGTTGAGAATGTAATAATTTTGCCATGTATAAGTGCTTGCCCTGTTGTTCAATTTTCACCAAAATCCATCTTGCTTTTGATCTAAGTTCTACAAATAAAAACCTCTAAGAGCATTGTGGTTTTCCTTAGCAAGACCGAATAATACACATCATTCTCTTTTTGTGCTAAACATTCAATATATCTTCATCAATCCTTTTGGCAGGACTCATAACCCAGACTTCGAATACAAATTAAAATTCGTCTCCAAGTGGATGCTATCTCACATTGAAGACGGCGACAAAGAACTGAAAAAGCCTGTAATGTTCACCGAATTCGGATTATCTACCGAGAACAAGGATTTCACGCCTGCCCAACGAGAGAAATTCTACAAAGTCATTCTCGATATTATTTACAAATCCGCCATAAGAAACAAATCTGGTGCTGGATCTTTAGTCTGGCAGTTTTTGGTCGAAGGGATGGAAGAAATTAACGATGATTTTGGAATCGTTCCGTGGAAAAGGGCGTCGACATATCAGCTCTTCACAGAACAGTCGTGTAGGCTCGCAAGAATTCAAGGAGCTCTTCCTACACAAATGGATTATTTGAGAAAATTATGCACACGAAGACGGTAAAGCAAAACATATATTATATATACTCTGTTAGATGAAACTTGAAATTTCTCTTTAGGGGTATATTTGTTTGCGTCTTTTGTTTGTTTTTCACTGTCTCGAACGGGAGAACTTCGATTAATTGTTGTCACACGTATAGGTGTATAATTTTGTTCAATGAAACGTATGTGCCGATTTTTTTTTTGCTGCACAAGTCTCAGTATCTGGTCTGAAATGCATTTAAATGGAATAAAAGATCAATGATCAAGAGCAGCTGAAAATATTTTTGCTCAACTCTCATTATTATATATGTTTGATGTATTTGTGTGAAAGAAAAAAAAATGAAAAACAGAATTATCTTATTATAGTGAAGAAAACTGTTTAATTGGCAATTTGGGCTAAGTCAAAATGTGAGGGCTTTGGGTTGAGGACAGAAGAAACTCTTGTGCTCATGTCATGTTTGATTTGCTGAAGTTGTTTATCATATACTTTTGGCTACTTATCTGTTTGGCTTTGGCTGACCTTTTCTAGGTATCTTATTTTCTTTAGGATAAGTTACAAAAACTTTCCTGAGGTTTGGGCTAATTAAAAAAAAACCGAGGTTTTTGAAAATTATAAAAACCCCTTTAAGGTTTGATTTTGTCTTAAATTTAAGATGGTAATTGCAATATTTCTATAAATTTTATCAAGGGGGGAAAATATAAGACAGAATGAAACTTCAAAGGGTTTTTTGTAATTTTAAAAAACGTCTGTCTTTTATAATTAGTCCAAACCAAACCTCAGGGTTTTTTCTGTAATTATCCCAATTTTGTTTAGGATAAATTACAAATACTACAATTGAGAGTCTAATCTAATTATGAAAAAAAAACTTATTTTCTTTCAAATTATAAAGTATATCATTGACATACGTTTCTATTTCACAAATTGCATCGATTGAGGGGTATTTGTAAAACAAAAATTGGTAACTAAAAATATTTTTTTGTAATTAGACAAAATAGAGTTTGTTAAGACACTCTGGAGATAACTTAATCATGCATGCAACTCCAACACTAATAAAAATAAAACTGATTCGTACATTGTCTGAATATACTAAAATTAAGTGTATTCATATAAATTATCATATTTTACACTAAAAGTATCATTTTTTTTTACCATAAATGTACAATCTATTACACCGTACGACCGTCTTACGAGAGACCTACTTTTCTGAGAATACTTTGTTGTTTTCAATAACAATAAGTTTTTGTTATTATTATTTTTTTTATGAGGAAGTTTTTGTTATTTCATGTCAACTTACTTGAACAGAAGGTTAAGTGCTAAGTAACAAACTCCTATATAAAAAAATCACAATGTACTATTGTTAGAGAGAGCTAAAAGGGAGTTTTTTAATGCTTCTAGATTTAAGTCGTACTAACTACTACATCATTTTTTTCTTTTCCCCAAAACTGAAATTCCTAAAAAGAAAGCCAATAAGGAGCAGCTGGATGAATAACACATTAGTTGACAGCTACTGCTAACTGATGCACATAGCACCAAAGAGACAATGTCCTATCTGTTATTTTAACACATAAACAAACATTTTGTATATCTACATAGAAAATATTACCCACATACTAGTAGGAGTGCCAATTTGAGTCATCGGGCCGGGTTCATGTTTGGTTTCGGGTTGATATCGGATTATGTTTAAAATACATCAAAAATTAAGTAAAACATAAAACAACTGCGTTTTAGACAAATTGGTAACTTCGTGTCAAATTCGTGTTACTTAGGTCGGATGTTCGCCCCCCCAAACTTTTTGTTTTATCATTTACTACCTATATATATATGTATTATATTTTGACCCCCACAATCTGTTGGTAAAATTTATTATGAGTCACATGGTCCATGAATTTTCAAGTTAAATTGAAACCCCTACATACTTAGAATATTATATTAAAAATAATTTTTCCTCATTTTCCAACTAAAATGGAATAAATAAATGAATTTCTTAATTATTATTTGCTAATGTACATTAAAAATCAAATTCAATTTTATAATTATATTGCAAAGATTGAAATGGAGAAAAAGTTTATTTAAGGATTTAATGACAAAGGTCATATCACATATGTGATATGATTTTTATGCTAATAGACCATTTAGGAGTTCATAGTCTTTGAGATATCCTCATGAACTTAGTATTTGGGCCTCAAATTGTAGATTCAATGTTAGAAATGTTTTGGCCCATGGCCTATATTAATCCTATGGACATATCTCAATGGGCTTTCTATGAATCAAGAAACATCACAAAATAATCATAAATAATGGGACAAATTTGAGGGTATATTCTCATTTGTACCCTTTCTCAATACACTTGTCCAACAACAAATATCAAGTAAATAACAAGTCATTGTCATAAACATATATAATTATTTTGTGAGCAAAACCGGACCACATAAAACTAAAGAAGCTGGTCGTTTAGCAATGTGGTCTAGTTTTATCCAAAGAGTGCACAAGTCAGCCAGCAATGAATTCAATCTTCAAACCTAAAAAAAAAGTCAGAAATAAAGCTCAAATGCTATCTTGAAATTTATGCCATTGAACTATCAATCCTAATGCAGCCCCACACTCTTGAATATTTTGTCATGATTTTGACAATTCTGCTGAGAAATTAAAAGTTGGATATTTCAAAACACATGCATAGCAGCATAGGTGTATTATGTATATTATATCAAAGTTTTTGATATTATTATTTATAATAATTTCATTCTTCTATTTATATGGTAGAGTAGTCTTCATTTAGTTAGTTAGTTGGGCCGATGTACCAAGGGCAAGTACAGACAAAAAATAGATTTGAGTTTTTCAAATATTGATCTAAAGAGTCAAATATGTAACACCAAAAAGATTAATTAATTAAAGATACATGTTTGAAAGCATCAATGAGAAAAAAAAATGAAGTGAAATGTTAAATGGTTACTTTGTAATTGAGTGAACTAAACATTACAAGAAAAAAATTAGTTTACCCACAAAAAATCGTTATAGGTAAATAATTATATACAAAATAAAGAAATATTGGTAAATATTTACAGTAATACTATCGACAAATTTAAAAGTTGTCGGTGATTTATCAGTCATTTGTCGGTATAATTTGGGAAAAAAATAATATTTTTTTATTATATTCTATTAGTTTTTAAGCTAAAAAATAATAAAAATGGAATGAAATTTCAATATTGCCTTTTGTTTTAATTTGCTTGATAGGTGAATCTCCTAACTCGGAATTAATGGAGAAAAAGTAATATCTTGTAGTTTTGATTCATTTAATTATTTCAATCTAATTTCCTGTACTATTTTTTACCAAGTCTGTTGAAATGACATCTTGGACATTATTTAGCGCCTTGTTCATTAGCAAGAAAACAAAAAAGTACAGACAAAATGTTAGGTGCTAATGTCAAAAGATATGTACAATACTGTTTTTTTATCCTCCTAGCTAACTCTTTGAAATCAGTGAGAAATATCTACAATATTCCAACAAACAGCGCAATTAACTGCTGATTGAGATAATATTTCATGTCCATATATATATATGGTCTGAAAATATTTCACAACAATCAACACAGTGCTGCATAATATAGCAGATAGCTCACCAAAGTTCTTTATATGAAGACCAAACATCATTTATCCAAAATAATTTAAGATTAAACTGCTACCTTTTTTTTACCCAAACAAAGGAAAACAAGATTAAATTATTCAGTAATACTCTTGTATTTCCTCTATATATGACTGTTTTTATCCCCTTTTTTTTTTTAAAAAAAAAACTTAAGACATTGTAGATTCCCATTTCAAGTTTATAGAAAGAGATTTGGATTAAAATTCAAAATATTTATAATCTTGGTTGATTTTTAAACCTACTACAATGATTTAAAGATATGGGAGTTGTTTAATTCATTGTATTAGGTGAATATGCCATCTTACTGAGCACCATATTTACATTGAAGGACACCAGTCCAACATCTTTTAATTTTTTGTCAATTTGGATTAATTAATGAGATCAAATTCAAACAGACATATTGAGTAGCTATTTTTATTTTTTAGATCAATAATCATCAAATACACATAATCACATCGTGTAGCTATTTAGTAAAACTAAACTGTTAAGTAATAAATTGTATTAAGCATATGGTATACACAGTAGCTATCTAGTTGAATTTATAATTTTAACATTAAGCAAAAATAATTTAATCTAAAATTTAAGTCTCATTATATTATTCATCACTAATCCTGTCATCCAATCTAAAAGGAGTGTTTGCAAAATTTTAAAACAAAGTGATTCTCATATTCTAGGAACAAGAAATAATCTTATCTGACTAGATTTTTTCTTTGGATCGATGGGCCATCACATGCTTGACCGATACATTTGCCATCTCTAGAGAAAAGGAAAATAGAACCTAGAGCACTAACATTGTCAAAACTAGGGTTGGATCAACTTATTTGGTCCGGTTACCAGAAAGGGTCTAGTTGGCTCAACTTTTTATGTGTATTTTTCACTTGGCATGAGCCTCTAAAATTGGGTCATGAAACTTTCTTCCATTCAAAATTTTTCCCAAAATGGTGAGCTTATAAGACTTAAAAACAACTTATTTTTATATGTTTGATAATTTTTTTCAAAAAAGCTTATAAGGTCCAAAAAAGGGTGAGCTTATAAGTCCTAAAAAAAAAGTACATCCACCTCAAATTTTTTTAAAAGAGCTTATAAGCTCTCTATTTTAAACATTCAAAAGACAAAAATATACTTAATAATTTTATAAGATATAAAAATATTTTATCAACCCTAATTTGACATCTTATTTTTAAAATAAGATCTAATATCTTATAAGCTCCTAAAACAACTTATCAGATGTAGAAACTTATAAGATGTTTTAAATAAATTTAGCCAAACACCCTCTAAGATTAGCACCAGTTTGACCCATTTGACAAAATGAAGAGAGCACCACTCAACTTTGCACCCGCATCACCTGATTTCTCCTCCACACAGCTGAACAAAGTCAAAAAAGAAACAATTTGGCCCAATCGCATTAACAGTAGTATCCTGCTTCAAAACAGTAAATGATAATAAAATATACAGAGTTGGATTTCTACTCCACTAATATATAGAATCTGTGCCCTACAATGGCAAATAATGTTTCCTCTAGTCTAGAGGGAGAGAGAGGGAAACAATAGAAAATAAAAAAAGAAAGAAAATTAAATTTATTACCAAAAACTATTAATTTGAAATTTGTAGAGAGAGTCCTACGCCGTCATCGTTTCTTGACTGTAAAACTGCCGCTTTAGTTACAGAGAGAGAGACTAAAAAATAGCCGTCTACGTCTAGTGGCTACCCTTTTCTATCTCTCTACATATATCCATAAACGCACAAATCATATATTATGTATAAAGCGTGTTGAACAGTCAATAATAGCACAACTAATAGTCCAGCTTATGAATTTTTCTTCGAGACCAAGTCTTTTCTTTCTAAGATTTTCTTGAAGATCAGGGATTCATCAATCATTTTTCTTTCCCGATTCGGGATATCAGGTTCAGGGTATTTGTTGTTGTTGATTTTTATTTGATTTGTGGTGAAAGTTCGGATTTTTGCCCCAATATGGTGTGCGTGCATGAAGTTATTGAATAAGAAATCTGGGCGTTTTTCTTTTGTTGTTTTTTGACTGTTGGAAAGTTGAATTCTCGAATTGCATGTGTATGGAATTCTTGACTGGTAATGGGTTTTGATTTTTATTTTGTTCTTTTCGTAATATTGGGTTAAGATTATGATGTTTAATCTCGGTGGGTTTGTGAGAATTTAAGAGTTCTTGATGGGATTATTTCTGAAACTGTGAAGGAGGGTATAATTTCTTCTCTGCTGGGGGTTTTATTATTGGGGGAACTATGGGTTGTGTTTGCGGGAAGCCCTCTTCAGCAGTTAAAGATAGTGAGGAGAGCCCAAAACAGAGAGAATTAATTAGGAAGACATCTGAATTGCGTGTGGCGCGAGCGATTTCCAAGAAAAGGGATGAGAGTTTTTCATCAAAGGAGAAGTTGGAGATTGGTGATATTAAAATTGGGTTGATTGATAAGAAAGTGAGTGGGTCTAGAAGGGTGAGGGATGATTTTTATGACAAGAAAAGAGAGACTTGTGATGATTTGAGCAATTTTCCGAGCATTCGAAACGTTCCGAGGGCCGTAGAAGGAGAACAGGTTGCGGCTGGATGGCCGTCTTGGCTAGTTGCGGTGGCCGGAGAAGCTATTAGCGGATGGGTTCCAAGGAAAGCTGATACTTTTGAGAAACTTGATAAGGTATTGTTCTGGTCTAGCTTGAAGAATTTATTAGAATTTGTGGATAATATTTTTGGAAGGCATGATCGAAGTGAAACATGTGGATTGGGTATTGATAATTGTTTTTTATGTTATAATATGTTAGCTTGTTTCGAAGTTGTGGTTGTTTGCTTCCATCGGTTGAACAGGGCTTAAGATTTGTTCCCATCTGCGTTTGTAGATGTCTGTTCTCTGAAGATGTATATCTACAAAGTGAAAATAGATGATTTCATGAGTTTTTTATGTTATTACCATCATATATGCTACTGTGCACAATCAAGTTCTTGAGTGCTTAGGAGTAATAGCATATGACAATGAACTCATTCAACCTGTTCAGGGGCCATCTGTTTGCCTGGCACAATTATATATATATATATATATATATATATATAAATAAGTTGTCTCCAGTTCGTGTTGTGCGCTTGGGTATTCTTTTTGTCAGAAGTTTTTGGTGCTATATGTTGATGTCATGTTAAGTAAGGATAGAGTAATATGCCTGGTGGCTATATGTCCACACATGAATGCCATGCTCATGAAGCTGCTCCAATTTGTTTTTCATGCTCGTTTTCTGAGCAAGGCAATTTGATATTTATGCCCAAATCCGGAACAAATAGTGACGAGCCCCCTGGTTCTTTTTCGATTTCTTTTTCAAGTAAGGCTTATAGCTGTAACAAGAGTTTATTATCTGTTTTGCAATGCTTACTCTTTTTAATGTTAGTTTCCCTTTCGTTTTTTCATTCTTCCTTTTCCTTTCTGTCTTTTCCTTCCTTTTCTTTCCTTTTTTCGGTGGGCTAAGGATTGGGAAGGGGCAAGATTGTAGGATCTGCTCGATCAATCAGAGAGAACAATTAGTGAGAAATTTGGTGTGAAATAGTCATATAGGAACTGTGATGTATCATTCTCATGGTCAAAAGTATTCATTAGTTTAAAACATTCAACTTAGACATCCCTGTAGAGATTTGTATTTGAACTTCTTTGAAGTACTGACTTTTTATTATGTGATTGGTTTTGGTTCTTCTGTGATAGCATTTCCTTATTGCAGATTGGCCAAGGAACTTACAGTAGCGTGTACAAGGGTCGCGATCTCCTTCATAACAAAGTTGTTGCTCTGAAAAAAGTACGTTTTGATAATATGGATCCTGAAAGTGTCAAATTTATGGCGAGGGAGATTCTCATTCTGCGAAGGCTTGATCACCCAAATGTCATTAAACTGGAAGGCTTGGTCACTTCAAGAACATCTAATAGTTTATATCTTGTTTTCGAATATATGGAACATGATCTCACTGGAATTGCATCACTTCCTGGCGTCAAGTTCACAGAACCACAGGTGCTTTTTACCGAGTTCTTCATAGTTTTTTTTTGGTTATGTTTGTTTATCTTAAATGCAAAACTTAGCTGGGTACTCTGAGTATGACATTTACTGTCAGTTCTCAGTTAATTGGCTGTGTAAAATGAAACAGAGCTCAAATGATTGACTAGTTGTATGCACTGATCTTACTGTATTATTTTTTTGTTCTATTTTTTCAGGTGAAGTGTTATATGCAACAGCTGCTGAGTGGACTCGATCATTGTCATGGTCATGGTGTCCTTCATCGAGATATTAAGGGCTCAAATCTCTTAATTGACAATCATGGAATTTTGAAGATTGCAGATTTTGGCTTAGCAAGTTTTTTTGATAATCACCAGAAAGTTCCATTAACAAGCCGCGTTGTGACTTTGTGGTATCGGCCACCTGAACTTTTACTTGGTGCAACTCAGTATGGAGTTGCTGTGGACTTATGGAGCACTGGCTGTATACTTGGTGAATTATATTCTGGGAAGCCCATCATGCCTGGTAGAACTGAGGTATTATTGTAATCCACCTCTATCCAAATCAAGAAAATTAATTGAAGCTGCTCATGATATCAACTCTCGTCCTTGTTTACATCTGCTTATCAATTTACATCTTCAGTATAATGATAAATAGAGGATTTATTTGTAGTTCTATACTTTAGCAGTGGTGCACTTTTGACTGCCTTTCCTCGGGCTTAGAATATCTATATGCAGTTGTTTAAATAAAAGATATTTTGTACAATGAAGGTTGAGCAGTTGCATAAGATATTCAAGCTTTGTGGTTCTCCCTCCGAGGATTACTGGAGAAAATCAAAATTGCCTCATTCGCCAGTGTTTAAGCCTATTCAGCCTTACAGACGGCGTATTGCTGAAACCTTTAAGGATCTTCCAGATGCTGCCATAGGGCTCATGGAGACCTTACTCTCTATTGACCCTTCAGATCGAGGGACTGCATCATTTGCTCTCCAGAGTGAGGTACTCTCTCTCTCTCTCTCTGTGTGTGTGTGTGTGTGTGTGTGTGTGTTAGAGTCTGATATTGAATGACAAATGCAATTGAGCATTGTGGTTGAGTTGTGAAATATTGTTCTTGTAGAATTGCTTTCTTTGAGATATGCTTTCTTAGCGAGCTTTTGAGATTGTGAGTGCGTTTTTTAAGGCAGCTTCTACTATGTTTTTCATTTGATGTGTTTTGAAGCTCAAGTAGGATTGTAGTTTTTCCATGACATTAACATGGGTGATAAAAGGAAATTTGATAAAAGCTGCTAATTTTCTAGTCTTTATTTGTATTTGTGCTCACTGCTGAATGTTTCCGTACTTCTTTCTCCCCAAGCCAATCATTGAATACTCTGCAATTCCTGCTGTTCTAGTTGCCCAATAATGTAAATTTATACAACACGAGCTTCAATTGTTGATTTCATTTTGAGCAGTATCTGATATTGTTTTTTTTTTTTGTTACAGTTTTTCAAAACAAAACCCCTGGCTTGTGACCCATCAAGTTTGCCAAAATATCCTCCAAGCAAAGAGATTGATGCAAAATTGCGAGAAGAGGAAGCAAGAAGGTGTGTGCTCATAGTAACTTCTGTCTTCTGACAGTCCCTAGTTGTATATATGTTTTTTCTTGTTTTCCTTTCTTCTTGATTTGTAATATTATGGTAAAGGAAACCTTATTAACTTGTTAGTTCTCAATAATTGGAGTATAATGGAACTACGTCAAGGAACTTGACAAGACTGTGTTACTTTGTTAGCTTAGCAGCTGGATTTTTCTTCACAAACTTTAGTTCATATAGCTTAAGGTTTTTGCTTAACTTCTTATGCATACATACGTCTTGGGTCTTTGACACTGTTGTTTGAACCAACTTATACAGGCAAGGAGCCCTTGGAGTTAAGGGACAGAAGTGCGAAATTGATTTTAAAAGATCGAAAGAATTGCGAAATGCTCCAGCACCTGATGCTAATGCTGAGTTAGCCAGGTCAATGCAGGTATATTAAGACTGATGAAGCTCAATTCAAATACATTTTTTCCCATCTGCCCATTGCGTAGATATCTTCGAAAGTTGAGTTTTGTATTGTGCATGATTGCATGACCCACAAAATATATGAGAACATAGACACTAAGGTCAGTAACCGTATGCTTTACCGTGCTCTCTTGTGCCCTTTGGTTAAGAATCTCCACTTTCGTCTCTCTTGCCTTGCTATTGCTTGTGTAAAATGCAAAGCTCCCTTATTCATCCACATAAAAATTTGTATCAACGAGGACATTGGTGATTCTATATTTTTTTTGAAGTAATGAACTTTTGTATTAGTATTTAGGTATAATTACAAAAAAAACCTAAGGTTTGGTCTAAAATTATAAAAAGGTTCAGAGATGTTTCAAAATTACAAAATACTCCCTCAAGTTTGATTCTGTTTTAGATTGAAGGGGGTAACTGTAATATTTTTGTAAATGTTATGGGGTTTTTTGAAACGTGATTTGCTTATGAAGTGGGAAAATGTAATACGAAATCAAACCTCCACAGTTTTTTTTTTTTTTTGTAATTTTCAAAAATCTATTGATTTTTTTGTTTTGTTTTTGTAATTAGACCGAATTTCAGGTTCTTTCTTTTTTTGGTAATTATCCATAGGATTTAATATTTATCTGTTGCTCGACTTCCAATCTCTGTGCACTTTCTCATTCTATTGTCTATTTAGAGACAACCAGGGTCAAACACTCTACTTAACTGATGGTTTAAATTGTGGTTTCAGAGGAGACATGACCAAGCGAATCCAAAGAGCCGTAGTGAATTGTTTAACCCTCACAAGGACGAGGCCGCTTCTGGTTTTCCAATGGACCCACATGGTTTGAAAGAACCGAGCACTGATCATCGGCAAAATCCTCAAGATAGAGTTTTTCATTCAGGGCCTCTTGCTCCGGGAGTCGGTTGGACAATATCTGGGAGGAACAATAATGATACTTCCATTGTTTCCTCAAGAAACGATATATCAGGTTTGATAGCAGCGAGGGCTTTGTCCTCCATAGAATCTCGAAAAATGTTAAATTCTTCACAAGTGGTAGATACAAATCAAGTAGGTAGGCTTTCAGAGTCGTTTGGGGATCCGATGAGGAAACAGGACAGAAGACGTCAAGCGCAATTGTTTTCTGGTTCGCGACAAGCAGAGAATAGAGGAATCGACAAACAAGAAGTTGCTATGGTGAGTTTAGTTTAAGGTTTTCTTTTTTCAAGAATTTTAAGAACAGACTTATTTTGATTTCTGCCTGTTGATTTGATCGGCTAACCCAATGTCTTGTATTTTTTTCTGTGGTTAGGATGGACATGGTCACAAAGAGAGAACTATTCATTTTTCTGGTCCTTTACTTGCTACTTCAAACAATATAGAGCAGGTGCTCAAAGAGCATGATCGTCGGATCCAAGAAGCTGCTCGACGCATAAGGCATGAGAAGACGAGAGGTGGTAGAGTTCGGCCTCAGGAGATCTATTCGAATGTCTCCAAGCATAGTATCGGTAGACCAGTTTGAATATAACATATATTTACATAGATCAAGAGAGAGTGTGGTTCCCCTATGTAAATTTTCAAGTCATGTATAGATATTTATGCGCAACGATTGATCTTCACTATTTTAGAATGATCTTATGTTTTCCACGAGAAGGGGGTGCGCGTAAGAGGGATTGAGATTTTGAGATTTCCCGTTCCGCTTTTTTAATTCAATGTTGAATGTCACGTGTTTATGATGATGTCATAATTGTACACGTGGTATTCATCTGGAATAAAAAGGTGAATCAATATATGAAAGTGAAGGTTTCCATTTTTGGTGTGTTGTCCCAAGCTGAAATAGTTGGTAATATCATATCCAATTTCTAAATTCACAGAAGTACTTTGTTGGCTAAATTGCGATTTTGGTCTAGTTAAATGTAATACAATTGGTCCCATAAAAAATTACAATTTGCAAAAGAAAAATCTTGCAATTAACACGTACTCGTGAATAGTCTCAATTTTTGCTAGGGAAATTGAATATTTTGCCAGAAATCACGTGACTGACACGGGTGAAGTCGTGAAAGCCTGTACTACATATTTTTCAGCTAAATGTGCAATTTTCGGCCGCCAAAAAAGAAAAAAATGCAACAATTTTTTCAGTTTTTCTTTGTTGTTAAAATTATAGATCTTTTTGGTAAAATATGGTTTTTACAAGATCAATTTTGCGGCCTCTTTATAATTACAAGACCAAATCTAAATTTAGCCATACTTGGATGGTCAGGCTTTGCACTTCACTTTTTATGCACTTCCTATCAAGACTAGTGGATCATGAGCTACGTGAAGTAAAATAAATAAATCAATAATTTTTTTTGGTGTTTTTATCTTTTTTTTTTTATGAGCCCAGACATCCGGGCAGAGGCGTAGATAGGGGGGCACCCAACACCCCAAAACATTCCGTTTTTCAGTGGAAAAAAATTAAAAAAATTTATATGTGTTTTTTAAAAAAAGAAAAAATAATTGCTAGGGGAAAATGGGGAAAAAATTTTGGGCTAGGGGGTAACACTGACGCCCATCCGGGGCACCCAACACCCGGCTAATCTTAGACTGAATGCTAACACTTCATCGAAATGAGGTGCCCGAAAAATGGTTAAAATGGAACCAGATCCAATTTCCATTAATCTTGGACTGAAAGTGTGAGGATGCTTCGGGTGGGAATCAAACCAAAGAACAACACAGGCCTGTTTGGCCTTCTTTACCACTCGGCTATGAATTATGATCTTGGGCTTATCTTTTCCATTGTATTAATACAACTTTAAGGGCTACGTGCTTTTTCACTCCCAAAGTCATTGCTTTTTGAAGCCTTTGTAGTTTTGTGGGTTGTAAATCATTGAAAATTTAGAGGTTTTATTACATTTACTTGTTTTGCGGTTTTTTTGTATTTTTTAATATGTTGTAAATGAAAATACTTTTATTAAGTTTTTGTTTATCAATTAAAATCATTTTATTATTATGTCGAGTATATACATTTAAAAATGATAATATATTTAATATATGATATGTCCTATATAAAAAGCCATGAAATATTAATTAATACGACTGAAAATGATTTTTCGTATGCGTATGAAAAAATATAACATCATTAATTTTAAAATATATTTTGAAATAAAAAAAATTATAGTTTTTATAAAAATAAACATATTTTAAAATTTTAATATAGTAAGATATCTTTTAAAAATAAAAACAAAAACAAAAACAAAAAAACAAATGAAACAACACATTACCGATTTATGTACTTCCAACAAATGCAACTATTATGCCACGTTGGTGGGCCTAAAACTTCAAAATATCCACGGAACATGTGGCTATCTGTCAAGAAAATAGCTGTACTTTGTTCGGCCTTCATATGCTTCGTACTTCGTAGGAATTTGTTGAATCATTCAAATTTATTATGTGAAAGCAATTTTTTTTTTGGAAAACAAAAGATTTTTGTTTTAAATTGCCATTTCATCCTCATTCGCATATTATTCCAATTAAGTAACCTATAACTCTCGCTTCTAAGGTTTACTCTAAGAGAAATGAATAACTCTATGAAATCTCCTATCTTTCAATTCTTAAATTTATGATTTTTATACATGTATTAAATTCAATATTCCTATAGTGATGTAACCTATGACATGAGCTTGGCTTCATTGAAATTTTGTTAAGTTATTGTGAGTTTTGAGTTGATTCGACCTTAATTCAAATTTTGTAACGATACATACTTGTATGCCTAAGTAATGTTTACCATGACCATAAACTCTTAAGAAAATGTCTTATGTGAGACATACTCATAAATTATATCCATAAGACCGTCTCAAACAAATTTTTCCTAAATACATATAAAAATATGAGTTTATTTTTCACGGGTATGAATTTTGGTTGAAATTCTATTTAAATATCCTTCTCATGAATTATATCCATAAGACCGTCTCATACAAATTCTTGTGAACTTTTAAATAATGTTAATATATAGTTCGGATTAAAAATTTCAATTTGGTCCTATAGTTAATAAAAAGTTCCAAATTGAATCAATGTTTTCCCAAAACAATTGAAGCATCCCCTTCATAATTCCTAAATTGCAAAAACAACGAGTTTGTAGCTTAAGTGGTCTCGCTAACTCTGTAAGTGTGTTGACCGGGTTCGAACTCGGTATCTTTCAATTTATTTGAAATTTATCCTCTCTCCTCCAACCACTACTCTCAACTTATTAAAAAAAATCCTAAATTGCAAAAAACATCATAATTTGAATGGTTTAAAACCTTTTCCCTTTCTCTCTAACTCTCTTTATTTATATTTTGGAGGAGGGGTAGCTTCGTTTGAAGTTCATCCTATGATCCCAGTAGCTGCGCACATAGAGACGTGTCCTAAGCAAAACAAACCTTAATTTGTTCTGTCTGATTCCATATACTCCGGTCCAACTCGCCGGCTGGTTGTAGAAATTAACGTCTAAATAGTGACGTCCCACTTTTTGACTTTGAACTTTTTCTCACCATTATAATAATATATCCCTGCAAACTGACTTCATTATTTCCCAAAAAACATTATTCTCTTTACATACGTTATATCTCCGCTAAATGATAAATCGTACTTTAGCTACTGAAAAAGAAGCAGAAATGGAAAAGCGTGGTTGTAGCTCAACTCCAAGAATTGAAAGGAAAATAATAGAGAAGAATAGGAGAAATCGTATGAAGAGTCTCTACTCCAACCTCATTTCCCTCCTTCCAAACAACACCTCCAAGGTAATCTTCCAAACAAGTCCTTAACTTCGATCTAATTACAATAATTCAATTATATTTTAAATTACGAATACGCACTTGACATCTGATTCTGTTTTTCAAATTTGCACATGTTGTATACTTGTATGGTAATTTGTAAAAAAAAACACGTCAAAGAATTATTTGTAATGTTTAAGGTATTTATTAATTTTAAAAGATAATTGTTTTTTATTTTTATTTTTAAAAATTAGGTTAAAGGAGCATTTGCAATCTTTATAAGGAAGCCTTTCTCAACTTTCCGCTGATTTTTTTTTAGTGTTTACAAGTGTTAATTTCGGCTTCTGTTTCGAATCAGTATTTAAAAGTTGGGAGATAAGTACTTTGATTTCTAATTTTCCTCCTGATTTTGACTTTTATAAAAATTCACAATTTTACAACTTTTTCATTAAATACTCTCAATTTCTGTCTCAATTTTTGATTCTATTTGCAAATCCTAACTGATTCTCAACTATTTTTGCTTCTGCGATAATAAATCAGTTATGCTACAATAAATCACATCTTCTAAAAGCACAAGATTTTTGCAAACTAAATATCATAGACAATTAACTTTTGTAATGTCTTAACAAAAATATTTAAGCTATGCATTTTCCCTATATATAATTGAATATATCCACGTTCGAGACTGAAAATAAGCCATATATATGCCTAGTATAGTGAATATAAAAATTTGATTTATAATACTAACATGCATGGATGCAGCTTGAAGGGCTGCCACTACCTGACCAAATAGATGAAGCTGTGGAATACATAAAAAGCTTGAAGATGAAACTGGAAAATATCAGGCAAAAGAAGTCCCTATTGCCAAGAAAGAGATTAAATTCTTGCATAAATGAAGCTACCAAAAAGTGGACACCTCTTGTTGAAGTTCAACATATGGGACCAAATATTGATGTGATTTTAGCAAATGGGCTCCACGATTATTCCAAGTTTCATGACATTGTCACATTGCTTTATCATCATGGAGTTGAAATATCAAGTGCCAGTTTTTCCAGAGATGGGAACTCAATTATCCAGGTCATTGTCAAATAAGGAGTAGGATTTATTAAAAAAAAATGGTAATAGGTCAAATTGACCACTTATGTTTCGTGAAAATAAAAAATAGCCATGTATTTTTAAAAACATGTTTTTTAGCCGGTTTGACTTTAAACTGACAGTCATACCTTTCGTGTATTTTCTGGTGAGATACTTGATCATTTATCAAAAATTTGATGTGGTACATAACTCGGTACCTAGTTATGATAACTCGATACCGAGTTGCATAACTTGTTATTACCGAGTTATGTACTAGCCCTAAAAATGAAAAAAAAAGGTATAGTAGACATTTGAACTCAAAAATGGCTAAAAAAAGTTCAACACATTCTTGCTATGGAGAAAAGACCAAAAATCCGACAAACTTTTAAAACATAAACCTGTCTATTTATTAAAAACTCCACTTATTATTCAAAATTGTAACAAACATCCCATTGAGGTTTGCATTTACTTAACAAATACGCTCCCCTCGAGGGTGCAATTTGCAAAATAAAAACAAATACTAAGGGGGTATTTGTAATTTTGAAATTTATAATACAATTTTTCTTTTTTTTTTATTAGACTGAACTTCAAGATATATATATATATATATATTTAGTTAACCTTAAGAAGTATAAATATTTCTTCTTACCATTATATATATTTTCTTAATTTTTAGGATATATGTTATATGTTTATTGTCTCTAATTTGTAGGTTGGGGAGTCTAAATTGGGTTTTGGAGGTGCAACAGTAACAAGAAAACTGAAGGAATTGGTTTGTGGAACTTCCAAGAGTGAAGCGTTTGAACCTGGATTGAATTTATGGGACTATGATATTGAATCTAATATTTGGGGATTTGAAATGCATGGAGTGTTACCTTCAGGAAAATAAGGTTGTCGTGAAGAGTTCTACAAACATGGAGAAATTTTCTATATGTAACTTCTTGAGTGCAGTATATGTTAATCTGTCTTAATTAGTGCGGTTTTGAATCAGGCTTAGATGTAATCCATAGTAAAACTTTCCAGGCATGTGTCTGAGTTCGATTCCTACCAGGGGTGGAGCTATACCCGTAATTTAGGGGTAACTATTTTAGAGGCTAAATCAATAAATAAAAAAAAAGAATGTTCTTTGATCGTCGTTCGATTAAGGGCTCTCATTTCCATCTTTTGAAATAATATTTTTAACTTTTTATTGAAACTTTTATTAAAATTAAAATATGTTTGATTACAAACAAAAATTGAAGAATAATTTATAGGGTGATTAGAATATATATGTTTGTTTTTGTATGTTTTTCCTGATAAAATGATAATTTCACAAATGATATAGTTCAATGTTGCATGAATTATTAAAGCATTGAATTAGAGATTTGGCTACTAAAAACACTAACAATGTAACCTTTTTTTAATTAAACTGATATTTTTATTTCACACTTAACAATGTAACTTTTATACATTTATACTTAACAGTATATAAAAATACAGGAAAATACAAGAAAAACCTTCAATAGAAAGTATACAACTATGAAAATTAATATATAATAAAAAAAAACTCATAAAGACAAAGTTGAGCTAGATGAAGTCTCAATAAACACATTTGGTCCAATGTTTTCATCCACAAACCCCTCAAGAAACTGAGGAATTGGATACACTTCCACTTCAGACAACCCTTCCAAAACCTGAACAACATGCCCCATACTTGGCCTATTTTTCTCCTCATCTTGAATACACCAAACAGCAACTTTACACACTCTTCTAACCTCCTCTTCATCACCTCCACCCTCCAATCTCTCATCCAACAAGCTCATCACCTCCTCCCCTCGGTTAATCCTCTCCGCCACGCGGGCGGGGAAATAGCCGTTCGATCCATCACTCAACTGATCTCTATTTCTCCGTCCCGACAAAATCTCCATAAGCAACATCCCGTAACTAAAAACATCGGCTTTAGGCGTTATAGGCTCGCCCGATATCCACTCTGGCGCGAGATAGCCTCGCGTCCCACGCGCTGTGGTCAAAACTCGGCTAAATTCTCGCCCGATTAGCTTTGCAAGCCCGAAATCGGCTATCTTAGGGTTCAAATCAGCATCCAACAATATGTTTTCTGGCTTGATATCACAATGTATTATGCAGTCCCTGCATTTCTCATGGAGATAGGCCAATCCTCTAGCGGTCCCGATCGCGATTTTCTTATACCGCGTTTGCCAGTCCAATAGTTGCGAATTTTTGGGAAACAGTTTCGAATCTAACGAACCGTTTACCAAATAATCGTACACAAGGTATCGTGTCGAATCTTGGATACAAAATCCCCTGAGACGAACGAGGTTAACGTGTTGGATCGTCCCGATCGTGCTCACTTCGGCCCGGAATTGCTTTTCTTGGTTTTTTTCTTGGACTATATGTTTGAGCTTCTTTACTGCAACGACAGTGGAACTATTTGGTAATATTCCTTTGAAAACAAAACCGAAACCACCTTCGCCGAGCTTTTCAGAGAAATTCTTCGTTGCAACGCGCAAATCGCGGTGCTTGAACACCGTTAAGGAATTCTCTATGTGTTCAGATGTGCCTGTTTTTTTCCTCCTAGTCCAAATAATAAGAAAAACCATGATTATAATAAAACAGAATATCCCTGCAGTTAATCCAGCAACAATCCATACAGTTCTACTCTGTGATTTACTATCCCCACTTGCAATTTCCTGATCAGAAGCTAAAGCCCTGACATAAATCAGTTTTCCCGTTGTATCATCGGAAGAAAGCTGCACCAAATTGAAAATGTCCCCAATCCAATGCAAGCAACGGCATTCATTGTACGCGTGCGCGGTGCACGTGCAGTTCCTCAGGCAAGCCGATCCACAATCATCGGCATTCCCAGATGGCGCGACAATCGCACCATCGGGGAAACGCACGTGCGACACGGCAGCGAACGTGTCGTTGGCGCACTGGAAAGGAATTTTTTTCCCACAGCCGTCTGTATGATCTTCCGACGCCCAAATTCCAGGGCTCGTAGGCTCATATCCAGGCAGGCATTTACAGAGAGGCGTCTCGATGTTACTACAACTACTAAACGCGCCACAGAACGCGTAGACCTCACACTGCTGAGACGGGCGGGTCCAGAAAATCGTCCACGTCACGAAATTTCGTTGGCCCCACACGAACTGCTTGAGCTGGCCGGTCGAGTCCATCAAGAACCGGGTTAGCGCGCCAGGCACACCCGGCTCGTACGTGAAGTAGCTCTCGTTTACGTTATCGACGTACGTGAGATTTTTGATATAGTAATTTAAAGCTATTTCAGGGACTAATCTGAAAACCCTGCCATCCCAATCCCCTGTGCTCCAGTACATCCTCGTCTCGTTCCACATCAACACGTGGCTCGTCCCGTTTGGCTCCACCTCGACGGAGAACAGACTTGGCGCTGGATTTTCGAAACTTCTCCAGGGAGTTAGTTTCTGTTTGATGTTTTTGAGTTTGTTGTAACCGATTTTCCCGCCCGGTAGCCAGTGATCGGTCGGGTAGTCGAAACTCTGCCAGAGCACGTTCGAGGAATCGAACGCGCCTCTGACGACTAAATTTCCGGTGTCCAGGAGAGTGGCGATAGTCGAATTAGCCTGTTCGGTAGTCGAATTTGTCGACCATATAGTTCCAGGGTTTGTTTGGTTGAGGAGAACTAAATTTCCATTTTCCAGGAGTTTTAGTTGAGAAGAAAATGGATTGGAAACAGGGGTCTCCCTGTTTGCCACCCAGACTACGGTTCTGTTTGGCAGTGAGATTTTGTACCATATGCCAATGTAGTAATTTTGTGAATTTCCTGGAGTGAAGAAGCCCAGTTCAAACGTGCCGTTTTGTGAAGAGATTGTTTGGTTGCCTGAAATAAACTGGCCAGGGCGGATTATATCCAGGCCATTACATACACTGGTTTTGAACCCGTATATAAAAATCAGAGAAACAAAAAAAGACCATAGTTTGGTTGTTGGGAGAGTCATATTTGATTTTGTATTTTATTTGTTGTGAAAGTGCACTGGATATATAGATTAGTTTGGTCAAAGAATTAGTACATTATGGAAATTAATTTAATATTGTGATACAGTTTGGTGAAGTCAACTCATTTGGAGGTATAGATACTGTAGAAATTTCCGAGGTTGTCATTGCTAGTAGACATGTTTTGTCATTGGAATAAAATTGTCCCGCCGTGTTGACTAATGATGATTGATGGGAAATGTTTGGTTGATTTCTGTTAAATTTTATTGGAGCATTTGTCAAGAAATTTGACAAATTTTAAATTATTGAAATTCCAAGTTTGCGGCCAGTTTGGACCATCTGATATGAGCAAGACTTCATTATATCTTCAGACGACCAAGTTGAGATGATTGGGAATTATTGAAAAATAATTGATGCTCAAGCATTCCATGTAGATTATTTTACATAATTCTCATTTGTGAAATCATCTAGTTGTCCATTTAAGAATGCAGTATTTAATCTATTTGAAGTAATTCTAAATTTTAGATATCAATAATAACCAAGAGAATATAAAAGAGGTGTATATATCCCACCAACAAAATTATTTGTCTTCAGATTTTATTACATTTTTTGGAGGAAAGTGGTATTACATTGTCACTATTAGATACACTTCACAATGACTATTAGTCTTTGACTATATTTTGAGAACATAATAAATCTCACTACAACTATTTTAAAAAGGCAACAGCCCACGTGAATCATTTTTCAGTAGTTCCACCATGAGACCAATTATTAATTGCCAGTCTACACACGGTGGCTAACAGTTGTCTCCCAACAATTTGCATATGAGCCATTGCTGCTCATTTGAAATACTTGTGTTAATTACTCTAAAAAAAAAAAAAAAAAAAACTTGTTAATGGATAGTTTACGATAGAGCTATGTGGAACTAACAAGTTACCGCTAGCATTGTGATGGGACAAATTCGATTTTTTTTCAATTATTGTTATTCTATTATTTTGCATATTATTTAATTCTAAAATTGCTTAATTAATTGCCCAATATTATTAATTATTGTTGGCCATATATATAATTATCCGCCCATTGGTCAAAACCAACCTGCACAACCCATTTTATCATATAAACTACAATGTCTATACAACCTACCAACTCAAATATAGAAATATCTCTAAGGCCTATCTAATATTTGTTGGTGTTACAGATAAGTTTTCACCCAAATAATTTACTAGAGAAAAAGTTGGGACTGTTATATCAAAAACCTTGACTTGGAAAGTGGTGTTGGGGTCGAAATTACTATGACAAAATATGCTTAAATTTTAGTCAAAATGAATGAACATGTTTAATGAAAAAATTCTTTTTGTTCAATTTGTATTTTTTGCTACGACACCATAATAATATATGGATTCTTGAATTTGTCGAACAAAACACCAATCGCGGTTGAGTTCTAATTCAAGTGAACGAATAATAAGCTTATTATATTTCTAGCTCTAAGACTCGTTGTTGTAGTGGTCAAATCGGTTCTCATAAATTGTTAGAATAGTAACTAATCGTTCAAGTTTCAAGGTCATTTTATTCACTCGCCTAGATCATATTCCATTGTTCCCTAATAAATGGACTAATTAAAATATTGTTTCTATAATCAATTCAATTCCCCCACTACAGTGGGAGCAAACGCCTATAAAAAAATCACTTGGATTTAAGTCTTTAAGAAAAGGTTTCCCATCCCAAAATCCTATTACTTAATTGTCAAATTAAGTCCAAATTATTAATTCTTTTATTATAAATAAATCCAGTAGTTACACTTATCTTGCTTGTTCATTATACATATTTTCATTCTCAATAGAACACGAAGACTGTTGGTAATGGTAACTACACGAAAATTTGTTTACTGGAAAAACAGCAAACATGAACCCCATTACAAAAAGGTGAAGATCACAATATTTACTTTGAGTTCATGATTTTGCGAAGTTTATCAATTATCGGATCTTAAATTGTCAAATATATAGGGAGAAAAAAGAGAAATCCACCCAAAAATAATATATAAAAAGAATAGGATATCTATACAATATGGATTACAGAAACATTACTAAATGTGTGAAAAATAAAAACTAAAATAACATTTTCAACTTAAACTCTCCCAACATAAATTCTTGAAAGAATCATCATCTCAACAATCATAAACTGAACTTGACAATACACCACTCTCACATAATTATAATATCAATACAATAAGCTTTCAAATTCTTGAGTAGCCAAGATTCACCTAGATAATATTTCAATGTTCCCTAATAAATCGACAAATTCTTAGCTCATAATATTCCAAACAAACTGCAATTAATTAGTAATCAAAGGCATAATAAAAGAGGTAAATAAAGTAATCAGAAACAAAATCTCTTTTCTCATACACAGCATTGTCAAGACTGCGTCAGAAGGTGTCCTAAGATTATATCGTTTCATCATCTTTTTAATTTGCACTCCTTAAACCCAATTAATTAAAAAATCAAAACAACAACATAAACACCCAAAAAAACAAGAGAAAATCGAAGAAAAAAGCGAAAAACTATAAAAATCAGAGGAGGACGAATCAGAAAGAACGTAGCGAAATGAAAACTGTTAATTGATCAAGTGGAATTAACCATCTCCGATTCAGTTTTCTTCATCACTTTTTTTTTCATCCTCCATAAAATACCCCAATGACAAAGATAAAATCAAAAAAAACAGTTAGAAAAAATGTTGAGAGAGAAAAGACAGAGATGGAGGCTGACGAAAGGGGCACCGTAATGTGTTATTTATAGAAGCCCTAATGTGTGCGGACTGGACTGCCGTAGATTTGGGTGTGTTTGGAGTTTTGCAGGTGAGACTCAAAAAATTAAAGTGTTACATTAAATTTATAAGAATATATAAATAACTAATAATTATTAAAATTTTATTAATGATTTTTTTAACGAGAAAAAATTATTAATTTTTACTACTACATGTTTTTGTTATGTAATAATTTATTCAATTCAACAATAAAAGAAAAAGAAAGAAGGAACGAGAGAAATTGATTTCATAGATTGAAAATTTTGAATTTCAACTTAATGAAAAACTCAAATAAATGTGGATCTGAATTTTTTTAATTTCTCATTATTGGGGACAAGATTGACTTTTCCCAATATTTTCTTATTTTTATTATTTTACTCATTATTTAATTTTGAATTAATTATTCAATATTATTAATTAATATTGGATCGGAAATATAATTATTTTTTTAATTTTAATTAATAATTTTCATTTACTTAATTAATACAACTTTTCATTTACTTTAGATTTCTCTACTACCGATACTAACTCGAGCATAGAAAATGACCTTCTAGGACAATCTTAGAACCCGTCTAACATTTATTGAATTGTCGCGAGATGTGTTCCCATCTCAAGAATTAACAACCTAGAGAAGAAATTATTCGAGAAATTTTTACTTGGAGTGTTATGGCGATTTTACGAAGAATCACCCATCAAGTTATTTTCTATTTTTCTTATAGAACCCTTTAGTTTCAATTTTATGAAGAATCGCCCATCAAGTATGAAATATATAATTAAATATAAGAGTGAAAATAATTCGGGTTAGGCAATACATTCTCCAAAACCGCCAAATTTGGTAATTTAATGGATTATTGTGTTTATGGGATTTTTTTATGAAAATATAGTGAATTTTGGGTGTATAAATTATTTAAGTTTGTGGCGCTATTGCCATTACGCTAATATAAATGGGAGGGATTAATGGCAATATCGCCGATTAATCATTAGCGCCAACCTTTTTTTTTATTCTTTAATTGTTGGCGCTATCAACTAGAACCCAACTCTTTTATTTTTTTTTTTTTTTTCTTTTTTTTATATTTATTTAAAAATCAATTAATTTATAAATTAAAAAATTTAAATTTATATGATTAATCAAATTCAACACTCAGTTTGAATCGATACAATATAAAAAATTACAATCATTACAAGTCAAGATTAATCTCAAACTAGGAGTGTTCATTCGGTTAACTATTAATCGAAATGTTTAAAATACAAAAATATTTTTTATATATAATATATGATATAAAATAAATAAAAATATATTTATTTATTAAACAATTTGATAATTGGTAAAATTATTATTCCAAATATAAATTATATTTACAACAATAAAGATATATTAGAATTTTAAATCGATTAGTTATATTCGGTTAATGGGAATATGTTAACCAAATTTGCGAAATTTGTTTAAAATACAAAAATATATGTTGTATATATAATATATGATATAAATAAATAAATACAATTCATAGAAATTTATTTAAAAAGCAGAATATATTTTTATATATAATATATGAAATAAAATAAATAAAAATATATAATATATTATATATAGTTATAATGATATATAAAATATATGTTTAACACAATATTTCAGAATTAATTCGATTAATTTTGAATTTTCGAAAAAAATTAAAAAAACCGAAATTCTTCAAAACCTTTAACCATTCACCAAAGAATTTGGTTATCGGTTAACGTGTCCAGTTTTCAAAATTCAAAATTATTTCGAATTAATCTGAAAAATAATTACTTTGAGTTAAATATATATTTTATATATAAATTATAACTATATATAAATATTAATATTTTTATTTATTTTATTTCATATATTATATAAAAAATATATTATGTATTTTAAATAAATTTCTATGAATTGTATTTATTTATTTATAAAATATATTATATAAAACATATTTTTTGTATTTTAAACAAAATTCTTTAAGTTAACAATCATCTCAACAATCATAAACTAAACTTGACAATACACCACTCCCAATTAAATATAATTTTAGTTCAAGCTTTAATATTTTTACCAATTATTAAATCGTGGCTCATAATTTTCAAATTTGAAATTAATTAGTTAATCAAAGGCATAACATAAACTAGTTTAAATAATCTTGATTTGTAATGACAAAATCTCTTTTTTGTATTGTATCAATTCAAATTGAGTCAGAAGGTTTGATTAATCATATAAATTTAATTTTTAATTTATAAACTAATTGATTTTTAAATAAATATAAAAAACAAACAAAAAATCAAAAAAAAAAAAATAAAAATAAAAGAAGTGGGCACTAGTTCAACAATCAAAGAATTAAAAAAATAGTTCTTCGCTAATGATTAATCCTCCATAAAATACCTCAATGCAAGAAAAAAAACAATTAAAAAAATGTTCAGAGGAGAGATTAGTGAGAATGACAGAGATGGAGCGCGAAAGGGCACTTAAATAATTTATACATCCAAAATTCACTACATTTTTCATAAAAAAATCCCACAAACACAATAATCCATTAAATTATAAGCAAAATTTCATTGGCAAATTTTTCCAACTCAAACGAATTTTTTTTATACCTAAGCTGTGTTGGGCTTCGGAGATCTTGGGTTGGGGCCAAAATAGACCAGTCCATTGGGCCTATATAATATAGCCTATCCTAGCCAAAAATCTGAATTTCTTCCATGGTATAAAAATATGCAAAAAAGCCCATGTTTATATGTTGTCTGGAGATATAGCCCATTGTTTGCTTATGATGGTTAAGAACATTTTGAATCAAAATATTGCTTGAGCTCAGGCTAATTGGATAATTTGGAGAAATTTAAGTCTTCTTTAGTTCTAATTAGAGCTGTCAAAACTAGCCCGACCCGATTAAAGAGTCAGGCTGGACTGTGATATTGCAAGACCCAAAAAAGGCGGTCAATTACAGTTGGTGCTGGCCAAATGAAATTGAGGTCTGATCAGCTGATATATAGTTACTAATACAAACAATAGTGAAATATTTATATTGATTAATTTGATAATTGGATTCAAGTGAAATAATAGTACACGTACATTTTTCACCCCCAATATTTTGTTTCACTAACAACACTTCGTTTCTTCTTCGTTATCCATTATAAAAAGAAAAAAAATTAATTACTGGGACCAATCCATCGAAAAATAATCAAGATTTAATTAATATATCTATGGTTTTGTGGTGGGAGGAGATTGGAGTGCAGCTTTTGAGATTATTTCAAAGGCATATTCAATACATGACTTGAATTTATTTGGATCCATGAAACCTTTCTCCATTGTCATTGCAATTCTCAACTTCCCCACATAGCTTATCATTGTCACTGATACACTCTGCAAATAAATTTCCCAACAATAATTACATATCAAACATGAAGACAAAAAAAAGTGTAAATTTTGGAATATAATATATAGGTACCTGAGGGGGTCCAGCCACAACAAAGTACAATCCTTTAATAGGTTGATTATCCAAAGCCATTTTTTCGACAGGTCCTATCAAATTGGAAATCGCCATGCTTGTATTCTTTAATGTCCCATGGATGTATCGTGCTGTTGCCTGTTCCATAAACATGCACGATGATTTCTTCACCTTTATTTCAAACACACATAATTTCCACAAACTTAAAATAAATTCCCCTAAACACAATAAATTTATTGTGTTCTAGGACAATAAATTTACATATTTGCGGGGTCAACTACTTTTTTATTGTCACTGATAGACTCTGCAGACAAATTGTATAGTCAAGGATGAAAGATGACCCCCAAGGGTTGCCTACTGGTCTGGATGCTGCAATTGCACCTTAAGGTCATGTTATCAAATTTTGACTAACGTAGAGTGAGGGATTGAGGTTTGTCCTTCTCTCCCAGAGATTATGATCATCCGTGGAAAATAAAGATGTTCTATAGTCCGAAGAAAGTGTAGGATCTGTGCCCTCGACTAGTGTGAGAATATTCTGAGTCGACAAAAAAAAATGAAAGATGGCTAACGGGGTCAACTACTTCTTTATTTAATTTGAATGTCCCGCTACGTGCCTATGAGTCAAAGGTATTTAATCATCTGTGCGGTTGAAAGAGAAAATTAAAATAAGATTTTGGACTTGAAAATCTTATCCGATTTACTGAGGCGCAAGTTGTATCAATTGACAGCAGGGACAGTGTGCTGCTTTTTCGGTAACAGAGAAATTAATACCATTGTAGGTTATGTATGGTTGTAATTTCACCCACCTTTTACAATTTTACCCTGTTGCAAAATATGGGATCATGTTTGGCCATTGACATGCCCCCCTGGAAATTGTTACTGTTTTAATTTAATTTTCAAAATGTCTGAAAAATGGTTCCAAGTTAGAGTGTGATTTTCAAAGAATAGGCTGACATTTATTCAGGCTACTCTGCCCCTCTGCTTTCAACATCTGTTCTTCGTGTTAGTTGTTTTGATGTCAAAGCCCACAAGCAGTACAGGATTAAGAAAAAAAAAAAGCACTAAAGTGATGACGTGGCACCAATGACACTAAATTATTACATTTATATTATATATTGTAAAAGAAAATCTCCCCTTTTCAATTCTTGTTTCAAAATTTTGCTTTAGCCATAATTTTAAAGAGGTGGTGTTATATGAAACCGTTTCATGGATTTTAAGTTCATAAGACTTTAATTTTTTAGATGGATTCTTAAAAAAACCTAAAAGTATGAGTTTTTTTAGGGTAAATTTCAGTTTATCAATTGTACTCTTTCAAATTTTTACGTTACTCTCCTATACTCTCAATTGTCTCACTTTAGCCCTTTATACTCATTGTCTCACCCCTTATGCTCTTATTTTCTCACTTTACCCCATTTATAATCATTGTGTCTCACTTTACCCCTTTATGCTATTATTTTCCCACCTTACCCTCATATACTTTCATTTTTTCTCCCTTTGACCCCCTAACTCGCATCCCAAATTAAGTAATTTATGTAATTTACCCAAAAAAAAAAAAAAATTTACACGTGTGAGAAGGATGCGGAAATGCATACCTCAGGACCTCGTATTTTTCTTATGAGATTAAGAAGTTGACCAGTCAACAAAACTGCGGCCGAGTTTCTCTGTCTTTTGATGGTTCGATGTGCTTTCCTAACAAAACCGAGTGGGTTTTGCAGATCATGAGCGGTCAGTTTGGGTATAGGACATTGCAAGAATGCAAACCGGTTTCCCCAGAGCATTTCTGAACCGGGTTTTATCATCTCATCCAGTGATTTGTAGCCTCCCACGGCCCGAGTGTTGAGCAACACTAATGCTGTGGATTTTGCTGTCCCTGATTCTTCACTTGTTTTTTGCATGTATAAACGTGTCCCCAATGTAATTATACCCGTTATCACATCATTTATAGTCTGCAACCAAATATATGAGGATTTAATGTATGCAGTAGAATCAGAGCACTAAACATATCACGAACCCGTATTTATCACTAATCTTTCGGTTATCTGACTTTATCTAATAAAAATAGGGTGTCCTTAATTTTGTCCTATACTAACATGTTGGTGATGTGGTTAAAGCATATTCATAAGCCAAAATCCATGACTTCACATTTGTCAAAAAAAAAAAAAAAAATCTAATCATGAGATAAAACAATGTTGGAGTACATTGCAATCAATCACTGGATTTCGACCTTATTATATTTATAAAAACATTATTCTATGTTTTGGATTAATGATCGGGCTAGAAATAATATAATTCTACTCGGTCAAATGTTTGACACGTAATATTTAAAAAAAATGAGGGATATATAATATATTAAGACAAAACTTTGTACAAAATATAATGTAATTCATATCAACAAAAGTTTTGTGAACTAACTATCGGGTAAAAATGTAAAACATAATCAATCTCGAAAATTTTCTGTAACTTTCAAACTTCTAAATTAGTTTTTTGGCATAAACTTGTATGAGATGGTTTCACGAGCATTTTTCATTGGACGGATTTTATATTTAATAGAATTTCAATCCAAACCCAAACTTATGGAAAAGACCTATGTTTTTTGTGTTTTATAGGATTCGTGTCATTAATTTAAATCAATGAGATGTTCTCGTATAAGACCATCTTTTTTTTTTCCTGTAATTAATTATTACTCCAACAATCAGATTTTTTTTTTTGTAATTAATCCTAATAGCAATTGTATTTAATGAGGTGTGGGTATATTAACTGCATACTAAAGATATGCACAGATATAAAAAAGTTTTACCACTTTAAGCCTGCTCTTAATCATCTTAATCTGGTCAAGATCAACAGCAGTCGTAATCGTGACAACGGGCCTGAACTCCACCCCATCACCACCGGACCTAATCGGCGACTTATCATCTTTCACCAAACTGCTCTTCAACAGGGCCCACCCAAAGTCACAGGCCGTGTTAACCAGGCCTTTCAAAAATCTCGGGGCCCGTCTTAAAAAAAGCCCATTTCCACCAGAATTATTAGATTCGCCGTTAGACTGCCTCGACGGAAACGTTAACGGCAACGAAGGGTCGTCGAGTCTTTGGAGACAGGACAAAAGTGCTCCCATTAGAGAGTAGCCGTCGCCCAACGAGTGGTGGAGCTTGAAAACGACATTTCCGGCTGCGTTTTCGGTTGGGTATTTGATTATGTGAATTTCCCATAAAGGGCGATTCAGGGGAAGCTCTTCCATGGCGATTTTGGACAGGTAATCGGTGAAACATTGGTCGTAGTATTCTGTCGACATGTCATTTGGGAATGTTGGGACGTTTACGTGGTCTTTGAGGTTTACTTCCACTTTTTTCCATTTCTTCACTCCTTTCTTCTCCGTGACCTGTTTAGTCAATACGGAATTTTTGTTTTTCCATTGATGCGGTACATTTCTCGGTATCAAAAAAGTGCATAATGAACAACTGAATTAGGAAATGGCTAGAATACATGCTTTTGGAAAAGATATATAAACTTGAATGAGATGGTCTGACCGACATTGCTCATGAGACAGATATTATATGTAAAACAAAATTTTAACCTAAACCCAAACCCAAACCTGTAAAAGAGCCCAAGTTTTTTGTGTTTTGTGGGATCTGTCTCATGAACTCAAGTCTACGAGACAGTCTCGTATAAATTCACCAATATGACTAAAAAACCTTTTTGCTATGGAGAAATGTCTAAAAGTTCAGCGGACTCTAACTATACACGAGGTTTAGTGTAATTACAAGAAAAAAATCCAATTATTTTTTAGACTTCTAAATAACTCCGTGAAGCTTAATTTTGTTTTACAAACATCAAGATCTAAAGTTGTATACTAGAAATAAACATTAAGATTGTTTTTATGTAAATGAATTTTTTGTAACTAAACTAATTGTCGAGGTTACATGTAATCCAATATTGAAAACAAAAAGCTATTGCATCAAACAAACATTTGTGAGTCTTTTAGCAAACTAATTATAAAAGGAAATGGCTTTAAAAACAAGGAAAAAAAAAAGGGCATGACAGTGTGACACAACTTGAAGAACAACATGCAAACATGCGCACCGGATTACTAGACAATTCCAATATACACAAAAGAAACTACTAACCATGATGGAGGAGAAACGTGGATTTATGGGCAAAAACACGTTTTTAAGGAGAGGCATAGTCATGGAATCATCCACAGGAAATTCAGTTTCCAAAACTCCAAGTATTGTGAGTGACAAAGTTGAGCTTTTCAAGTACTGTGCACTGGGGCTCACAGGCTCCAATATTTCCTCTTCCTCACCCTCCATATGTCTTTATTCTTCTAATTCAGACTTCAGTCCTCAAGTACATCCTTATATATTTATAGGATTTTTCCCACAAAGGGTCAATTGGTAAAATAGTCGGTAGCATTACCTCATTTAATTACTACCCTTGTCTCCACCAAAAAGAGTAAAACTAGATTTTTGTATACGTCCATTCATAAAAGAGTAAAAGTAGATTCTTGTATACGTTCATTCAGTGACGTCGAAGCCAGAATTTCGTGTGGAGACCCAACTAATATTAAGGTCAAAATAAAATATAATATATTAACTTTAAAAATAAACCTATTAATAAAATTCAATTTTGATAAAGTCAATGTATTAATTCAATTACATCTTAATATTCAAAAAGAAAAACCACGAACTTTTAAACTATTTTTCCATTTTTCCTATTTTCAGTATTTTTTTTCAGGTTATAAAGAAATTACCAAAATACGCTTAATTAAGCATATGACATTTACTTTTTAGTTATATTATTTTACAAGATATATAAAATACTGGAATAATTAAAGAAACCACCTCTGAGGTTTGACCTAATTTAAAAAAAAAAAAACGTCCAGCTAACTTTAGAAACTACAAAAACTATCCCTGACGTTTATGGCCCAACTATTAGTTGATCTAATGAAATTTGCTGACATCATAAAATATTTTACAATTACACCCCCAATTTTCTAAATACAACAAACCCAACTTGTTATTTGAATATTTGTAATATTTCTTGGGTTAATTATAATGTAATATTTAGAAAAAAAATAAGAGATGTAATTGTTAAATTTAAGATGAAAAACTGATATTATTTGTAATATTTAGAAAAACTGAGGAATGTTATTGAAAAATTTGATGTAAGAAGGATATAAACCTCACTAGTTGTTTTGTAATTTTCAAAGTTCGCTGAGTTATTTTGTAACTAGACCAAGCTTCAATGGTGATTTTTGAATTATTCGTAAAATAATTTACAATCATCCATATACTGAAAATCAACATATCTATGGGATTTCTTATTCTCAATAGTGTTTTATGTGTTGTTTCAATTTATCAGGTGGTATATGTCTCAATTTATCGTGTGAATACCAACGGTAAAACATTATACGAATTACGAAATAGAAAATCCGGATCGGATAATCATTAATCAGTGCAATATTATGGGAGTGTTTGCAAAAACTTCTGCTTTTAGAAGAAGTGATTTATTATAGCAGAAGTAGAAGTAGTTGAGAATCGAAGTTGGTAGTGTTTGAAAATAGAATTAAAAGTTGAGAATGAGAAGTTGAGAGTGTTTGGTGAAAAAGTAGTAAAAGTACTTATTTATATGTAAAATTCAAACTAGAAAGCGAAGAGAATCTAAAGATTCTCCTCTCCTCGCTTTTAGATTCGATTAAATAAAGCGAAATTAGAAGCGAGAAATTGGTATATGCAAACACTAAAAACTGTTTTTTTTAAGCAAAAAACTGAAAAGTACTTATTTTAAGTGTTTGCAAACACTCCCTATGTATTGTAAATAACTGTAAATATAATAAGTCAACTGATTATTGCAGGTTTGGTGGGAAAAAAATGACCAGCCGTAGTTGTTAAAATGTTTGTACACACGTAAACATGGATATTGATGGTATTATATATGAATATATGTGGCTTCATTGACACCTTATGCTTGACTCTGATGGCTGGGGTATTTGTACTTTGTAATAATTGAGATCGAATTTAAAGAGTTGCAGCAATTGTTCTGACGGTGAAAATCCAATAGGCCCATTATAAGAAAACAAAATATTAATGGAAATATACAATAAATATCGTCATTAATAATATTTATTCAGTGAAAATGGGTTTTACTTTATCCTAATAATAAGGGATAATTACCAAAAATAAAAAAAAAAACCATTGAGGTTCAGACTAATTAATTACAAAAAAAGCTCAGAGGTTCTTGAAAACTGCAAAAAGTCCTTTAAGTAATTAATTTGATTCCGTCTTATATTTCCCTCTTTTATAAACATAAAATATTTCAGAAATCCCCCAAATATTTTTAGAAACATTACAGTTAAGTCCTTCGAATAAATTAAGACATAATTAAACTTGAGGGACTTTTTGTAATTCTGAAACATCTGAATTTTTAATTAGCTCAAACTGCAGGGGTATTTTGTAATTATCCCCAATAAGGCAATAACAATGGTTCTTGTCATTTTACAGCTAATAAAGCTTGATGTATAAGTTTGTGCTCTTAGGAGTCAATCGCACATGATGCATAATGAGTGACAGTAGAAATTATCACTAATGACTTGCGATAATATTTTAATTAAGTGACAGTAGAAATTATCACTAATGACTTGCGATAATATTTTAATTAACTTTAAATACATGTTATTGTTTATATATGAGCTTTTAATCTAATTGAGATATTGTACAATTATGAACCCACGGGATTATATGAAGATAAGACATTTCTTATTTTTTGTCTTTTAAATTTTTCTCGGACGACTTTTTAGCAAATAGTTTGGGTAGTTGATAGTTCAAAAATGAAATTTTCAAAGAATTCGAATATATGTAATATATATCGGTATGTGGTTTGATTATCAACAATTGCCAACCTGGTCCTTTTGACATTGAGAGCTTACTTGCCGCATTTATCAAACAAATAGCAAATTAATATGGATTACTTAAATTGTTAAACCAAAATAAAAATAAAAAAATAAAGCGTTTTGTGAGTAGTGAGCATTAAGTTAACCCTTTAACAATTAACCAATATAAATTATTTTTGTCTTGCCTTGTTTCCTTATGCATATCGGTGGAGTATAAACTTTGCCATAATATATCATGGGAAACTCTGATTTAGTGGCCCTTAAGTTTAGTAATTAAAAAAAAGTTTAGTAATTATTTTGTATTTCATAAAAACCTGAATATTAAATTCCCCATTCACAATAACAATGAAATAAAAATGAAACCAACGGGCATAGCCCATTGGCAACCAAAGGAGTATGGGTTTAAAGTCACACTCTATCAAATTGTGCTCCCCGAAGCATACATGGACTAGTGAAGATTTGGTATCTATACTGTATACTGAATAACATCTGTGTGAGTTCGATTTGGATGGATATCACTATTATTGAGAAGGTATTATGTGAGGTTGTCTCATAGACTTAAGTTCGTGAGATATATCTTACAATGCACAAAAACATGGGTCATTTTCTTGAGTTTGGGTTTTGGTTCAAATTTTATTTACATATAGGATTCGTCTCATTAAAAATGTCCATTAGAGCGTCTCATACAAGTTTTTGCCACTATTATTATATTTGGGGTTGGGAGAACATATTTGTTCTCTTTATCGGAATGATTTGGTTGATATCGTATGACCCCATTACAATTCACAATCTTGTGACCACTACAATGCATTACAATTTATTTTTATGGCAATTATAATGAAGTGCGCTGAAGTCTCACATATATTCATATATAAACCTGAAAGCTGAGGCATTCGAAGAAAAAATGAAATGAAAATAAAGGTTGTTTTCGGCAAGAGCTGTCCTTGAATTCCAACTGCTCGTCCATATAAATAATAATAAATGCAATAAATTGGTACACAAACAGTTGCCCAATGTAGTGAAAAGGGATTGCATAATTTGGCCATTGATCAAACATTAAATTTCTTGAATTTTCTATACTAAGCGGTGGAAGTTGAATCCCAAATATTCAATCATTCACACCTACAAATAGGTTAATTTCTTTGCCGTCCGACTTAGGTTATCACTCGTGAAGTAAGAATTAAGGCTTAACCTATCAAAAACATTTGTCAATTCACGCACATTCTGTAATTTATATTAATGGTAGTGATGAGAGCTGAATCTGATGTCCTCAATCATAGTCAGACGTACGCCAAAAAGCTGAGTTACAAACAAAAAGTTAAGGCTTATCAATTATAAAGGTCTCAATCAGATTACTAAAAATGGATAACAAATATAATGAAAAAAGAATTTAGTAAGTTTGAAGTTTGAGTTAAAAAATAAAAATAAAAAAAAACTTATAAATTTATCAATTAAAGGTATCAATCAAATTACTAAAAAATGGACAACAAATGTAATGAAAGAACAGTTAATCATTTCACGATTCATTTAATTTGCTCACACTGAAATCGCAATTTTCCCAATTATGGTTGGCATTATTTCAACCATGGAAAGTCGATCATTGCAAACGTTTTAGTCCAATCAAAATAAATGAAAAATAAAATATATTGGCTGCAAAGTCAAACATTTCATTGTTCCATATTCAATCACATCATCCTTGTTATCCCATATGATTCTTTCTTGTTTAGAAAGACAACCAAAACGCGTATAACCGTATGATTACGTGACTACGTACCTTTTTTTTTTTTTTTTTTTTTTGAGCAAAAGTGACTACGTACCTTAATTAAATGAGTCCTCACTGATTGAATTAGCTTATTCTTTAAGACCCCGCCTGTAACGCTTTTATACTTTGAACAAATTGGGCGATACTAACAATGAAAATACACATCTTCACACTTTTTTTCTAATGAAATGAAAAAAACTTAAACCGAAGCATAAGTGACATAACATAGAAACTAAATTGACCAATAACCAGTTTGACAACTTGAAAACACAATCTTCATGATCTGAAAAAAATGAAATAACTAGAGTACGTTCGTTTGTAATCGAAATAAACTAAATCTAGAGTGTTTTTTTTTTTTTTTTTTTGGTAGAAGGGATGAGATCCCTACCAACACTTTCTTGGTTGGATAAAGAAGTGTGGTTTACCCTGGTTGGCGTAGTTTGCAGACTAAGATATCGAGGGTTTATCCAAAGGCGCAATTTTGCGGGTTCCCCCTTATCAAAAAAAAAAAAAAAAAAAAAAAGAAGGGATGAGATAAATTTTAAAGAATTGAGATATCGGGTTCGAAGTGGTCAATACATTTACAAAGGTGAACGATACCGAGCTAATGACAAAAAATAAATGAAACGCTTTTTTCGGCTATCCACTTATCAGTACATCAA
This sequence comes from Rehmannia glutinosa, assembly GCA_016081115.2. NCBI lineage: Eukaryota > Viridiplantae > Streptophyta > Magnoliopsida > Lamiales > Orobanchaceae > Rehmannia > Rehmannia glutinosa. The sequence goes on from CM071929.1 coordinate 52,264,255, forward strand.
TCCATTTCTTCTTTTAGTGTGGACAAAAATAGAATATTGGAGGTGAATAACACATACAAAGAGAGATATGAATGAAAAGGCTAAATCAATAAAAAATAAATATTTAGTATTAAAAATAACATTTAAAAATAAAATATACCTATAAAAAATTAAAAATTTTTTTTTTTTTTTTTGGGGGGCTAAACCCCCTCCCCAATCATAGGGGAGGATACGCCCTGGATATGGATAGTCTGAATTAAATACAAATTGCACAAATACAAAAATTAGCATATATACTTTCCGTTGACATAAGCCAAAACACTTTTCCGTTGCATAAGGTCATATTACTTTACCATTTGATCGTTGGCATGGTACAACTCCATAACACTTACTCATCATACAAATCATATATAAATATATCTCACTTTTCCAAATATGAAAATTCACAAAAATACACATATAAGTATTTAACAACAATTTATAAATATAACACTTTTAGTTTTAAAGCAGTAATCCATACCCCAAACAACAAAGTATATCCAAACAACGATTGAAAGGAAAACATTGCAATTACTATAATCCTCGTCACCTACTATAGTAATTGACATAAATTTAGTGCTAGAAATTTAAACGCTTAAAGTCTTAAACATAATTGAGATAATTATACATAAAAGGTAGTTTGAGCTCATGTTGGTGAAAATTGATAGAAAACTATAAGTTTAAAGGCTAAACTACAAGAAACCAAAAGTTAATTTGGGAATTTTGACTTAATTGAAAGGTAGGGGTTGAAAGTTTAAGGGCATGGGGCTGATTTCAAATTCCCAAAAATTGAATTAGGAAATAGGGCTAAATTGAAAAGGTGGGGTATCAATAAGTTCAATTCAGGGCTCAATTGGAAATTCTCCAAACTTAAATTTCGAAGATGTTTTAAAAGTTTAGGGATAAGGGTAGGCATATATATAATTATATATTTTTATAGTATTATAAATAATAGACGTATTTCGTATAACTTAGAAAAACAAATCAATATTAATAAAGTATGAGTTCAATAAATACTAGAGCCTAACAAACCTAAATTCTAGAAAGATTGCTCTAGAAATGTCTTAGAAATATCTAAAGTATTATTTGAAGAAAGAACGTAAAAGTTTCTAGTGAGCTCGGTATTTTGTTGGATAATTTTAGAGGATGAATTGTAACTATTAGATTAAATAAATTCTAGCATTTGGTTAGGGTGGTGTTCAAATATAAATAGGGTGATCTAGCTCATTTTGTAGCAAGAAAAATATTTTTCACCACTATTTTCTTTCTTAGCCTTAATAGCCTGTCTTTCCAATAAAAACCTAATTCCTTTACTGACTTTGAATTTCTAAATAAGCCTCTTTTCAGGTAAATTAAAACCAAACAGTTAGTTTCAAGTAGTATTCCTAACCCTTTATAAAGGTGGATAGTTTGAAATGAAACTCATTTTTTCTTTGAGATTTAGAGAATTTTTTTAACCAAACAATACTCCCAATTATTTGAAAAAAGGTAAATTAAATACATTCCTCCCAAAAAAAAAATGTAACTTTAATCCATGATTCATCATGTATTCACGGAACCTTCCAATCCCAATAAAAATCAATCTTTCAAAACTTTATAATATCATTAATAACAAAAAGAATCTGAATCTTAGTATAACCTGAAGTCCAAAATCAAAGAAAAATATTATCTCTGCATTAGAGCAGTGAGGGAAAACGAAGGATGTGGGCGGAGCTGATATGCGGTCTGGTTCTTTACGCAATCATATGTTAGTCTTGATTTTACACTTCAATTTTGAAGATTAAAAACTTCATCAAGGATGTAAAGTTTACATTTTCAAATTCACATTGATTCTGCATTATCAATATTGATATTTTTTCACTAATCAGGAGGCAGTGGTGATTTCTTAAAAAAAAATGTATCGGGAATTGTGTATGTTGATAAGAAATCAATTGGGTTGCGATGATGCAAAGAACCATAAAACGCGTCTTCTTGACCCTGTAACTGAAACCAAATAATTAGTTTCCATCCTTGAAGAATATCTCGTAAAAGGGGAGTTCTCTTCCAGAAGAATACTTGTCTTTTAAAGTTACATGTCCAAACCCAAGTTTTCGTTCCATTAATTCAACGATTTTCCACCTCAGGTCATTACTTACAACCAGTGGATGCAATTAAAACCCGAGCAAAGAAGTTTGTATTTTGAATGGATCAAATGTGCACTTCTTGGTGGGAAGAAGAAAATACAGGAGTTATTTTCTGAGAAGCTTAACTCTATTCTCAGCACAACCCCAATTTGGAATAGGTTAGACCTCAAAGACAATAAGTATATTTTAGGAGAATTTGTTGAATTTAAAGGCAAACAAGATGACCTTCAGGCGTTGAGAAAGATCAAGAGATCAAAAAAGTTAGTTGTCTGACTGTTCAGAGACAATCATATTCAAATTTTGCGGTCCAAGTTCTGTTTGCTCCTCGTGATTATCGTGTTGAAGGACCTTCTTCTTGGTCTTCACAGTGGGACGAAGTTAATGTTAGATCAAGCACAGATTCTTTTCAACCACAAAATTTTAAAAAAACACGCAAGTATAAGCTTTCTTCAGTTATTTCCATGTTACTTAGTGCCTGAATGTGTATAATAGTTAGATGCAACTGTTTACTTGTTGTTACAGTTTTTAATGTCTGCATTAAATTTTAAAATGCTCTTTCTCAAAAAATAGTGGCATATGAATATTAAGAATGATCCTTTGAATATAATATAAAGGGATTTCCTTTTTGATACAAAAACAAAATCTTAGTATAATTAACCTGTCAATCCCAATGACAAGTTTATTGGATGGAGATATCGAATGAAGTTTTCACTTTCCAAAGCATGCTTTATATATATATATATATATATATATATATATATATATATCATCGGTAACATAATACTGAAGTCTCTTAATTCATCTACCATTCAGAAATGGAGAAGGAACACAATGAGATAATGGAGAAGTGGAGAAGTGTGGTATTATGTTAGACTATGAGTCATTTTATGTTTTAAGAATTTGTATTTATCATGTTGTTATTATTCGACATAATCTATATGACATGATTTAAAAGATTATATGTGTGTAACATGATTGTGCCACATAATCATGTGCTAGACGATCGTGTCACATGCATAGTCATGTCATACTGTCATAAATCATGTGCACACGATCGTACCATAAAATTGAGAAAAGAGTAAATTGAAAATATTGGACAATATTAAGTAAATATATTGTTTTAAAAAGGAGAGTGTGTATTTAGAAAGTGTGTGTATTTAGAGGAAAAAGAGGTGTAAATAGTGTTACCCCACTTTTATATATGTATTGTATTGTGTAAAATTTTCTAATAGTGGATAGTTTCTTCGTTGGGCGTGACCTAGCTAGTGCAGTAGTATTAAGGAATCCAAAGCCCGTTAAAATTATCGTGTATTTTATTTATTTCTGTTGTGCTAAAATTGATGTAGGTTGGAACATCGCGATCCAACATCATCATAACAGTAAACTGGTTAATTTTAAATAACTTGTGGCAACACATTCTAATAAGTACATTGCATATATTCTACGTATGAGAGCTGACAAAATATTGATCTTTCAAGAAATTATGATATCCACATAAAAAAAAGCAACTATTAAAGAGTACTTATATAAGTAAATGTAATTAATTTGTAACCGAAGGAGATGGAACCGCTGCTTCGAAAATTAAATCAAAAGCATGTTGGACAAAGGACTTGAACTTGGGGGCATCTATTAGTCCATTTTCTGTACCCACAGCCACCCTCAGCTCTCCCATGTAACTCAGCATTGTTATCGTAAGGTTCTGCAAATCCAAGATTAATCTAATAAATAAATAAAATCAATTACTTATTAAAATTTACAATTATCACATTAATACTATTTTTGTTGAGGTACATTATTGATAAGGTAGTATAATATATCTCAAAGGGGGGTACATACTTGTAATTTTAAAAGATAACTGGACTTGTTTTTTTTTGTAATTAGAGTAAGGAATAAATATATAATTTATACATATATAAGTAAACACATTTAAGAATTAAAATCACTATGATGGAATTTGGAACTTGAAAAAGTATGACAACTAAAACAAATTATTTTGAAGATAAAAAGAAAATTGAATCTTTATTGAATAAAGATGACGCATTTTAATTTCATTGGTTTGATTCTTTTTGTCTTAGGAAAATAACAAGAAAATAATTAAACGGAAATGTAGTGTACCTGAGGAACGCCAACGACCATGAAATATAAGCCTTTGAGAGGTTGGTTTGACAAAGCCAATCGTTCCAAAGGACCCATTATGTTTGAGATTGTCATGCTCGTGTTTTTTAATGTGCTGTGAATGTATTTAGCTGTCACCTGACATAATTAATCCACACAAAAATTATTATTCATGGCTCCATTCCAATATAAATATATGTAGGTATATACTTAAAAAAATTAAAAAAATAAATTAATGTACGCACACACACTTACATATACATATATGGCTATATAATATAGACAAATATTTGATGATAAGGAGTCATAATTATTTTATGAGTTTTTTTTTTTTTTTGGTGAATTATAGGCTAATTTCACATCATGCATGATATTAATTTCAAACAATAATTAATGCCTTAACACAATTAATGATTTCACACATAACCACATAATTAATGACATTGGCCAAGAAACATTAATCCAAAATCTCCACCGTTATAAGTGCTCATTTTTCATAACATTAATTAACAAAAATATAAATTAAATAAATTACTATTTTTTCTGACAAATACTATATTTTCTTTTAATTATGAGCATATACAATAATTCCACACTCATGAAAATTTGTTATTTTTTTATTTACTACTTTTAGTAATGATATTAAGTCATTAAGTTAAATACACTTTAGTTAGACCTTGTACCACTATATATATATTTGTAATTTTAAAAAAAAAATGATTTTTTTAATAATTAATCTAAAGAGATAATTACAAAAACTACCCCTGAGGTTTGGGGCAATTACAAAAAACCCAGAGAAATTTTAGAATTACCAAAACTACCCCTAAGGTTTAATTCTGCCTTAATTTTAAGGGGTTAACTATAATATTAATGTAAATATAAGGGAAGATTATGAAAAAAAATATTCTCACGACGGAATCAAACCTCAACAGATTTTTTAGTAATTTTAAAATGGGTTTTTCCGTAATTACCCCAAACCTCAGGGGGTAATGTTTATAATTATCCCTTATACTAAATCTCAGGAGTAGGCATTTTAATTTTGTAATTAATTACCTCAGGGCCTCTCCATTTCCTCAAAGTATCGAGCAATTTCCCAGTGAAAACCACAGCTGCAGAATTTCTTTTCCTCTTGATCACCTTTTGAGTATTGAGCACAAAACTGAGAGGATTGTTTGGGTCACCTATTTTAGGAACAGAAACATGAAGAAAAGCAAACTGGTTGCCCCAGGGTGAATCGGCCTCTGGTTCGATCATCTCAGATATGGATTTGTAGCCACCAATGTTTCTTGTTTAGCAGAACTAATGAAGTTGTCTCTGCATTTCTTTGCTCATGCTTCATTGCCTCCATGTACAGTCTAATCCCCAAGAACATTACTCCACATATCACATCATTTATGGTCTGTTTTGTCAAAGTAAAAAAAAATCAATTTTCCTATATATATATATTTTTTTAAATAAATAAAAATATATAAAAAAAAAGAAAGAAAAATGTCCCGATCACAAACCGACCAGGTAGAAAAGGAAAAACAATGCAAAATTTCAAAAAAAAAACAATAAAATAACTTAATGGCACAATTTGAATGAAGGGCGTTTTCAATTTTCCTATATATATAAAGCTTAAGTGCAATTTTAGTTGTGTTAAAACGACTTAGTGTGATGGTTTTATTCCTTAAGATTTTTCACTTTAGTCATAATAGTAATTCTAGTCATGTAACTTTACGGTTATAGGTATTTTGGGCTAATTACAAAAACGTCTCCTAAGGTTTGGGCTAATTACAAAATAAAATAAGAGATTTTTGAAAATTACAAAAAAACTCATTGAGGTTTGATTGTATCTTAAATTTAAGGGGATAAATGTAATATATTGATAAATATAAGGAGAACTTTTGGGATTTTTTTTTTTTTTGAAAATATTAATAGGGAAAAGGTAAGACACATCAAATCTTAAAGGGTTTATTTTTATAATTTCCCATTTTTTTGGGTTTTTTTGTAATTAGGCCGAAACTCTAGGGTGTTTTTGTAATTATCCCTATATATAATGCCTATGGATTTTCAAATTTTTCCAGTGGTTCATTTGGTGTCTCAATTTATCACTTAGATTTCTCATTCCAAGGTTTTTTATTAATTAATAAATGCTTTACCTATTTTCAATATATATAGAGATAATGATATATAAAAAAATAAATAAAACTTAAAATTTTTAACTCAAAGTTAATTCTTTGTTTAATAAATGCTGTGTGACAACAAGCCACCTAAAAAAATATACTTGAATTGATATTTATTTAAGATGAATTTGGGATTGGCTTGTTGACTGGGTTAACTTACCAGCATTTACAGCTAATAATATTTAATAGGACAAAAAAAATTAATATTAACAAGGGGATTAAATCAACAGCTTTATTGAACCGTCTTTCATTATTGCAGGTTTGCCACGTAATTAATGACAATTTCAAGCCACCGAAAACACTTGAATTGATATTTATTTAAAACGAATTTGGGATTGGCTTGTTGACTGGTCTTACCAGTTACCAGCATTTACAGCTAATAATATTTAATAGTACAAACCACAAATTAATATCCAAAACAAATCATTAAATCAATCAGCTTTATTGAACCGTCTTTCATTATTGCAGGTGATGCCACGTAATTAATGATATTGGTCTCTAAATACCTACTTGTGAAGAAATTGATTTTCGAAATAGTTAAAAGTAGAAAAATCTATTGTGAATTTAATTCTAAATACTCCATAAAAATCACACATACTAAAAAACAGGGCAGTTAATTAGAATTAAAAGCTGCCAAAACAAGTTATAGGGAAGGGATATAATTTGAAAAGAGCTTATATTTTATGGAGGTATACAATTCTTAGAGATTCTGTGACTCTTAATTTCAACCAATTAATTGTAAAAAAAAAAAAAAAATACTCCGAGAGATATTTAGATTGGCTGAATATGTTGAAAGTAAGACAATTTACATGTTCAATGTTTGACCTGACGAACCATTTCTTCAAGTACAATATACTCTTCGGTTCAAGTACAATGTTTTTACTACATAATTTATTGCTAGCAATCCAAAACCACATTGGAAAACAAAATACAAGGTATCAGTAAAAATAATTACTTTTTCTATCTAGAAATTATATTGGCATAATTGTAATCTCAGTCCCCAGTTGACAAAATTAGACCTGTAAAAATCAAATTTTGGGAGAAAAAACTCTTTAATTAAAAAAATATCACGAGTTGTGTTTTTTTCCCCACTGAAATTGCAAAATCTGCAGAAAATTAAGAGTTCGCCCGAACGTCCGGTGATAGGACCAAGTTGGGATTTTGTAAGCCAAAAAGAATCGGTCATTTGGTTGGCCCAATGTATTTACATGTATTTTTAAAGTATGGATGGTCACCATAGGCTCTTAAAATGGCGGTCAAATGGAATTGGGGCAGCCCGGCTAGATGTTTCACATTGGCCTCTATCTATAAGTATAACAAAATTCGTAATTTTTCTGTCTATAAATTAATTATACTAATTAGTGTTGGTAACTAGTTAACTAATGCGATAATTTATTTAAAAACAAACAATTAGATTTCCTAAGACCAAATTAAAAGGAAAATTAATTTTTTTTTGGAAAAGACAAAACTCACCACATGAAGATTAGCCTTAACTTGTTTAATCCGATCAAGCGAGAAGGACAAAGTGGTAATTGTGATCGGGCGGAACTCCACCCCATCCTCGCCGGATCTTATCGGCGTCTTATCATCTTCAAGCACACTGCTCTTCAAAAGACTCCACCCAAAATCCTGCACAGTATCAATCACCCCGGATACAGCCCGTGATAAATTCCTGCATATACCATACATCCTATCCCGGGCTTCGATTTTCGGATTCAACGAAGGGAATGTTAATGGGATTTCGGGATTATCTGCCCTTTGCAAACAAGAAAGAAGGGCCCCCATTAATGAGTAGCCATCCCCAAGTGCGTGGTGAAGTTTGAAAACGACGTTTCCAGCTGCGTTTTGGGTTGGGTATTTGATTATGTGAATTTCCCATAATGGCCTGCTCTGTGGGAGTTGTTCCATTGCTATTTTGGACAAGTAATCAGATAGACAATCCTCGTAGAATTCGGGTGAGTGTCCTTGTGGGAAAATTGGGACATGGACATGGTCTTGGAGTTTTACTTCCACTTTTTTCCAGTGTTTGGTTCCGTTTTTGTCCTTCACCTGTAGGGACGGATCCAAGAATTTTTTACAAATGGATAATTACAAAAACACCCCTAAGGTTTGGGCTAATTACAAAAAGACCCAGAGATCTTTGAAAATTACAAAACAAAAACCTTGGGATTGGATTCCGTGTTACATTTTTCCCGTGATTTTCGAAAACATTTCAAAAAACCTCTGACATTTACAAAAATATTACAATTACCCCCTTAAATTTAAGACAAAACGAAACCTGAAGGAATTTTTTATAATTTTGAAACATGTCTGAATTTTTTTTTTAATTAACCCAAACCTCAGGGGTGTTTTTGTAATTATCCCTAAATATAATTTTAAACTACATTAAAAAATAATTAATGGGGGCGCACTTTATTGTTTTGACCTAATTAATTATTTAAAATTAGTTTAAAAAAAAGCTATGGGGGCATTTGCGCACATAGTAGGGGATATGTTTCCGTCTATGTTCACCTGTTTAAGAATAATTAATTATTCAGACTTCGGATTTCCTATTCCTATGTACCGTATTTCATTTTGTGTTTCAATACATCTAATGAGGGCGACATTTATAAGATGATATTGTTGTTATCATACTTGTGTGATGTGTCGGAGTAAGAAAACACCGATATTTAAAGATCATAAGAAATAGGAGATCCAAATTGGATAAAATTGCCTTCATTTGTCAACTTATACACCTTTAACATTTTTTTCCCATAAATCTCTTTTGTTGTAATCATAAAGAAAGAACAAATGATTAGAAGGCCTATTAAATTAGCAATCAATTGGATTTTAAAAGGCTAAGGGTTACTTAATGGAAAAAAATTAATTAAAAAATAAAATTAAAACTAAAACAAAAACACTAAACAAATTTCACAAGCAAGCAATTGAAGAAATAATATAATAGATCTGGAGCAACATGCCCGATTTACTAATATAACTGCACAAAAATAATTCTTAAAAATATATCACATATAATGATGTTTTGTACCAGCATAATCATTATAGTATCCATCTCCGAACAATAACAAGGTTGTACACAAATTTTACCCACAACTAAAAAAATAAAAATAAAAATAAAAAATCAGACATACCATGACAGAGGAGAAACGAGGGCTGATGGGAAGAAAGACATTTTTGAGCAAAGACATTGTCTGAGAATCATCGATTGGGTTTTCTGATTCAAGAACAGCAATTACTGATACTGAAATCACAGAGCTTGTGAAGTACTGGCCAGTTGGGCTCACTGGTTCTGATGATTCCTCCATTGATTGATTCAATCCCCGCCGTTGATTTCCTAATTCGAATCAGCTGTATATATATTTTGCTCAATGAGGTTGAACTATGTTGTCAGTGGTTATATTATATATGTGCATAAATAGGCAGTTATAGGCTCCTCGTCGTCATTTGAATTAAGATTGGTGAAGAGTGGGTGAATTTTATTTATTGCACACTTTGGGTGCCATCAAATGCTGCACTACGTAAGGGGCCACGAAAATTTATTGCTACCTCTTGCCTTTTTATTTTATTTTATTTTATTTTTAATCAAAAAAAAAAAAAGATCGGAACATAATTAATGGAGTCATGTGCACTCTTCCTAATCAAAATTATGGATTAATTTTTCGTGTTCGCCGCCGGTCGTGTTATGACCCAAATATTACACGTTTGCCACGAACTCAAACACTACACGCATAATTATTCACGTCAAGATACATGATTTGTTTATGATACAGGTTACCCGCCATGACATTAAATACCTATATAATTTAAAGTTTAACATGACAAAATTCAAAAAATTAAAATAAAAAACTAAAATTACAAATAAAATACATTAAATTACTAGAAATACATTTAATAATTTGTCCAACATTATATAACCAACTAAAACATCACAAGATATGAAAATAATATGTCCACTATACAAATAAATGGGTTAAATAACTACGAAACTAAAACATCACTACAAATATAAAAAATAATCTTGCGGTTTCATTGAAATTTATCTCATCCAACCAAACTAATTTATTAAAAAAAAAAGAGTTAAATAGGTTAATCATGTTGACTAATGGGGTTGACCTTACCTAACCTATTTTTTTCCTATGTTAACCGTGTCCGATCCAAATTTGACCCGAACCCGCGAATAGTTGTACTTATATCTGCTAAATTCGTGTTAGTTTCGTGTCACAAATTGACGCCCCTAATTAATTTGAATCTACTTAATTTTGAACGAAATTTAAAAATATGATCGATATTTTGCAATGTTTTTAAAATCGTTTTGTTCGGCCAGTTTAACCGGGAACCGGTACATGTCCGCCCGGTTTTATATTAAAATTGAAAAACCATTTCAAAACGGCAAAAATCCCGGAAATTTTAACCCGACTCAAATTTTTAAGCAATATTTTCTTTGTTTTATTATAAAAAGTCGATGATATTTGTAAATTTACATAAAACTTTTCTCAGATTTATACATATATTTGGATATTATAATATAATTTATTATATTTTTGTTTTTATTTATATTTGTTATTTTATTTATATTTGTATTTGTATTTATTTTTACATTTGTACATGTATAATGTATGTTATTTCAACCGATATTTTGTTCCAAACGGTAATTAAAGTGGAGCAATTAAATTTTGGGAGCTTAAATGGGACGCATGTTTAAAACATTGATTTTTTGTGTATTTTTCCAGTGTTTCTTTTATGTAACGTTATTTCATTAATTGAGATGATTGTTAGGAAATAAAAAGTTATTTGAAATGTTCCAAACGGTAATTAAAGTGGAGCAAAACTGAAAGAGATTTGTAAGAAGTGAAATGTGTATTTTTCCAGTGGCTCGTTTTTTTTTTTTTTTTTTTTTTGGGGGAAGAGATTTGTAAGAAATGATTGGAACTATACATTAATTAACAGCTGGGACGATTCACACTTAAAAACAAAAATTAAATAAGGGTGGGACTGGGACCAACTTGACTTTATCTAGAATTTATAATCTTATTTTAAATCACAACAATCTAATTTTTACAAAATTGTGAAATGGGGAAAAACACTCAGTGCGTTAGTAAAGATTAGTATTCTTAGGTTGGTACTTTAAATTGTGGTGTCAAATTAAGATTAATGATATATGCTCGCAGTGCTTAGAATTAGAATTGAACATCTAATTAGGTGGCACTAATGTTTTAGGATATGTGAGATTTATATAATTTCAAATTTCCTCATGAAAGAGCAAAATCAAGAGAAACCCAAAATACAATATTTGAAAAAAACAAATCACAACATCTTATCTGAAATATGCATGCCCTCTTGTTTTCCAAGGATGTTGAAATTATAACATTTTGTTTTATCGCAATATTAATAGTAAATTCATTGGAAATTGGTATGATAAGTGTGAGTTTTGACTCATATATGACCAAATATTTAAATTTGTTCGATTTATTAAATTGAAATAAATTAGATAATTGTAATATGCATTGTTAATATATGAGATTAGAAATTGAAATTCTTGAAGTCGATTTAGGGTGAATGAAAAATTAATGCACAAATTGAACTACTTAAAATACTAATGGGTATGGAAATAGTTGGAATTGAGCATGCCAAAACTTGGAGAATCAATAGACATGTTATGCATGTGACAGAATCCATGCGAAAAGTATTAATAATCAGGGTGTTCCATATGACAAAGTGCATAACCTGTTTAGTTCAGATAATGGCAAAAAAAAAATGAAAAAGCTATATATAAAAAAAAAAGAGTTCTAGTTTATAAATTGATATCAAAAGTTTTTGTTTTTCCTCAAGGAGATATTTGTAATATTTTAAGGAGGTATTAAGTTTTAAAGATAATTGATTTTATTTTAATTAGGCTAAACCTCTGGGTAATTTCTGTAATTTATTCTATTGTAAAAAAATTAAAACCACATCTCAAAATTAATGATCATCCATAGTTCTCAATTTAAATTTCAGTTTCATACAAAATTGACCTACATAATGTACTATAGAAATATGCATGCAAGGGAATGTGATTATTCTGATATTGGCTTGGTAAAGTAAATAATTCTTTAATGACCCATGTGGTCAGTCGTGGTAGAAATAGTCAAATAGCATGACAACAAATCACAATTTTCTAACAAAACAATATAAGAAATTCCACCGCAAAATTCTTTAATTAATTGACCCGATATGGTTTTTTTAAATAAAAGTTAAGGAATTAAAAGTAATATCATTTTTCTAAATAATAAATGAAAGTTAAGAGGTGTAACATTATTATTTCAAGTAAGTACTTTTATATTAAAAAAAATCAGTTGTAGGAGATATACACTGATCCTGGGATATCATAAATGATTTATATTAATAATTGAGAAAAATGAATGTATTTATATCTTTACGGTAGCAAAATTGGAAAAATTAAATGTCATGTAATATTATACTAACTATATCCATGATCCATCTATAACATTGGAATAGGTCCACGTACAGTTAAACCAACCACCAACCACATGATGTATCATGTATGGGCCATTTACAAGTGAACCCAAAAGCTTTATAAATTTCCTTCACAACTGCCATGCCCCTAGCACGTGAAATATGGGCCAGCTAGCTAACCCAATGGTAATACGTTCAATCTTAATAATTAGGTCCCAATTAATTGAATTTGATGTCCAACTTCTCTTGATCGAAATTTGGACTAGAAATAGATATAAACGTATTGCTGGCATTTAGAAAATAAAATCCAAAACACCATATAAGCAAACCAAGCATATATTAGTGACTACATTTGATTGTAGGGCAAATTCACACCCTTAATCCTGATAAATCCATCAACTTACTACTTATAAAAACTTCAAAATCACCATAATCTTCCTACCTGGAAGAAGTACTATTCAACACATTTCTAACAAGGATTCAACAGTTGTAAAACCATGATTTTGTAAAAGAGGTTCATTTCCGGGCCGAATGAGTAGTGTTACTTCCGACCCTGAAAAAGAGCGAATACGTGTCTCATTAAAACGGACATTATCTCAATTTTGCATTCAAGATACAAATTTTCCAGTAAACATCACATAAAAAGTGCTCACAACTGACCAGCAGCTTTCGCAGCAAAGGCGTCTTGAAGGTTAGATGTCACATACAGCATATCAGTAGGCTTGTTAACTCCAATAGTCAGCATAATCTCAATGTAACTTTGTTTTTCTTTCTTACTTCTGTACAAGTATATAAAAGCCAAGAAATGATGCATTAGTTTAAGAAACTAACATGATAGTGATAATAAGTAGAAGAGATTAATGCATATATAGATTCTAACCCCAGAGTAGCATCAAAGTATCCGGACAAGTAGTTTCTCAAGTCTCCATGATTTGAATTGCCAAAGAGAGAATGTTGCATTAATCTACCGCAGACAGAAAATATATATACCTGAAGAAATAAGTGACTACACATTATACGTGTTGTCGATAGAGATCGACAAATATAAATGCAATATTGTTAACTACACACATGGAGAGTTAGCAACTTGTTTTATGTATACAAATAGAAGAGCAAAATACAAATAATAAATAAAAACCATAAACCTTAATGCCGGAAGCATGCCATCTCTTAAGAGCTTTAGGTACATCATCGAATGTCCTTACTTTGGGACTCATTCTCGATATGTCATTTCTTTGGGACTAAGTCTGTTTCTCACATTAAGGTTTGGATAAATTCTTCACCAAGTCATCATAGGCACAAGTAGCAAGAACATGATCGACAAATGAAACGACAAATGATACAGAGTAGTTGTAGTTGTCCCTTCTATGTCCAGCAGAATATAGCGCTACACATTAAATAAACAATGAAAGAATACCTAGTCATCAATTTCATAGGCTATAGCATACAAATGCAACTTACTTGTGGAAGGTCAGTCATATTATCCAAACCAAGAGACCCATTTTTAAGGCCCCTTAACGAGTTCCTTGAGAAGCTATAAACTCTGTTGGTGTTATAGACAGGACCGTGATCAGGAGTAGACCACTCAAAACCTAACTGATAAAGCTTAACAGCCGCGTCAAACAGGTAGTGATAACATTCAGCCTGACAAAACAACTGTCCACTTAGAACGAGAAATGATGCGCTAAATATTGAAGATGGTAGAAAACTATTTAATACGAAACCCATAATGCATAATAATAACATCAAAATTTGAATGATAACCAACTTCTTGCTTTATTGCACTTACTTGAGTTTTGGCACTAATCCATGTTTCTCCCCATATGTAAACTCCATGATTTCGTACAAGCACGGCCGTGGACCTTGGGTAAGATCTAATCTGCAACAAGAAAAAGATAAACACCAGTAAACCAATGTTTAGTACATTGCTTCATGCCATGATTGAAGCATATGACTTGAGAAAAATAAACTAACAGAAAACAAAGTATACCGCTTCTGTTAAAGACTCTACGAGCTCCCCTTCCCGGGCGGTGTTCTCAATTATGGGAACTACTAGCTCGTCGTGATAACCATGGCCTTTGATACCTTTTATCATCTCCATGTGCGTGATCTGTAAAATTACACAGAAACTTTTAACAGGATTACATAGCATTTTTTTCGGTAGTTCTGTGAACTGCATATTATAATTTCAATTTCTAAGGATACTACTTTAAGGACTCTGTAAAGGCATAAGCTTCTAAACATATCAGAAGTTATAGCTAAAAACAACTACATTTGATTAATATTGATTTAGGAAACAATATGATCTGCATTAAGTTCATAAAAGAAAGTTATGATATCTTTTACTCCATCATATATTGGTCAGGATGCGAAATTTTACACGGAACTCCTTCGTGAATGGGCTGATCATTGTTACAAGACACGATTCAATTCCATGACTGTGGATCACAGCTCCGGCATTGCACATCTCATAAACCTAAAAAATAGAAACAAAAGGATCTTAACCTGACTTAGATTCGAACGCGCGTGCACACACACAGATTCAAACACATAGGGTAGACGTCAGTATAACGTAAAACGCGCAGATAATTAAAGTTCATAATAATTACATATACCTTGAGAAAAAGGGGAGCGCATTCAGAACATTTAGAAGAACTGTGTGGATACGGCTTGGAAGGAGGTGTTGACAAAACAAATCCATCAGACGAAAGCACATACATATCGTCCGGCATCATCCTCTCCTTCTGAACACCTACACACAATCAATATCAAGACCAGATTCACAGACAGACAAACCAAAGCACAAATGCATAGAGAAGAACCTGAAGGAGACACAACGAAGACTTGCTGAGACTCGGATATTTTATCATCGGGAACTTTGATCGTGACACTTCCGCCCGTTCCTGAAACCCATCCAAGTCTATAGAATTGATGGCAGAGTTCAGATACCAAAGCCTTTGTTTCAGATACACCATCAGTTTCAACATAACTACTGGCATTGGCTGCTTTTGATGATGATTCTATTAACATGGTGAGATCCATGATAAAACTGAAACTTCTGAATAATCAAATACTCTGCAAAAATTACCATGTGATGCAAGTACATTCAACTATCAATACAAAAACACAAATTCATTCTAGATTCATTGTTACTATTTGGAAGACCAGAAGATAGTTGCTTTGGAATGTGGACTGTTGGAATGCATGAACAGATCAGTAAAGGTTTTAGAGGGAAAACTTTTGGATTTTGGGAGATAAAAAGGCAATTCTGACACGACGTCACAACACTCGAAGTTACTGAGAGAAACCCAAATACGAACACGATTGACGCAAATCTAACATGATATTAATAATTTGTCTTAAGACATAATTTATATCTTATATTTCATTTAATTTTTTATGTATTTTAAACAAATTTGACCCGAAACTAAATACGGATACGACTTGATAGCTCGAATAATTGTCACCTGTTTTCCTCGAGAATGTTTTGTGTGTAGTTATGGCCCAAATTCGAATATAAATCAATAAAGATCCATATGTTATGTATTGATGTTTTGAAGGCATGACGAAATACCTTCTATTTTTATTTTTTTCGTTTTCCAAGTTGGTTTCCTCAATATTTTGAATTTTTTTTTAATTTTGAATTTCAGTTTTGTGTTTTAAATCGAAAGGGATCAGACACGAGAAGCTTATAACAGCAAGACAAAAAATAAAGAACGAGAAAAAAAATTATACATTAAAAACTAAAGTAAATTACACCACTTATCCTTAAAGTTTAGCCTACTTGTAAATAAATAATTCTTCAAAATTACTAACACCCCATTAATATGTGTTCTTGTTTTTCAAATACCCCCTAAAATGTCATAAAATAGAAACAAATATCAAGGTGTATTTGTAATTTTGAAAAATAATTGATTTTTTATTCCAATAAAATTCAAAGATAATATTTATAATAGTCCCTAAAAACAAAGTACCCAAAAAATTGAAATCCAATAATGTAATTCCCAACTAAAATTCAAAATCCAAATATTGCCGAGACTAAAATAGAGAGAAAGCAATTGTAATTATTTCCTCAATGCATGCACGAGAGGTTACCTAATTTTCAAAAATACCAAAATCACTATTTCAAAATCAGAAGCACTCGTCCCCTAAATTTTAGATTATGATTAAATGAAACTGAAACGAAAAGACATTTGACTAAAAATAATTCTTTTTTTTTTCGACCTAAAGATGAGATCACATTGTTTTAGTGTATGCAAACACTCTATATTCCAACGTACAAACACGAGACAAATTCTAAAAAGGGGAAACGATAGAAACTTATTCCAAAAAGTATATATACATAAGGACGAGAAGATTGTGAACATTATGTCTCCACCTTTACTGGCAGCTTAAAAGAGACTGATCTTAGCTTTCCAGAACAAAGATGTGATCCATTTGTCATTTAAAACCTACCTAAAACTGGAAAACAAGAGATCTTAAGAGAAAGTAAAAAGAAACTTTATGTAGTCATTTCTTGAACGCCGGTGTTCGTCTTCTGGGAATGAACATCAGCCATGTCTTGGGTACATTCTCCAACTGGACAAGACAAAAAGGAAAAAGATCTTTAAGAAATAATGTTGAACCCTTGGCATTAGATAAATAAGAGGCAAATTACAAAAACTAATCCTAAGATTTAGCTTGACTGGAAAAACATTCAGTTATTTCTCCGATTTTAAAAATATCCCCCTAAATCAGTGCAATTTGTAAAATGGAAAAAATGCCATCGGGGTATTTGTAATTTTAAAAAATAACTGGGTGTTTTTGTAATTAGACTAAAAAAGCGTTTGCAAAAATTTCTGCTTTTAGAAGAAATGATTGTAGCAGAAGTAAAAATAGTTGAGAATTACAAGTTGGGAACTAGAAGTTGAGAAAATATGGTGAAAACGTTGTAAAAGTGCTTATTTGTTTGTAAAAATCAAACCAGAAGCAGAATCAGAAATCTAACGCACTCATCAGCTTTTAGATTTTGATTAAATGAAACAGAAAGAGAAGCATAAGTTAGTATTTGCAAATAGTAAAAACTAATTGTTTTCTAGCCAAAAGCTGAGAAACACTTTTCTTAGTGATTGCAAACACTCCCTAAACCTCAACGTAGATTTTGTAATTAACCCTAAATAAAATCCAAGTAGAATTTGAAGGAAAACAGTATTCATTCCCAAGAATAAATTCCTAGCTACCATGCACTATGAAGTTTCATGGGAATGATTTGGATTTTGGACACCATCAAAACGAACATCATGCTTGGAGGTGAATCAGGAATATTATCGTCTTCAAAATTGTGAAACGAAAAGGAATCAACAGCTAAGCCTGTGATTTTAGGACATCTTACCAGAGTTAACTAGTAGGGAAACTCAACTTGGTGTAAGGACAAAGATATACAAATCTCTAGGAAGGTGGAAGTGGACGCCGGCATGTTGGGCATTCCATTTTTATGTCCATCCACCTTTGCAAACAACCCGAGTGAAAGAAATGATCACACGGTGTCACCTAAACAGATAATCGAGTCAAAATATTAGTTTAACAAAATCATAATCTCACGGTTATTTTCTTGAAAAAAAGGGCTAATGCAATTACCATGCAATCACTTGAACGTTGGCCGAGCTCAATGGCAGTCATGCAAATAACACAGTCTATGGCATGATTTGACCCCTGATGAAATCTCCTGTAGTAGCTGTATTTATCTGGTAAAATCTGCATATATATATAATGTTAAAGGACTTAAATCAGATGTTACAAGCAACAAAAGACTAAGAGAAAAATAACAACAATTATCTTTCAAAATTACAAGTATCCTCGACATTTGTTTCTATTTTAAAAATTGCCACTATTGAGGTGGATATTTGTAAAAAGAAAACAAACTTTAAGGGGTGTCTGTAATTTTAAAAGATAAGTGGATTATTTCGTAATTAGATGAAATCTCAAGGATAATTCTTGTATTTAACCCTATCTAATATATGCATAAAATGGAACCTTTATGAGTAGTCCACTATGCACTGATCTACACAAACTTAGCTTATCAGAAGTTTTGGAATTTTCATACGCGATTGTGATTTATGGTACACTAATATCAAAAACAATATTCTGCATAAAATCAAAACTTTGGGAATTGAGTGAATTAAACCTGACGAGGAATGAAACACCGAGATCCGAAATAGTGCTGCAGGAGAAGAATAAATACTTGCAGTCCCATAAAAAGAGCCAAACAAATACACCAATTCCGATCAGGCTCGATTCGCATAAAATTATGCGGACAGCCAAATGCGTATAATGGAATAGCAATGCGAGTGATTGTAATCCCCGGACATAGTGAGGATGCATCGGTTTTCTCGAGTCACGAACAACGTTAATGCATATTTGCGGAATCCAGAAAGAGTGAAGGAGGAGAAGAATAAACTTCAAAAACTTATGAAACTCATACATGACGAGAATGCCACCTAAAAGGATCCCATCTGCAAAAAAATTAACGCGAGAAAATATCAAAACTTTGGCAAGAAGCGAACACTCCTACCCTATCATTTGATAATTTCCCTTTCTAAAATCTCGTAAGAATTCTAAGTCTCAATGTTTGTATAGAGTAGAAGGGTGGGATAACTAATAAATCAATACGTAGCACATGTACTACATATACATGAATAAACAATACTATTTCTTACGTGCCGTCAATAGGAAGACCACTCAGCACAGAGCAAATTTCCAAGACCAGATAGACTCAGTAATGATTTTGAAGCAACATTATGATATTGCATAAAACAGATTAAAGATACTTACAGAAACGACTGTAAAGAGATGAAAGCTCGCGCCTCATTGCTTCCCAATTCTCTCCATTATTCATATGAGGCCTATTCGCCTTCCATATTGCAAGTAGGTACCGCATTTCAAATATTGAGAAGACCACAAACTTGAAAAATGCAGCAGTTGCAAATGCATTAAATAGGGATTCTGTAAACAGGGAAGCGTCAGACTTTATTTTATACAGATTTTTACGAGAAAGAATTTTATTAGATACTGTGTGTGTGTGTTGCCTTTAGAGTACTATGTTTCAATAGTTTTTATTTCATAATACCTTCTACCTTGTCTTTCAGTTCTCAGATAGGTAAAAAATTTATATTTCACAACATGATATGCAGGGAAAAACAATAAAAGCACAGAAGAATATGTAGCAAAGCTGCCCCACCACGTTATTCAGTCGCCCGAACTGACTAAAGTTTTAGTTAGATCCTTTCTTAGAATATGTTAATTTTGTTTTTTATATTTTCAGCAATTAATTAAACATTCTTTATGCAGATACGGACATAATTATTTTTACAGATGTTAAAGTTAGTGGAATGTCCAAAAATATACACAAACGGAAAAAGCTAATGCATAAGATCAATTTGGTGAAGTAACAACCTCAAATAACATTTATGGCTAGGATTGAACTGAAATTTCTCTACAAACAAAAGATTAAACATAATGATATCACCTGAAGAAATCAAGAACTATCACGCACATATAAAACCGACTCCCTAAGAAAACATACCAACTAGAATTCCAGCTGTCAGATGTAGAAGACAAATATAAGCATCCATTATAGCCTGATGTCCAATCATCAGAAGTGAAACTTTGGCAGCCCCCTGGAAATATAAAGCAGCAAAAGGCATCAAGTAACTACTATTTGCAAGTAGCAACTATTTCATCAAGTATCTAATATGATTTACGGAATCTTACAGATTGAGTGTTACTGTGTTCCATTTGCCGGATTAACAATAGAACTTCGAGGAAAGCGATCTGGTGCATGAAAAGTTAAAAGAATCGCAACCGAAAAAGGTAATAACAACATGAAACCTTTTTCATTTATTCCACAAAGAGGACAACTTTATGGAAACTTAAGAATAATAAACATGGTGAAGGATACAAAGGTGACCATCAAAGTGTAGTTAATTGCTTTATTGTAGTAGATGTCAGTGTTGACTGAAGTAGCATTTAAAAGCATGGGTGAGAAACAATCGACATCATCGTCCACTGAAGGGCTTTCCATTAATCCTTCTAGATAATACTTATCTTGATCTCCACCTAAGGACAAATAAAAGTAATATAAGTTAAACAGATAATATTTTATTTTGCTGGTTTGACGCAACCAAATTTGTGACAGATGCCCTAAGTTCAGAACATGCAATGCAAGATGATTCTCGTTCTTTAAAAAGGCATCCAAATCTTTTAAACACGTGTCAAACAGTTAAAGGTATAACCTTACAAAAACGTTACTACTCACAAATACAAACATTAACATCCTTTCCCAAGGTAATAGCATTCATGAAACTAGATGGGAAAGAAAGAAAAGAACATGATCACCTAGACGTGCTAACAACATTCTAGAGATAGTACTTCCTATTCGAGTAAAACATAGTACCATCTTTTCTGGAAGAGACGCGAGAAATCTGAGCAGCAATTTCGATGTTGCAATGTTTCTCCATTTCGTAAATGGGAGCTGCAACAGCAGGATAAAGCCCAGAAACTTTAGAAAAGAAGTTCAATGAACTACAACTGATATGGGAAAAAAAATTAAACAGAACGTACAATGTTTCCTCTTCCAGATTTTGTCTCGGGGAGACTCCTGAAACACCTGGGAGGAGAAAACTCCAATCTGTACAAAAAGGAAAAATGTCAAAGTTAGTGACAGGGGAAATCTTCAGATACACTTTCGTATGAGTATCCATTTGCAAAACAAAAGCACATTAAAGTTACAATTTAATATCAAGGAAACTTGGCCCGAGACATAACATTAGGGAATCTAAATCCAAAACTACATACATTGAATTCCTTCAAGAAACAGAACCATCCATGTTATTGACAACACGCATTTTAATGATGGGTTTTTCAGTATGGACGAAACATTCATCTCATCCCCTTTTTTGTTGGGGGTTGGAGGGGTAAGAACATATGGAGGAGAACCTATTGGCACCAGGTAAGTAATATGCAAAATTGAGCAGTCATGGATAAGGAAATATATAAAATTGCCCGAATGTGAACTAGTGTAACCATATGATGTTTAAATAGACAGAATGAATAAATTTAGTTGGAAATTTGCATTGTGGTGAATCCAACCTTATAGGAAAATAATGACATTATCTTATTAAAACACCACCACAACCCCTATCTGCCCTCAAGAAAAAAGAAAAGAAAGAAACATCTTCAAAATGAAAGAAACATCTTCAACCAAGTACTGTTAGATTGAAGCTAAGATATGAGAAACAATAGAATCATTTATGTTAAAACAGTGCAAGGATTAAAAAAATAATTTGCCAGAGGAAGTAATAGTGATTACCAAGTGATACGGGTTAGATAAAAAGTAATCATCTTCCGGCCCAAACTCACCCTCTTTTCCACTGCAAAAATATCCAAAAATAGCATTAGCAGACATGTGGATATAGGGTCAAATCAATATTCCAGAAAAAATGAATCCAAACAAGACAAGAAAATTCCCCCTCCAGGATTAATTTCATGGGTAAAATTTAAGGGAATTTATGTCAGCTTCTCTCTTCCAGTAAAGAGGTAAATTTAAGAAACCGAGAAAATGAAGTAGAATTTTGTTTTCAAATATCCACCAATGAGAATGACAGAATATATATCCCAAAGGATGTAACCCTTGATTGAGATTGTAGATAATTGTTACATGTAACATAAAATATGAGCATTTGGATGAGTATAGAATGAAAAACTGCAAAAATTGAAAGATAAAGAGCTGGTTTGTAGATTATTGTACTTTTCCACATATCACAATCAAGAAATTTTAATCATTATCTGGCAGTTTTCAATGTAATATATGAAGAGGGAAGCAGACTGTGGAAACTAGAACTAGTAAAATTACAAAACTTAATCAATAGATGCGAACCCACCTGTTAGCTACCAGCCTTAGTTGTCTGAAAGGCCATATGTACACACCTTCTACCCTGATTTGAGCACCAAGAGCATCATGCTCGTTGTCGAACACGTCATGAAAAATTATAACCCCCTAGCGTATTGCATCATGAAAATGACAATTACAAATAAGAAAACGTGATGAATGATGATATAAAAAACAGTTCATAGAAAGAAAAATAACTAAGGCTCGTGGTAACAAAAATATTAATCAAGTTGAAGATCCTAGTATAGTTTGACCAACCTTGAATATAACTCAGAAAACACTTGTGCTAATAAAAACAACTGAATGACGGAAATTGCTGCATCAAATCACTTAAAGTTTGTTCCAATAATATTAGGTAAATTAGGTACTAAAGACGGAAAATTAGGTAAATCAATATCTCATGGTAAAACAGGTTTTTTTGGGAGCAAGCCTATTCATCAAAACATTTGCTGAGGATAAATGACGCCAATTGCATTACCTTAGTGGCATTGTTTTCATGGTAGCACAAGCATTTTGTAATAAAACTAAAGCAGCATTTATCAAGTATCACCATGGATAGTGCAGATACACAAGTGTAAAACATGTATATCCGGGTGCAATTATGTGTTTTTACACGTCTATGATCGAACTGGATATTGATTTTGAAAATTGTAAAATTGTAAATGCACGATAATTAGCCAAAGAGGCCACTGCTTGAACGAAGGCAGAATCTCAATTGGCCAACCAAATGAATACTACAACTTAGAAGACTCTTCATTAGAACTTAACCAAGACTTAATTAATGGAACAAAGTTCATGCGTACATATATACGTGTATGTATGTATTTACAGTATCTTCATTTCAATATATCCATTTTTTATCGATAGAGTTGCTTAACAGTTTCAGAATTGGTGTAATTCCTCTTCTGTTGATTGTGGCCAACAGTATGGCTTACACTTCACTGATTCAAAGAGCATTCACCTCATCAAACGACCACACTCATGCGATAAGCATAATAAATCAACAATCAGGCAATTAATTACAACAAGATAACTCAATTTCATGCCGCATCAAGTTAAAGAATAATCACACTACCTGAACATAGTGTACACCAGTTATTTTTGTCGGAGTACTGATCAACTCTAGTATGGAATTTCCATTTGACTTCCTAAAATCAGGAAACTTGGACGAGCTATTTTTAGAATCTAGGAACTTCCAATTTCCTGCGCGGCACAAATTTACAGAATTTATGTCATCAATGTCAAACAAACAAGTAAAGCAAATACATAAAAAGTTCTTAGAAACTGCAAAACATTGAAAAAGGAACTGCGAGCATTCCCAATTAACAGTATTCAGCATGGTCATTAAGGTCAACAAAACAAAGAACCCTATTGATCAAATACCCAGAAAATTGATTCCCTTATCTGCTGCTACCAGTTTTTTGGAGGGTATTTATACAGACGTTCATAGAGCTAATGATGACTCTCAATATGCAGCATGGCACTTTAAATCCAGACAATTCAAAGAAAATAACAGATCCCTCAACCATCTAACAGGTTTTGAAAATGAAATCTTCTCATTGCAGTGACACAATCTACCACCAGATATGAAATTTCAAGCCATTTGCAGTATCACCACACATTGTCTTATATCAATAAACAATGCCATAAACCAAAAGGAAATGGAATTTGTTCAAGAGATGTAAAATTGTTCGACATAAAATGATTCATGGAAATGAATGATCATTAAATAATTTCACAAATAGACAATTCCACAAACCTCTATATGTCCCTGTTATATTCCAAGAAGAAAATGGACCCAATTCACTCTCTTCCTTGCCTAAAGGAAGCCACTGCAAGAAGTAAAAAGGCCAAAAGATTAGAATAATGAAAATAAGGGAGAGTGAGCTCACTGATGGATGGGGTTTCATTTGATGTATTTCAACAAGAGTTTATAGCAATTAAAAGACAGTTATTAAGATGGCAGCTCCACAAATATGTACATTTCGTTAGTTAAAGCCTAAAATTATGTACTTTCATGTACATTAAAATTCATATTGACTGAGGCAACAACCTAAATTTAGTATCTCAATTATTCTGAACAGCTTGTGGATATTTAGGGATGCAAGACAGATCCCAAACTACTGCCGGTGGCCTTCGATTTTGGTTTAGAAGACTACGGCATCGGCATTCCTAGAATAGGATACTATTTTAATGTGGACAACCTGATGAAAATTGGGAAAGATCGAAGACGCATTAACATCTTCAGTGGCATTGGTGTAGGTGTAGCCAGTACCAGTTACCAAAAGGGGTGTGCTTTCACCGAGTCCTTATAAAGTTATATATTCTCAAATCTAAAGTAAGTTTCTGCCTTCAAAATTAATACGCATACATAATAATATCATTTAATGAAGGATTTGCTTGACCTATACGCAAGTCATATATTTGATACAAAATCCATTTATCAAAATTATTCTGTCGAATTCTGCTGAGCCAACAATCAATTGACAGAATCTTACCACTACTTCCAGTAAGGGTAGTTTCGAATCATCGTATGAAGATATTTTGAATCAATTTATTTAATGTCCATACCTGTATTGAAATTAACAAGGTGATTGTAGAGTATTGAGAAGGCTCTTTCGGCGATTAAAATAACAAACACGTCAAAAATCACGTTCTGCATGTCGCCGGAGACTATACGACCACGCTGACGTGGCATGGTGGTCTATATCAATCCTCTGGCATGCTTCTCAGGTATAGTTAATACATGCTTATTGATTAAGTATTAAAGACCTCCTCTCGTACTTACCGTAAAATCTGATATTACCTCAATTAGTTTCCTAATCTTAATGAGATACTTAAAATTTAAGGGCAACCCAAAGAGTAAGCTTTACTAGTAGGGTTTGCTAAAACCACATTACGGCATCTTGCGTAATGACCACGTATAGATCCCGACAAAACCACTCATGAGCTGTCTCCTAAAGATACTACAGAACAGGTAACTAGAATCCGTAGTTTCCGGAAGTAACGTCAAAACAGTCGAACAATAAAAGTCGGAATCATCAATCATTGGTCATTTACAAGAGCGACAAACGACAAATTTTTAAAATCATGAAGATGCACAGAATGCCAACATTCTTCCAAAATCATGAAACAGGAACTGTAGTTGCAACTCTTAATTTCTTAAATGTTATTGTATTAATAATAACCGCATAAATCAGGGTCATTTAACTTATTGATGCTTTACATTTTTATCACCACAAGGGCAAGAAAAGAAGGGGTAAAATCCTAAATTCCACAATTATTAAGCAAGTAAATGTTATTAACCAGAATCAGACTACACTTTCTTCCTCAAACTCCCACATAGATAGCACATAACCAAATTAGGAACTGATAAAAAAAAAAAAAAAACATAACCACAGAAACAAAGAATTTAGACACAATTCATTTAAGAACTAGCACTGGCACAACCAAAAAACAAAAAAAAAAAAAAAAGATACAAAATAGTAATAAAAATAATTAATTATAACCCAAAAAAAAAAAAAAAACACTAACCTCATCACCCCAAGACCTCGTCCTCTGCCTTAAAGGTCTTAATCCATTCACAGGCCATATCACTGCAAAAATCAACCATAACCCAAACAGAATTCGAAACAAAACACTGAAAAAATTCCAACTTCTCATCGCACCCATTTCCTAGCTCAACTGAAATTCTACTCCCTCAAGTGATTCTCGAGATTTCCGGACAAAGAAATGAAGCCCATCACAAAACTAAAAATAAAAAACGTATCTTTTTTATACAAATGACCGGTGGCTTTTTTTGCTTAAAGTGGAGGCGAGCAATGTTTAACTAACAACTCAACCAGAAAAGGACGAAATACACCGATCGATATTTACAGAAAAAGAGAGCCTAACAACCCAAAGAATCACTAAAAAAAATAGGTAAAAAAAAATTGTTTCTTTGGGTTTCAAACAAGAGTGCCTTCACTGGTCAATTCTGGAACCAGAAACAACACATCTAATCATTTTTCCTAATTCAAACAGACGATAGCTAATAAATTAGTGAAATTTTTGGGAGCTTTAACACGGGCTATTTGTTGGAGGTGCTTGGTAAAATAGAAGTCAAGAGGTGAAATGAAAGACTATTTGGTGTTCAGGAAAATAATAGAGTTACGGGGTTGACAAAAGAATAAGTTACAATCCAATAAAAAAAGGGATCATTTGATTTTTTTTAATTTTTAATTATCATGATGAGTAAAAGAAGGCTAAGATAGAGCTGTGATGGATGACAGAAAGGTGTTACCAGTGAGGGTATCTTGTAGTGCAAATGTAGATGGCTTTCATGTTTCGATTTTATGAATACACATTTTATTTTTTGAGTATTTATGGAAGAATATCCAAGTAAAATAAAAATATGTCCATGTTAAATTCCCATTTATCGAACAACCAAATTTTGATTAATGTAATTTTTTAAAATTTAAAAACTTTCCTTATAAAAAAAAGTTGTAATTTTGAATGGATAAGTCATTTATTATTATGCCAGAAATGTTTGAAATTTTAATTAATTTCCTAACTTGTACATACTACATATATTGTAATATTCTGGCATTAATATTTTTTTTTTTGAGGAAAAATTCCCCAACATTATAAACTTGAATGATAGATGAAATACTCTTGGAAGTAATATAAAATGCAAACTCACTAATTTTTATTTTTAAGGAAAAGAAATGATGGGAATCTACTCAAAATCGTGTACAACTTTTTTTATAGAGAATTTATGGAAAAGCAAATGATCATATGCAGATAGTCCTACTTTTTTAATAGCATGTTAGTTTTGTCTTGTGCAAAACAAAATTTCATTGTAGTTGCATGATAAAACAAGTGTTCACACTATTCATATTTTTATGTCCTGAACTGGTCTATATACATTGGTTGGTGTTATATAGTTTCATATTGGTTTTTGCACATAATTAAGTGATCAATATAAAACACATAGATAAGGAGTGGAGGGGTATAGTTATGTGCAGTAAAATAATAGTTTCATGTATTCTGGATCAAATAAACCACAAACATTGCCTATTTGGTGGTAGATAGCTATTAGAGTTACCTCTAAATTAATACATCCACTCCTTGTAGTTATGTGACGCCAGAGCCAAAGAGGGCGGGGAACGATCGCGAGTGCAAAGAGAAAGGACGGAAAATGAGCGGTTCCTAGCAAGCTTCTAGGCGGAGGGGGACATGAATGAGTTGATATCACACCCGAAGAAGAGGTGAGGAGAGCTTAAAAAATTTGATAGGTATTACTCATACCAACAAGATCCATCTTCTTTTTTGTTGTTTGTCACATAGAAACTCCGAGTATGTGCTTGGCTCGGAACGTTTATGGGATGAGGGACCCCTAGAAAGCTACTCCTAGGACAGTAAATATTTATAGTTTCATCGAAATAACTCAAATTTGAAGAAAAAAATGCAATTGTAAGTAATAATTGTGTATTAGGTTAGGATATAGATACTAGATCCTTCGACGAGCATGGAAAAGAGGATGAAAGCTGAATATCAGATTGGGGACGAAAATAAGGATGATAATGAATATAATAAATGAGGATCGATGAACGGTATAGAATTATACTCGAAATCTACCCATTGTCATTTCTATAGGCTGCGAGCAAACTATAGTTGGAATCTTCAATCATCATTTAGTTTGGCCCGTTTTGGATTTGGGACATAACCGATCCAACGAAAAGGTGGGCTGATATGGGCCTGAAATGGGCTGCCTAGTTCAGCACACTTGCATCTTTACTTTTAATTGGGTATAAAAAAACTGGTTCAACTAATTACTATGTTTTCAAAAAAAAAAATTGTCATTTAATTAATAATTATACAGATAATTCTGAAACAATAAAATATTTTATCGTAATACTGGATGGAAAAACAAACTTATACTTCTTTGGACTATGATATTTTCCTCTATATATTCCTTTTTTTTCATGATAAGATAGTTCACATCTCCTCTCAAGTCTCAAACTTGCATCAACTGAATCGTTTTCATTTTACTCACATTTAATACTTCGGAATAATTTTAAACAATGTAACATACACACGTTTATTATGTTTTGACCTATTTATCTTTCACTTGGAGATTTACTACGTCTAGAGTCCTAAGACATTAAGTAGAAGTTACAGAATAGATCACATTCATACATGATACAAGCCAACCATGACGTAACAGGGATTTCCCAGGTGCAAAGTCGAGTAAATTTTTTGTTTTAGCAGAACGGATGTCAGACCGATATTTGAAAAAAAATAGAAAAAGAGGCAAATATAAAGGTCGTACCTTGCAACAATTTTTTTTCGGATTTTCATAATCTCCAATTATAGTTTATCTACAATGAACTATTTGGATAAGTGATTTATCAAAAAATATATTCTAAATTAACGAGCAAACAACTATAATTATTATGGAATAAACTTTTAGATACAAAAATTCATTCTAAAAATACTCTCGAAAAATTGTTCATTATCAAATTTGGAAGACATATCTCTGTATATAACAAACAAGACAATTGTTTATCCACTCATATACCTTAATTGGACAAGGTAATTATTAATATTTTGGGCCAAGACAAAAAGATTTATTGGCTTTTTAAATTTCAACTTAATTTTTTTTATATGAACTAGACTTAATTTTTTTCAAATTAAATTTAACAAGGTCACCCCGAGATCCCAAGACGGTCCTCCGATCGCACTCGTCCTAGGATAGCTACGTCCATGAAGCCAACTTTGACTGCAATTAGTTTAAAAGGCATATTTCCATGACATTAATAATAAAGAAACAGATTTTTTATCTAAAGAAAAAAAGCATAAAGCATTATTTTCTAATTTCTAAGGCCATCTTATCTCTTTGGAAACAAAAATAAAAATAAAAGGACTTTTGACTTTAAAGCATGTTTCATTCAAAGTTTCTTCCCACAATTAAGTTATAAGAGAAAAAAATCAAAGTTCTTAATGTTTCTTGTAACTTATTCGTGAATAGAGTAATCTCCTCAATTAAACCTCTCATGGCCATTAATTTCTATTGCATCTCCAAAATGTTTTTTTTTTCTTAAACATTATAACTCAAAGCAAAATTTAAGATGTTCAAAGTAAAAATTAATGAGTAACTTAAGTATGAAAATTTAAGGTGTTCAAAGTAAAATCCAAGGCAAAAGTCATGCAATAAAATATCCATTATAACTCGTTTTACCAAGGTAATCTCATTTACACATCTTTCCCCCAAAATTTATGTGTATATATAGGGATATGTATTGACATATCACTCATCTTCAACTTTCAAAAGCCTTCACCCTTTTCCTCTTTCTTCGATTCTCTCATTGTGCATATAATATTCATTTCCTAAGTGTTCCAAAACCTTGGATTTTGGCTACGGCAATGGCGGTTTGTCCACCTACAATGAGCTTGTTGTTTGTGATTTTGATGGGGGTTTTGTGCTCGTCGAATGCTCATACATTTGATGTTGGTGGGGACGATGGTTGGACCCTTAAGCCCTCTCGAGAACTATAGCCATCAATTTGAAAGATATCGATTTTGGATCAACGATGAAATTAAGACGCTACTTAATTCTCCTTTCTCTTTTGTGTGCGTGCGTATGTCCATGCTCAAGAAAATTGTTGGTTGAATTGGTACATTTGATCAATAATCAGTTTGTATTTACTCAAGACCTCCTATTTTTCAAAGATGTTCCATTTGATGATTCAATACATTAAGTGAATATCACGTGTACAAAATGATGTTATTAGTGTACACGTAACATTAACATAATATATTGAATATCATATGAAACATGATTGAAACAAAACATCTAGGCTTTGTCTTTTTATGGGGCAAATATAAAAAACATCAATTTTGTCCTATAATAAATGCATGCATAAAAAAAAATTGAATTGCGCCAAAATGTAATAGAGGATCTCAATTGCAAAAACACAGTAATGCCGATTCCACCACATATATCTTGGATCATTAAAGTAAGTATATATTACCACAAATCAAGGATTTTTATGCAATGCTCAATCCATTGATGATTTATTGTTGATTTCTAATTTATATTTGAAGGAATTGCATTAATTAATAGTTACAATGCACATTTGTTCTTTTTGCAGTTTTCAAGTACAAGAAAGGTCGTGATTCCGTTCTTGTAGTGAACCAAAATGACTACTCCAAATGCAACAAAGATAACCCCATAAAAACTCTCAAGGATGGTCACTCAAAATTCAAGTTTGATAAATCAGGCCCATTTTTCTTCATAAGTGGGCATGAACAAAACTGTGAGAAGGGCCAAAAGGTCATCATTGTAGTCCTTTCTCAACATCATCACAACGCTCCACCATCTCAGCCGCCCAAAACTCCCCTTAAACCACCGTCCTCCTCCCCTTCTCCGTCCCCCGCCGCCAAAACCGTGCCACCGGCGAAACCACCTTCCCACTCTCCATCTCCTTCTCCATCCCACAAATCTCCAACCCCAGCTCCAATTACTCATCACGCGCCAACCCCTTCTCCGACAGCCAAAACCCCAACTCACGCGCCGCCGTCTCATTCCCCGTCCCCATCTCCGGCAGCCAAAACCCCAACCCACGCGCCGCCAGTTCAGCCACCATCTCATTCCCCGTCCCCATCTCCGGCGGCCAAAACACCATCAAATCCCATTGAGCCACATTCTCACTCCCCATCCCCTTCTCCGGCAGCTAAAACCCGTCAAACCCCATTGAGCCACATCTCATTCCCCATCCCCTTCTCCGGCGGCTAAAACCCCAACTCACGCGCCGTCTGTCAAGCCACCATCTCATTCCCCCTCCCCTTCTCCGGCGACTGAAATCCCAACTCACGCGCCGCCAGTCGAACCGCCACTCCTCTCATTCATTCCCCGTCCCCTTCTCCGGCAGCCAAAACCCCAACTCACGCGCCGCCAGTCAAGCCACCCTCTCATTCCCCGTCCCCATCTCCGACCGCCAAAACTCCGTCAAACCCCATCGACCCACATTCTCATTCTCCATCCCCTAATTCCCCAGCGGCCAAAACCCCAACTCACGCGCCGCCTGTCCAACCACCGTCCCATTCATCTCCATCACCATCTCCAATCTCTCATCATTCACCATCACCAAAAGCAGAGTCTCCAAAGAACAATAATGGCGCGCCTCAGCCGGATCCTCAGCATCACCACCATGCTCCGCCGCCGGAAGCACACCCTACGGCGTTTCCACCCCACCATGCTCCGGCCCCTGCACCTTCAGCTGCGTCAGATTCCCCTGTTTCATTTGCTCTGCTTGTGGGATTTGGTCTCATGGCCACCATGATTTCTGCTGGCATTGTTTGAGCTTTTTTGTTTAGTCTCCAATTTGTTTTTCTGTTTTAATTTCTGTTTTTTTTGTGTTGGAGTTGTTTGGAACTTTGAATTCATGTTTTATGTATTTCTTTTGTCGTTATTGCTTCAATTTAAATTCGAATTTCCTTTACTCTAGTGCAATTTCTTCGTTTTTATGCTAAAATTGTGACTTTTAATTTTATTTGAAGTTTGATTTGGCTAAACAGAGTTACTAGATTAAATAAATTTTTTTTATTGTCATGCAACTTATCCAAATAAATTAAAAAGAAAAGAAAATCATCAATCACAAAAGCAAATTTGATTTGGGATCACTTATGTCTAAGTCAATTTAGAAAATGAATTTATGAAATCAGTGATTTTTCAAAAGTAAAATTCTAGCTTATCTAGCATGAATTATTTTGAAGAAGTGATCTATCCAAAATTCCATTCGAAATTATCACTAACAACTATTATTATTTATTATGGACTTTTCACATGGGCACGGAAGAAGTAACTCATTTTAGATTTTGAAATAAACCATACTGCTTTTGTAGTTGCACAATCTAAAGCTACGGCGTCAATGACTGAGCCAACACATGAAAGTGGAGTGAGTCGGATGAAAAACTAAAAAAATATCATATAAACTATAAACTATCCTTTTTTTTAATGTCTCAACACTGGAGTCGGAGACAGACCTTGCATGGGGTCCACTATGCCCCCTTGTTTCCGCTAGTAATGACGGTTTAACTTTGTAATTTTGAAAAATAATTAGAGGTTTTTGTAATTAAACTAAACCTCAAGAGTAATATTTGTAATTATCCCTACAGTCCGATTTTGTAATGATCCGTCATATAACATCTACCATTCACGTGTCCAATTTTTCTATATTTTAATTTGGTCACACCAAATGTACATAAACCTAATGTATCATGATATTATCACTCTGATCCGACTAATAACATAAACATTTCCAAACAAAAAGCCCTCCATGAAAATTATTAGATAGAGGTCAGAGATCGAGATAGAGAGAGTGGCAAAACTTAACGCGCACACACAATTTATGAGTAGCTTTAATGGTGTAGCCAGATCATGAAAGTGGGTGAGCGAATGGAAAACTTAAAAACAAATCATATAAACTATAAATTAAATTCTTTTTTTTTACAATTTATTAATGAAATTAGGTTCGAAAAATTAAAAAAAAAAGGGGGGGAACGGGACGGAGTATCCCCCAACTCCGCCATTGGATAGCTGCTAACCAAACCCCTGATAAAATCCAATCAATACAACAGCAACATCAGTGGTTGTTCCTAGCACAATGGGTGATCCTAGTACAAGCACGGTGGTAAGGATTAGCCTGCTCATCCGAGTTGCAATTGTAATAAGAATTACCTCTGACGTTGCAGGGAACACTGTCCCTCTCCAGTGCACCGTAGCTAATATACCCCGACTGCTGCTCTAAAATTCTCCGGCTTATTTCCGACGCCATCATCGTTTCCTGGTCATCGCAATCACCCGTTATCCCATCACACGCCTCCGAATAATCCCGCGAGCCAAATCCTGGTGCATGATAATAGTGATTATTGTATGTAGGGTGTTGCATATGTGGTAATGCCTCAACCAATATGACCAATGTCACGCAAATTAATATCCGTAAAAGTTTGTTCATAATTGGAGATTTTTTTATTAAAAAAAAAGGAAAAGGGAAAGATTTGATGTGAAGAGTGGGGCAAGAGATTTAAAGATTTTTTGGGATGATGCAGAGAGGTTGAACGAGACCATTTATATAAGTTAAGCCCTGTTCATGCTCCTAGGTTTACTAGTTTCTGTTGGAGAACAATGATATTATATTGAGTAATTTATTTGCTACCTTATTATTAGCCTATTTGTTTGCATCTATAGTTGAATTGAATTTTCAATTTTTTAAATGTGGAAATTGAAGGGAATACATATATATATGTATTTATATATTGTTCTATCTTCTATTTATCTACTATCTATCTACTACTATCCTAAACTACTACCATCCTAAATGTGTGAATATTTTGTAAACTTTTGGATAGGTGAAAATGCCCTTCTAAAATGACTAGACTAAAATATCACTGTGTTTAATGGTAATATCGCAATTATGCACATCTAATGAAAAGGTTTCTCTTTGATTTATGTAATGTCAAAAAAAAAAAAAAAAAAAACGTTAGTTTTCCTTCAATTACTCGATGCCTAAACTCACTCACTTCTCTTGAGTTGACAAAAAGAATTTCATTCTCTTTTACTATCTATACTATCTAAACTACTATTTATCTATATAACGACTATCCTAAACTACATTAATAGTAAATATGGCCAAGATATATTAAATATCTGAATATTTCTATAAACTTTTGGATAGGCTAAAATGCCCTTCTAAATAGCAAATTTTGATTGACAAGAAAGGAGAGAAATTTCATGAATGAGAATAAACCGATATCCATTGTTTAATGGTAATTTTGAACCTCAATTTGTTCAAATTGAAGGGAATACATATATTAAGAAAAAAGACTTAAAACATTATTAATTATTTAATAAAAAATTATATTACATGTCCCCACAATAAAAAGTCATTTTTATCAATTACATTGAACTAACTATACATTAAGAGCTTGTATGGTCGGAAAACGGAGAATAAAAGGATAATACTAGGGCAAAATGTTAACTAGGTATACAAATTTACTAAATTACTTACTAAACTACTTATATAACTAAGAATACGATTCCATCATTTGAACCAACGGACAAATACACCGAACAAAATATACAATAAAAATGATAAGTAGACTTTTAATGATAAAAATTATATGGCGGAAATAAGTTGTTTAAAAACAACTGAAGGTTGATGAAAAACTTGTGCAATGAAGTCTTATTTCCACTTTAAAATTTAAAGTGACATTTCTAATTAAAAATGCACTGGTGCACTGATTTGTAAGTTGAATAAAATATACATTGATGTATGTATGTGTAATTTACTCTCACAAGAATCATAATTTTAGATCCATATATATATTAGGCTAAAATGCCCTTCTAAAATATCCTTGTGTTTAATATTATTAAAAAAAAAAGATTAATATTATTACTAAAAAAAAGTCCCTAAAGAAAAAGATTTTGACATTGATTATTTAAAAAATATCAGGGAATTTTCAAAAAACAAAAAAGCTTGGGGTGATATAAATATTAGAGCAAAAGGGGATTTCAAAATACTTTTTTTTTATAAAAAGTGAGCAAGGGAATTTTAAATATAAAAAGAAAAAATATATCAAAATTTAAAAATTTAACCACTGATTTAAGATATTTTTGCAATTTTTTAAAATTTTAATCTGAAAATATTCTGATTTTTTTAATTGGATAATTACAAAAACATGAGGTTTTTTGTCAAGCCCGGGATGATATTATCATTACATATCGGAAAAAATGTAAGACAAAAAAGAAGAAAAATACAAAAAGGTTTCTTTTGTCAAGAGTTGTTACATATGCCAACTTATTTACAAAAAACTTAAACAATAAATAAGAGTGGTTACATGGCAACTTATTTACAAGTAATTAAAACCATGTACAGTGGTCGCCACGGGATATGCCAACTTATCAAGAAAAAAAAAAGAAAAAAAAATTAAAACCATGTACAGTGCTATACACATAAATCATGATATCTTAGTACAACAATTGATTATTCTTTCCATCTGCTAAATAGTTGACAGATGATTATAACAGTGTTAATTACAAAAACTACCCCCACATTTAGTCTTAATTATAAAAAAAAACAGTTATCTTTTAAAATTACAAATAACCCTGATATTTTTGTTTAGCTTAGAAAACTGCACCCTCAAGAGATCTCAAGAGGGGCCACATATTTGTTATGTTAATGCAAACTTAAGGGATTATTTGTAATTTTGAAAGATAACAACAGTTTCTTTTTCGTAATTAGACTAAACCTGAGGGGGAGTTCTTGTAAATAAGTGGAAAATTAAGGTGGAGAACTAAAATGAGAACTCATTGTGGACTTTCCACAAACATTCTCAAAGCAATCCACAGGCTTCTCTGCATCACACTCCTTTTTACTCCTCTGAAATTTCTTCTCCGGCAGACAGTTTTTCCGATCATCGAAAACAATCCCTTTCGACGTTAAATTACCACAAACACCTTCTTCCTCGCAAAAGTAGTTGTAAGAGATCGTCAAATTCGTCAAATTCGGCTTCTCAGTTTTTCCGATCATCGAAAACAATCCCTTTTTACTTCTTCCTCGCAAAAAGTTGTAAAGATCAAAAACATATCCCCTCCGGCACTATTCCACTCATCTCGTTGTGCCCTAAATTAAGCACCTCCAATTTAGATAATCCCGTAAGACCATACGGTATCGGGCCGACGATTTGGTTGAAGCTCACGTCGAGCACTTTTAATTTGTAAAGAAACCCCAATTCGATCGGTAAACAGCCCGATAGACTCGTGTTTATCAGGAGTAGCTCTTCTAGAGTGTTCGCGAATTTAGCTATGCTCGGGGGGAGACAACCGCTAAAACGGTTGTTCGCAAACACGACTACAGAAGCAGAGCTCGAGCCTAGGTTTTGAGGTATAACAGAGGTAAATCGATTATTGTTTAAAAATATCGCGTCGAGTGATTTGTCGAAGAGTTGATGGGGCAATTGCCCCTCAAACTCGTTGAAACGAATGTCGAGGTAATGTAATGAAGGTAGAGAGAGGATTACGGATGGGAATTTCCCGACGAATCTGTTGTTGCTTAGATCGAGCTCGAAGAGTAATGTGAGGTTTGAGAAGGTTTGAGGGATGATTCCGCAAAAACGGTTGCTGTTTAAGTGGAGGAGGGCGAGATCGGAGAGAAGGCCTAATTCTTCGGGTAAGAAGCCGGCTATGTCGCGGTGGTTTAGGTCGATTCCGGCGATGACTAGAGCGGTCGTGTCGTTAGGGTGTGGGGCGCAATAGATGCCGTTGTAACTGCAAACGTTTAGGCCGTGCCAGTTGGAAGTGAAGTTGAAAGGGTCGGAGTAGATTACGCGTTTCCAAGCTTGGAGGGCGGTGTAGGCTTGTTTGAGGCGATGGATTGTGGCGTTTTTGGGAATGCCGTGGTGGTGGTGGTGGTTTGTGGTGGTTCTGTGGCGGTTTTTGGCGGCAATGTGGTTGGAGAAAGTGGCGGAGATGAGTAGGAAGAGGATGGACAAATTAGAGTATAAGGCCATTGCATGGGAAATTCAAGTTGTTGTTTGCTGGAATTCTTGTTACATTTTTATTGTGTTCTTTTAGGGATAATTACAAAAACTACTCTGAGGTTTAGCATAATTACAAAAAAAATCCAAAAATTACCACTAGTCTTTTGATATTTGTTTCGATATTACAAATTGCACCCTTAAGAGATGGTATTTGTTAGATAAAAACAAGCCTTAAGGGGGTATTTACAATTTTGAAAGATAGCTGGATTTTTTTTGTAATTAAGGTAAACCTTAGGATAGTTTTGTAATTATTCGTTGTTTTGATAATGTTAGCATTGATGTGATGAAGAGACAAAAGGGCTCAGTGGTACTTGTTACAACTACCAATTACAGTGACCTTTTACCATTACTAATGGCAGCCAATATGATTATGTTTTTTCACCATTTTCTTGGCTTCAGTTGAATGGTTTGAATGGTTGCAGAGGATAAAATTGACATGCATTGGAGGGATATCAACCTCTTCTGTTGAAAACTAAGAGCTCTGCATAAGTATGCTGAGGATTTAAATGAGAATAACTTGCAGGAAAATGACTTTACCTCACTTTCCCGTAGTTTTCTCAGCTGCTTGAGGTTGAAATTGAGAAGACAGCTTGGCCCCAGGGGAAGAAAAATCATCTTTTGCTTGAATTTGAAGGTGTAGAATATACAATCAAAGTTCTTTGATGATGTAAGCTTTCCATAATTCTATTATCTTTCCATTTTACTATGAATGCCGGACCACTAGCATTATCTCGAAACCTTTTGAGAATTAACCAGCATTTCTTGGATAAAATTCTTAGCCTGGTCACGGATAAACATAATAATAGGGGTTAATTACAAAAGTACCCATGAGGTTTGGGGTAATCCTGAGAATTATTTTAATTTTTCAAAAATTGCATATACTATCAAAAACTCTCCCTAAAATCTTACAAATGCCCTCCTCCTCTGGTTACGAAGGAGAAACAATTCCCACCCTTATGGTTTTTCATAAACTATAGAGAATGTTCCAAACAAATGCGGGTAATTTTGTCCTTCAACATCTTTGTTTTTCCCATTTTTTTTGGGAATTCCGTTTGGGCAATTATCGACTTTACACAAATTTCGATAGTTTTACCACAATTCCTTAAACTTCCTCTAGGGTACTTTTTGTAATTTGGAAACCTAACTGAGTATTTTTGTAACTACCCCAAACCTCAAGGGTACATTTTGTGATGAGGGCTTAAATAGCCTGACCTTAATGATTGAACTGAGGAAGTGCGAGGAGGCTGAGGTGATAATTTAAAAGAGGATTGCAAACTTCATTCTTGTCACTCGGGGCTCGGAATGGTAAGGATTCATAAGCCAAACTCATATAAGCCGAATTGAAGGTCTGAACTCCAATACGAGGATGTTGAGAGGTTGAGAAATAGTTGGATAGGAATAATACGACAACATTGAATTAACCGATCTCTTAGAAAGGCTCAGCTCTTCTCAATGGGATTCTGTCTAATCATGGCATATCTATTTTTTTTGAAACATCCCAATGCGGGATGGGGGATTCAGGTCACATCCCCGACCTAATTTTATTGATGAAATTGAATGTACAAGGATACATTTACAAGAAATACAAAATCAATGAAGACTCATCTTTGTCTGTCTAATCTAAACGAGGGGAGTTCTAGCTGATTTAATCTTACCAATCCTTTAACACATAAAGGAAGGGAAGTGTGATTATACTCAATAATAGACAGAGAAGAACAACCTAAAGAAGCTAATATATCAGCAACCCGATTTCCCTCCCTATATGTATGGGATATAGAATATGTAATGTTTTGAAGACTATTTTGAATTGTAACAATCCTATCCTTTACAGACCAATGACCTGTTGTATTTTTTTGATATAACATCACACAGAACACTAGAATCAGATTCAATCTGAATTTGATGAAATTCCAAGAGGAGAGCAGCTGAAGAGCCATTTCCAATGCTGCGCATTCAGCCACCAGGGGGCTTGTGCAGTGTTGGAGAGGAGCAGAAAATGCCCACAAAGTATTGCCTTGATCATCTCTTAGGATCCCTCCAATCCCTGCATTTGGGAATTTGTATGCCCAATCTGTATTGAGTTTAATTCCTTGAGGAAGAGGTTTCCTCCATAAAACTGGTAAGTGATGAAGATGTTGCTGCACTTTTAGCTTGTATCCAGAAACAGAGGCAATATGAACATAGCCTTTCCAGAAATTTTTGCAGAACTTGTTAACCTTATTCAAGATAAACAAATAATGTTCCACTTGTTCGATAATCCTTTTGTGGCTTAATATAGCTAAATCATGTTTGCTATGATTTAGCTATATCTATAAATACCGCCTTTTAGGTATGTTTCAACTCTAATCACTCTTTTTACTCTACAATATTCTTATATTTTCTCCTTGAGTGTCTTCTGACTTGAGTTTCAGGGAGGTACGCCGGAGCAACCCTCTGGTCCCTTTTGTCTAACCTTTGTGTTGTAGTTCCGCGGTGGAGCTCAAGAGGAGGGTGCTTTCTATGTCAGAGTAAATTCGTGATCCAACCATTTTGTAATTTAAAACTTAACTGAGTTTTTTTTTTTTTTTTTTATCATTGCCCAAGAAAGTGTCGGTTTGCTCATGTAAACTTTAGAGAAACTGGGATTATGTTATCGAATTTGTTAATGACTAGTTTTTGAAAAATATCTCTTTCCTCAACTTCAATAGCTAATTTGAATTGATATTGGAAGTTGCATTTTCATTTTTAAAAGTGCACTCATAAGAAAGGTATGGCATGTTAGAGCAAATACTGCAAAAATATAGCATATATATTACATCATATATATTGATGTAATATTCTGACAATGCAAAATAAATTATAGGAGGTGGAGAATGGTTGTGGCGCCATGACTGTAGCTCTTGTCTTCTGAAAACAAAATAGAAGACGTTTGTAATAACTGCATCAATAGTATGGAGCTTTTTCGTATTCTGGATGAACTCTATAGTATAAGCGAACAATGTAATTGATGGTACTCGATCTGTTTCATCCAGTATATACACTCTGTCGAAGAGTATATACTTTTTTTCCGTCCTATGACAGCATGTATTCTTATGATATGCACATTTGCTTCAATTGCAGATAGTAAGCTATTAGCCATTTAACACATTATAAAAGACAGTTATCCTCCTGTGCACACCAAATAAATATTCTTATAGCTGAGAACAGGCATCTGAAAAAAATTTGAGCGAGCAGAAAGCAGAAGCGAACACAATATACTACATAAAGAGAAGTATGAGATAGTTTGAGTCATTAAGTCGGACTACAATATGGAACATAGGACATATTGCCACTGTTAATAACCATTGTAGCATATTGGTGCTACTGTTCTGTTTCCAGGATTATCTTATACATTAGTGTCCACAATTAAGATGTCAACTCCACAGATATTTACATTTCGTTAGTTAAAGCCTAAAATTATGTACTTTCATGTACTGTAAAATTCATATTGACTGAGGCAACCTAAATTTAGTATCTCAATTATTCTTGTACAAAAATTGTTATTGTCTTGTCATAATTATATCGAACAAGTAAAAAAAAGTTTGTTCGGGTGATCCTTGTACACAAAATATGGACAAACAATACTTTGTTATTCCATGGGAAGTCTTGTATGCTTACCTCACCTATGTTCTGATTATAAGAAATCTAAGTTATGTCCTCATCAAATGTATCTACTAATAGTCGAAAACAGTCAACATTATCCTAAAAACTAGAACATGAGACTGTGCAAGAAGGGGCCAAAAAAAGAGCAGATTTCAAGGTAAGAACAAGTGAAAACAAAAGCTCCCCCAACCGAATAAGCAACCACTAACAACAAATTGTGCTTAATATGAAGCTTTATACATATAAAACATTTTCACTCAAGATACATAAAAATGCCAACGAGTCATCCTTAGTGAATCCTGTATTTAAACAGGTTAAAGATGTATCGCTTGAAATGCTCAATGAAGCTGAACTACAACAGGATTGTGACATTAGAATATCTCCCAATCAAAACCATATACAAAGAAGTTCTGAAATTCCATTGAGGATTCTCATATGAAAACACAAACAACCCTCTTGAAATACAAAAGCTTCATCAGAACCGCAATATGTTCTAATCATTTCCGTGACGGGCAAAGCAGAGCAGCAAACAAAATAGTTCAAGAACAAAGAACTTCTCAAAGAAAACATTATAGTTCAAGCAAATTAGATAACTAATAAACAAGAAAGGCTTTTGCAAGCTTCACAAATCACAAGCAGTTTTCTAACATTAGCATCTCAATGCCCTGAATAACGTAAACACAAAAAAATTGACAAGTTAAACCTATCTTTGTCAAATAACATCAAATTACAATTAAACTCAGATGATCATGAATCTGGTTTGGAGTTTTACAAAATGCAGTCACAATGTTTTAAAGTTTACATCTTTTCTATCACTCTATGCATCATCAATTATAACCACCAACAAATCCCACCATCCTAAAGAGATAATACTAGCAACAAGGGATCAATGGCGCTAAAAACAAACAAAACATCAAAATAAAGAAAAAAGAAAAAAAAGTTAAAAAAACAATCATCAACTCATAATTTATCACAGTATATCTATCAGGAAATGATTTGTAACCTCATTTGCAAACAAAGCTCCATCTGTCAATCTACCTCGGCCTGCCCGTCGATGCTCCACCACCTCCACCGTAGCTGCCCGAGCTGCCCGTATTCCCCAAATTCCCTTTCCCGACAACACCACCACCGCCCATATGTTGAAACCCACCAGAACCACCACCACCACCACCACCGTACATCTGTCCTCCATGATGATAGCCCATCACAGAACCCCCATAAATACCTCCGCCAACCACCGGCCCACCATTAAACCCACCACCAGAAGTCACGGCGGAGCCACCACTACCGCCACCCACCTCCTTGCTTCCGCCAACAGAAGTCTTTTCCCCCTCTAGCTCTCTATACTTAGCCAAGTAAACTTTCAAGGGCTCGACGTATTCTTCAAACCCTAGCGTCGTCATAGCCCAGAGCAAATCGTCGCCGTTAATCGTCTTCCTCTTCTCCCTCTGGCACTTGTCGGATGCTTCGCCGGTGACGAAACTGATGAACTCAGAGACGCATTCTTGCACTGTTTCCTTGGCGTCCTTGGAGATCTTGGCGTTTGCAGGCAGAGCTTTCTTCATTATTCTGCTCACGTTTGCGATCGGTAAAAACCTGTCTTGCTCTCTGCTGCTCGCGTTGCTGTTGCTATGTCCCCCTGAATCATTGTCTGAGTCCGCCATCTTCTTCTTCTCCTTGATTTCTCACAACAGAACTTCTGCAGAGAAAATGGAAATTTCTTGCTTCTTATTTAGTACAGTGGGTTTAAAAGAAACTCAGATAGTCCTCTTTCCTAATAAAGATCGTTTTGGAATTCTGATGGGCTCTCAGTCTACAATTGTAGCATAAATCTGGACGGAAAATCCTTTATTTCTTCCCCGACGGTGGGTCAAAACAAAGATCGATTTCGGGCCCAAAAGTGAAAATTCAAAAAACTGATGGGTTTCTTGTCTGAAGAAAATAGATGATGGGTTTTTGGCGGAAATATTTTATGTGAATGGATTTGAATTTTTATTCAATTTATTTTCAATTGGGCGCCGGCTGACGGGCATTGGGCTGAGCTCCGGGAAAAATGGGGAGGAGAAAGAGGGTAAAGGATGCAGGGTATGATATTTTCCCTTGAGGTGACACGTGGGAATATGAAGACCACTTGTTTCTCGATAA
This sequence comes from Rehmannia glutinosa, assembly GCA_016081115.2. Lineage (NCBI taxonomy): Eukaryota > Viridiplantae > Streptophyta > Magnoliopsida > Lamiales > Orobanchaceae > Rehmannia > Rehmannia glutinosa. The sequence continues at coordinate 52,307,403 of CM071929.1, forward strand.
GTGGGGCACCACGTGTCGGAAATAGCACCGTTAATTGTAAGTGCGCCCAGGAGATCGGACGGTTGGGCAAAGAGGAACGTGTTTGGTGTGATTGGTGGGTTTTCACTCAATTAATTAGTTTCTTACTTTTTTTTTAACAAAATCCTAAAATCAATTAAGTAAAACCCAAAAAAAGCTCCAACTTTCCAAAACAAGGGAAGAGTAAGAAGCAAACAAAATCTATACATAAATCATTAAATCAAGTTCAGTGGACTCAACAAGATTTGAACAAAAAAAAGTGAAAAAAAGTTCTAGAAAAAAATAATTACACATTAGCTGGTAGGTCACCTTGGCCTATTATAGGAAGTGACATGACTAAAAATTTCTGAATTCTTTTCATTTATAGGTCTGATTTCAAAAAAATCCTAAAAGTAAAGACTAAAAATGTATGAGTAATTCTACTTGACGAAAAAAATATTTTTGCCATCTAGTGAATAATACACAGGATTTTGCACAATGCAAATATATTTTATATTTTTATAAAACATAGTATATTCAAGCACGTAAACAATACATTGAATATAACTTGAATATTATTGGATGAATCCAAGCAAGATTTAATAGTGGAAGAATACACTCATTTTACTGTGTTATTATATATAAGTGTAAAATGAAAGTAAAAAAATAGTTTTGTTGCATTCATCGGTTTGAAATTTATACTTTTTATTTCTTTGTTGATAATTACTCATTTCTTGAAATCAACACAGTTTTTAAAATCATTCGATAATTAAAAAATAAATCGTATATGAAAAATTAATTCTCAACTAACTTTGGGTAAAATTTCACTTCACTCCCTTGTACTTTGGTTGAATATAACTTTACCCCTCATCTCATTTTATCTTCTTATACTCTCAATTTGTCAACAGAACACTTTTTACTTTTTTATTTGCTTGAGAATAAAAGGAATTATATTAGAATGTAAGAGTTGGGTAAAACGGCATACAATAGGAAATCGATAATGCTCAAGAGAACTAGGCTCACACTTTTTTACTGAATGTGTTGTTTTATTATGTTAGTAGTAGTATGTCAGAATATATAATTATTTATTAAAAAAAAGTAAGAAATGCTTTGAAAAATGAAAATATATTTTCTCAAATAATTTCCTCAGTGCATTTTAGACTCTCATGTCTCAGAACTCAGAAGGCAATTCCGCCTCAGCAGCAATGGCATTTTTTGCACGGAGTACAACCGAATAATGCACTGAACCAACCGTGACAAGTAATTATTCCAATGCGAAAAGACACTATTTTGAAGACCATAGATAGTTCTCACATGACACAAGTAAAAGTTCCATACATGTATCCCACTATGATTTATACAAGATTCCTGCAATAAACACCATTCGCCAAACTCCTATTCCAAAACACAATGAAAATCTAGACAAAGAACACCACTTATTCGTCATCATCATCACACATCATCTTTCCGATATTAACCACCACCACCAGATCCATATTTCTTGCCCAAGACGATAACCTGCAGTTTGTCGTAGCCAGCTAGAACACCAGCACCCGCAACAGCTCTTAAGATATTGGCACCAGCACCCTTAAAGAGAGACTTAGTTCCTTCTTTCTTGACGATCTGTGAAAATGCATCGAAAGAGCTCTTATATTTGACGGCCTCCCCTGAAGTCATCATCATCCTTCTACGCACGGTATCAATTGGGTAAGAAGCTAAGCCAGCACCAATTGTGATACCCCATCCCAGCAAGAAACTAGCTAAGAAACTATCCTGTACAATGCCAATATCAACAGAGTCATGTAAGTAGCCTACAATCAACAACTTTACTCTATGCCAAATTATAATTGCATGGAGAGAAGGTCATATAACAAGTTTCTTTAGTATACAAACCTGCAATGTACCAGTTAGAACGACGGGTTTCAGCGAATCGTACATTCCGAAATAAAGCCCACGGTAGACAATAATTCCAACACAAGAAATGTTAAATCCGCGGTAAAGTCCGACAAGACCATCAGATTTAATTGTTTTTCTGTAAACATCAATCAATCCATTGAACTGCCTTTCACCGCCCTTTTTGGCTGCCTTAGCATCATTTGCCAACCGTGTTCTGGCATAATCAAGAGAGTAAACAAACAGGAGAGATGAAGCACCAGCAGCACCACCAGATGCCAAGTTTCCAGCAAACCACTTCCAGTATCCATCCTTGTCCTTCTTGAAGTTAAACAGTCTCTTAAAGTAATCTTTGAAGGCAAAGTTGAGGGCCTGCAGATACTCACAACTAGAGGCATCAGAAAATGATAGTCTAAAATCACTTGCTCAGTTGGTCATCATCACTACATGAGAAGATGCTGCACTGGAAACTCTTAATCAGCTTTCAAGTACATGCATTAATGTGGATATCATATTATAACAAAGAAAACTAATACTATGAGACTATAGATTAACCTGAGTAGGAAAGTATCTTATAACATTTGCAGTGTTGCCTCTCCAGAGAGAAAGTACACCTTCATCCTTCATAGTTCTAGCAAAGCAGTCAGAAATTCCCTTGTAAGGTTCAGATAACCGACCAGCTCTGATCATTTCATCCTGGTTCTGAATCAAGAGTTTTACTCTCTCAATTGGAGCAGTGGCAGTCTTGGATACAGCAGCAGAAACACCTCCCATGAGGAAATCCACCATAAAGCCAGAAAACCCTTTTTCTTTTTCTGCTGGAGCCGGTATAAGGAAAGGAGAGATATGTGGAACAATTCCCAGGCCAGTTCCTTGGACTGATGGCATGTAAAGACTCCGCAATCCTCCATTGACATATCCACCAGTCAAATGGTGCAAACCAGCATTTCTGAAGTGCGTGCGAGGAGAAATACAGGAAAAAAGATATGATTGGCCGTGTAGCTTTTGAAATACAGATGGATGTTGCATGCCATCCCCCATGTTTGCAGTCACTGCAGTGACCTAAGAAAACAAATAATTTTGAGAACATATAATAGCCAGTAAAAGAAATGTAAAGGAATTCTCAATGAAATTGAATGCATAAAATTTTCTCTAACAACAATAACAAGTGTTTTCAAAACCTAATAACTCAAAAAAATTGTAAAATATTAAGGCAGATAACACTTAGCATCCGTTGAGAATTTCAGAGAACCTCAATTTCCTTCATGAGAATATTTGGATTCCTCATCCTATGCTTAGATAAACACAAGTTTGAATAATGTGATGGATCTAAATCCTTATGTCATCTTAATCAAGTGACAATAGTTTCAATAAAGTGACATAACTCTTCATGACCAAGTTTTGTAATTCTGCAAATTGAGTTACAAGGAAATTCAAAACAAAGTGAATGGAATCCTTTTAAACCAATTAAGAACCTAACCAAAACTAAATTTATAATGTCACAAACTGTATTCATATGTCATTCTAAATAAGGCTGATATTTAGTTGCAAGTTCAGAATCCACTTCTCTCATTCACCGATTGCTTTTTCCTGGTAAAGGAAATAACATCAATTATATAGTAATAGTGGCAGTTTTCTTCATCTTTAAGAACTAAATTATAGCTTTCAACACTATCAAGACTCCCAAATTGATAAGCTAACAGAAATCCTAAATAGTTATACCTCTAACTCAGATATCACGATTACCATACCGATTACCATACAGCAGCACAGCATTAGTCGCGCAACAGAAACGACAGAAACAATAAACACGATTCATATTCAATTCTCTGCGTTTGTTACCTTCCAGCTTTGGCAATTGAAAGAAACAAAAAGTCTATAATTCAAAAAAAGAAAAAGGAACAAAATTTCCACCAAGCACTGTCCACTCAGAAAGTGTAACTCGATCCACCATCAGAACCACTCAGAATGAAGTAAAGAAAATCATTCCCAGCAACAAAACAGTAAAGTAAAAAAAGCAAACACAAAATCCCAACACATTCAGCAGTCAACTAAACTTAATCATCCAATCAAACAAGAGCATAAAAAAAGAAAAAAATCATCAAGCTATAACAACAAAGGACAGGGACAGCAGCACCAAACAAGAGTAAATGAAAAAAAAAAAAATCGAAACGGAGGATTGAACATGAAAGCGACAAATATCAAAAAGGGACATTCGGATACCTGTGAAGGGTCGCGAGAAAGAAGAAATTAAAAAAATGCGGATTCCAGAATCAGGAGCTTGGAGGATGATCAAGATACGGAAAAGTCTGACTGGGATTATGGGATATATATAAATAAATAGTGCGTGTTATGAGGGGCTAGGGTTTTTGATGCAATTACCAATCTCGCCTGAGATTTCCCCTTGAATTCCTTATCTGCCATTGGTATTTTTAGTCAATTGCATTTGCATTTATCGGGATTAGTTACATTTTGTGTTTTTTGAGGAAATGCAATATTTGGTTAAAATTTTGAGAATTTACGTACTTTTCCGCGTTGATTTGATTGATATACAGTAGAGTAGACACAAAATAAAAAATGTAGCACAAAGCCTCAAGTTCACCATAAACCTACTACATAAGGTATTCATTTCAATCGGCCCTAACATGTTCTTATTTTATTCAACAAATTGTAAACAATAGTTTCAATTCAAGTAACCCAAAAAGAACAAATGTCACATTTGGTTGAAAGGATTTTAATTTAAAGGAACAATTTATAGTTAAGGAATTTCAAATGACTTTATAAATATGTGAACAGTAACTCAAAAATTATTAATTATGGATTCACATGCATAATGACTCAAAATTATTAAAAATAAATAAACTCAATAAGTTTGTTGTTTTGGATTTAAAGTTTTCAACACTGACATACACTTCAACATAATTCGAACTTCTTAAACTGATACAAGGTTGTCTGAATACATATTTGCTCATCAACTTATGTTAATGGTATGATGGCCTTCACACTCAGCCTAGAACAAAATTATTACACCAATGCCAAACACCAACTACTCCTAAAACATTCCAATGTGGCACCCCCATCTCAATCCTTTACACTGCAAAAAGTAACAAAGCGTAACTTAGCAAGACGAATTATGATTAAGAACACTATATTAGTTCCTGCAAGAAGTCATTTCGTGAACAATTTCACCTACAAAAGTTTGTAGGAACATCAAAGGCTTACCACAGCATTGACAATATAGCTGCACCAGAAACTATTGAGGAGAAGATATTAATGCCCTAAGCTGAACATAGGGACGTTCTTTGCTTCACCAGCAATTGCTTCAGCTTTTTTATTAGCTTTGGATCTGAGCACATGTATTCCTGGAACGACTCCCTCAAAGATCCCAACAACTTCTTGTGATCGTCAGCCGGATCAAAGTTAAGTAACTTTGCGAACAAATTCTTCCAAAGATCAATGTTCCAATATCTGAAGTATGATAAGGCAATAAAAAACGACTAGGATTCACAATTATACTATATGATTTCCATATTGTTACAAATGTCACAAAATTGGAAACCCAAAGAAAAAAGGTGATACAACTGCACAATTTAGTTAGAGTTAATAACAAAAAATATCCTTAAGGTTCAGTTTATATACAAAAAAAATTCAATTATCTTTTATTGTAAATACTCCCTTAAAATTGTTTCTATTTTACGAATCACACCCTCAGGAGGAGGGTCTTGAGGGCGTTTGTCAAGTAAATACGAACCTTAAGGGAGTACTTGTAATTTGAAGGATAAATGGATTTTTTTGTAATAGGTTAAACCTCGGCGGTAGTTTTTGTAATTTATCATCAAGTTACATAAAAGGTAGTGAAGAGCGAGAACGAACCGCTTATAATGCGATTTGGGCTGGTAAAAGAAGCTTCCATCAGGAGATGCTCTTTTTTCAATCTCCATGTATGAATTGTGAAGCATCATATGAGCTATAACACACAACCCATACATGTCCACCTAATATCCCAACAAAACATAAGACCCATTACAAAAAGATGAATCATATGCATACAGATCATTTGAAAGGCTTAAATATTATTACCTGAAATGTCCAAGGCTTTTTTTCTTGCATCTCAATGCAACGAAAGCCAGAAGTTCTACTATCTCCCATGAATTTGGTGCTTTTGGGGAAGAGATTCAGATCTATTCCTCTTCCCCAGTCGACAAGGCATACCCCCTGAATTATAGTATAGAACCATGAGACTTGATAATGCACCACTGTTTAGATCTTTATGTTAAATTGCGAAGATATTTAGAAATTACCTGATCTCGCCAAGTTCCAGTGCGAAGGCGGAAATCATTTTCATTTTCTGTTGGATCATCCCTGCAGTTGTATAGGATCATAGCTATAGCATTAGACTAAACACTTAAAAAAGAGCAGGAAGATCAAGACTACTACCTACCGAGTTAAAAAAACAATAATGTTGCATTTGAGTCGAAGGATTTGGATTTTAGAAGAGGATTTGGGAAATTATTTCAAATGATTCTAAGATGAATTTTGAATCTACCACAATAACTCAAAATTGGAAAATGCAATAAAAAGACATAGCTGGTAATTTGGATAAAAGGCTTTCCAGAAAATCAAGCAAAAGGACATGATTCGAACAAACACCCTCTCCCCAGGTTTAGGATTTATATTGATTCAATAATGATAGATAGGCTCCAGTTGAATTAAAAACATAAATACCTGGAATACCGAATGAGCAAATTATCAGGTTTGAAATCACCATGGATGATTGCAGCATCATGCAAAGTTTCAAGAATTTGAAGCATCTCAATGGTGTAATAAATACATAGTACTTCTTCCATAGACCCCCCTATAACCACATTAGAGTTTATAGCATCCTGCACAAAATTTAACATGAAATAAGTATAAGGGGAGAATTTTAAATTTTATAATGAATGAAATAATTATATGCTAACCTGAAGTGTCCCATGAGCTAAATAATCAGAGACGAGCACACTGTAGTCAGAATAGAGGTGCAATCTGTGAGCAAAGCCAAAACTCTTCCTCTGGAAAACAAGAACTTTAATGAGCTACAGCTTAATGACTAACAGTTGTGAATTGAGAATTTTGTTGCAATATTCACTTACTTCTTTTTCTGGAATCCGCATGTCAAGTTGACGGTACATGTAAAATTCCCAAGGAAAGGGCGGCTTTTGGATCTGTCCGAGATTGGAAGGTTCAGAATTACTAGAATAATATCTTTCTATCAAGAATGCTGGCATCACAAATATAATTACCTTAAGGGCAACGACATCGTCAGGATTGCTGTTCACATAAGCTTTAAAAACCTGAGCAAATCCACCCTGACCTGCACACCCTTTAATCTGGTACTTCTCTCCACCTTCAGCCATCAATCAAAAATCAGACTGAAGTCAGCACAAAAGAGTATAATGAAAGGACTGGTTTAGTTATAGATTAAAATGAACCAGCACCATTCTAGTATTCCCTACCACCATGTCATTATCTTTTTTTTTTTGAACAATACCACCATGTCATTATCACTCAAATAGAAAGTAGCATTTTCATCTTACTAATGATGACTAAGTAGTAAGAACGTGATCAAGAAACGACTAGGAGATGCTAATTAGACTTCTTAAGTAATACAACTTAATGCTCATAAAATATGAGAAATTCAAAGCTCACTACAAACAGAGGGCAGGCATTCTATGAAAGGTAGTAGTAATAGTAAGGGATAATTACAAAAAGTACCCCTGAGGTTTGACCTAATTACAAAAAAACCCAGCTAATTTTAAAACTTACAAAAAGTACCCCTGAGGTTTGAAATATATTTCAAAATCCCCCTTCATATTTGTAAAATCATTGCAGATTACCCCATAATTTTAACACTAAATCAAACCTCATGGGTACTTTTTGTAAGTTTGAAAGTTAGCTGGGTTTTTTTGTAATTAGGTCAAACCTCAAGGGTACTTTTTGTAATTATCCCTAATAGTAATGATCATTTCCATATTCCTAGTTTTCAATTTTTGTAATTCTGGTGGTCACAAGTCATGAACACTGTCATTAGTTATTTAAGACGTTAAACTGGTAAGGTATGCCCCCAACTGCACACCTAAACAAATGTGGTTTTCCAAGAAAATAAAAGTATTGTGACTCGACTAAAAGCTATTTCCTTAATATCAGGACCGGCTTTTCCCTTGATATGTATCTATATTACATCCTTCACCAAAAAGCTAATTGCAGCGAAAAGGGAAAGTCTTTCAAAAAAGTAGAATACTTGTACAACAATTTATTATCATTAAGCACAATAAGAGTGACATTCATTTGCATATAACCAGATCAGTTTATGAACATCGCATTTACTTTTTTTTTCTTTTTTCTTTTTGTAGTTTTCATGCATCTATAGCTAATTCTAGGAAAGAAGGGAAAATCTTCCTACGACACTTACCCAACAGTGACATAAAGACCTATGTTGGGCCCATTGTTTATCAAGTATGTACAGGTTATCTATCATATAGTTGTATTGCTACATGAAGATTGAACAGAATCGTGATCAATGATTGGGTAAATTCCACTTTCACCTTTCTACTATCTCTAATTAAGAGACTGCAGTCTTCATCTTTTAATTGCATAGCTTTGCCCCCTCCAAATATTTCAAAGTACTTTCTATCACAGTATCACTAACTTTTTTCAAATATTGCACATAATTTTCCTAATATGCCCCTAATAATAGAGCAAGTGACAAACAGAGGATATCAGACAAGAAGGAAAGTCGTTGAATATTATCATAAATGCCGCATTACTTTCACGTGTGAGTACATACAGTTAACCATTCAGGACAGGAACAGCAACAGCTAATAAAACCTTAAGAACTGTAAATGGATGCTTATACATATATTAGTGCATAAAACAACGTAAAATATGATTTAGTTACCTATATCAATGCTTTTATTCCTAGCTGATTTCAGCAAGGAGGATAATGCCACTTTTCCCGGATATGCTCTGTTACTCGGATGGTATCCCTATGAATATATACGTAACTTTCTTCTCTTAGACATCGAGAAAAAATTTACACATGAATTTTATATAATCTAATTGGCTAATAGCCAAAATGCCTCACCTCATACTGTAAAACTTGAGAATTCATCCTTTGCAATAGGTTTTTGAGGGTTGCAACAGACCATGGATTAACAAAATTTTGACCATCCTCTACAGAAATGCCATTGTTTATCTGTAAATAAGTTGGAAAGAAACCTTAATCAGATTTGTGTCTGCATAAAATCAATTTTTTTTGCAAAACTAATCTCCAAAAAACAACAGCACGTAATTAGAAGCAACTGGTTGAAGTCAAATGATACTCAAGCGAATGTTTAGCATCAGTGCCTTCGTAATTTGTTTGCCATTTCAAGTAAATAGGAAAATCACACAAAAAAAGAAGAAAAAGAAACAAGAAAGAAAAATGAAGTAGAAGTATTCATACACAAAAGTGGAAAATAATACAGTGATCCCCAGAAAATGAGGCAATAAATGGCGGTGCATAGCTCATGAGTTCCACAAAGAACTCCAAAAGACAAGCATTGTTAAAATATCTCATTATTGACAAACATTGATATAAAGAATAAGGCAATCTTACCTGACATATATAGTAATACTAAGAACCCATGACAAAGTTGTCAAAGCATTATCAAATTAACCATGTTAATCACTTTCTGGTTACTGTGACATACACATACTTAACATAACCTAACATACTCAAGGAATAGACCACGCATAAACAGTCAACCCAACTTAACATGTCAGCATATAGCATCAAACCAGATTTCACCTCTTAACAAGCACCACTCTCAATGTAAGTACTTATTTTGTAACATTGAGTAATTCTTTAATTATCTGACAGTATTAGTCCACGAATTACTCATACAAGAATTCGCCAGAAATAAACATGTAAACTGCTTGAGGTCATGTATCAAAGAATATCTCCACATGTTTGTATATTTGATTGCACATATGACTCCGAATACATCACCTACCATGGTTGTGCTTTTCTATGACAACATGTGCACCTATTGCATATGCCTGTACGGGTTAAGGCATCAAAATTGCTTCAATCTCAGATCCAAGAAAATAGCAGGAAGAAAGGTTAGTGGATACAACTTCCACAGACTACACTAGAGAAAGGAAAAGAAAAACAGCTAGAATCAATATAGAATCTTCTACGTGGTAGAAAACATTTACCTTGCTCATGCCACCTCTAAAAGCAAAAGAAAACCATAATGACGTGAGCAGTATACCGTCCATGAGATGATATGGTGGTTAATTAGTAATTGATAACTATCATTCGTGTTTTTCATTTTTTCCTAGTTATCAGATAAATCAGTAGATTAATCCACTTACATTGCTTAGAAACTTACAAGAACAAAATAATAAAAACTGTTATTTGTGAGGAAATGCTGTTCTCATTTCTTCTAGTCTCTCGTATCTGAACATGTTAAGATAAATCATTCAAGCATACCTTTTGAAATGATCCATTAATTACTCTTTCTGACATTCTCTCAAGAAACAGCACCTGTGCTTTCTTCAATCTCCCCAGGGGCTCAGCATTTCTGAAATGAGAACACCCTTATTTTCGTGGAAATGATAAAGAATTCGTCTGAACATTAATATGCAAAAACATCAATATCAAGAGAAGTTCAAGAACCTTGAGATGCCAAGGTGATAAATCATACAAGCATCAATCAACCTGCCTTTTGCTTCCAGAAATAAGGCGAATGATTCATAAAGCAGAGCTTTGTGTATACATATCCTGTGCTCCTCCATTTCTTTAAAAATGCTTTCATAATCTGAACTACCATCCATCTATCAATTATACAAAAAGACATAAATTTTCTTAAATACACACACACACACAAATATATATATATATATATATATCCACACAAGCACGAAGTAGAATGCTAATTTAACTGCACCGCACAAATATAAAAGAGCACAAGCATAATAGGTAATGTTACAAGATATAAGGTAACTTCAATAAATCCTAGTCATACTATTATACAAACATAATCCCAAACTAATGAGAACATGAATTAATCACCAATTAGAATGTGAATTCAACTGAAAGCATAATATATTTCTAAAAGAAACCCAAAAAACATACTCCCAAAAATTAAAAAAACAACAACAACAACAACAACAAACTAAGCCTTAATCCACTACGTGGGGTCGGCTATACGGATCATATCGCGCCATCGTTTACGGTCATAAGCCATATTTTCGTTTATTTCTAGGTATAACATGTTATGTTTAATAGCTTCTTTCCAAGTCTTTTTAGGCCTACATCTTCCTATTTTGATTTGTGTGAGTCTAAACGTCGCACAGGTGCATCTAAAGGTCTCCTATAAACATGTCCAAATAGTGAAAGGCCGAAGGCCAAAATAAAATAACAAAGAAAAGAGAGTGTTGATCACAAGACCTCGAGATGGGGCCTCGTTAAAACCTTCTAAGGTAAAACCCACCTTGTGGGAAAAACCATGAAGGAAAAAAAGACCCCAATAAAAAAAATTCAAGCAAAACCACGGCAAACAACCACAAGCGGTTGCATGGCTGAATTAAAAAACAAACTAATATTTGATATGGTAAAGTAAAGTACGATCGAAGAATAACATCATGAAGGAAATTAGGGGCGACATCCCACCAAATGTTACCCACAACATAAGCTCCGCTTTAGCAAGGATATCAGCAGTGCGATTTCACGAAAAATGTGGGAAGCCCGAAAATGAATAAGACGGGCGACGAAATAAGAGTAAAAGTCGCCTCTAAGGACCCCAAGGAACATCCACTCGAGAAGGAAGAGAAGATCGAAATGACATATGAAGAACCGCTTGCCAAATGAATTGCCATCATTTATCCGCAGCAATTTCTGCTTCGTGATGGCCCCCAGTTTTTAAAAGCGCTCAGTGCGAGTGCAAAGTGAAACAACCAAGAATGCGAAACCATGACAATTACGGAAAACGCTCCACACGCGGAATCCCCGGAGATCATGGCGCTCCCATCCGTGTTAATTTTAATCCAACCTGGTGGAGGAAGATTCAACGGACTAATATGGGGATTTAGTCCGTCGATGACAACCCGAAATACCCAACATCCTCAAAATGAAAAGATCATGGCAATCATTATGCATGAAGCCCATAGTAGCATGAGCGTCTTCCCGAATAAAAGAAAGAACCGAGCACGGATAGCAACATCCGAGAACTTGGAATCCTCAAAAACAACCAATTACGACAAGACCATATCACCCAAAGAAAAGTAATCAACGTTAACTTCCACAAAAAGAGAATTTGAGAGCTCCCTTTAACCTCCGGATCAAGAATGATATGCGGAGGAAAAATCCAACCGCACACTGAATACGCCCGTGAAATACTCCCAATTGGAACGAACAATGGGACAGTCCCAAAAGATGGTCGAGTCCTCGAATCGCCGAAAACAAAGCCGACAAACCGCAGTCCGGATATCCCGCGCCGCAAAATGACCACCATGGGAAGCTTGTTATGAATCAGCGCCAAACTAACATAGATCGTCGTGTCGGTATACGTAATGCGAGCCACTTACCCCAACGAACCACCGAAATCTCTTGTGAAGATGCCAATAAGCAAATTGAGAAGAGACTGAGCCTTGAACCGATCTAGACACTGACTAGAATCATCCCCACCCACAAAGCATACCCAAAATGTCCATAACAATATCCTCACAATTCATAATGAACAAGGAAGTGAAGTGCCAAACACCATCAACTAAATAATCGAAACCGTTTGAGATAATCTCTTGGGAGGAACACCCATCTTATGCAATACTATAACCAAGCCAATTATCCCACCAAAAAATATAGAAGTCCCCAATAAAGATGAGTCTCTCTTGAGAGAGGAGCCAACGGAAACCCGACCAAAGTGAAGAAGTAATCGGAGAGGCCTTTGGCTCAAGAAACCGATCCAAAAATCTGCTCCGAAGAAAACAAGCCGCTAACGAACCCGAAGCCAAAATATCTGCCATACGCATCCGAAAGGATGCATTCATAGATGAAATCGATCGCAAGCCCAATCCACCTTCAGTAGTAGGAGCACACATACGTACCCAAGAAACAGAACAAACCCTTCTTTGTTATATCTCAAATAAAATTGCGTGCGGCAGCTTGGTTCAAACGACGAATGAGAGTGATCGCCACTTATAGACCATCATTGAGTGGACAACCGCATCAAAATCAGAATTAACCAAAACGACCCGCCATAGAAAGAGAATGCCCTTTCGATTCATCGAATTTGCAAATAATACGATCCACAATAGGTTCCAAATGCATCCGTCCAGGAACCCCGAAGAGCGGAACCCCCAAATAAGTAAAAAAGGGACTTCCCTCCCGCATCCTAATAAAGACGAAGAATAGCCCTCTTGACGCACAAATTTACCAAAATAAATGGTAGACTTGTCCCGATTAAAGCATATGACACGAAAGCTTCTCATATTCGAAATAATGCGCTAAAAAGAATGCCGGCGGTGGCTTTGGAAGCTGGCGAAGATAATCACATCGCCCCGCATATAACAAGTGAGATGGGAAAGAAATGTCGCGGCCACCGAATACCCATGAGAGCATGTGATTGAACTTGTCGACTAATAAGATTACTCGTAACCTCTCAAAGAATGCGGAAAAGAAGCGGAGACAGAGGATCCTCGACGGACCCCCGAGAACAACCAAAATGAGCCATTCAATAGAATCGAGAGTTTAACAGATCAAGAATGCTAGTATCCAACCACAAAACCTATCCGAAAAACCAAAGGCTTTCAAGACGTGCAACAAGAAATCCCAAGAAAGGGTGTCAAAAGCTTGCGAATGTCCACACTTGTGGGCCATATTACAACCATACGCCCGACGATCTAAACAATTAATGCACTCCGTGCGATAGAGACACAATCATGAATTCGACGACCCGCAATAAAACCAAACTGAACAGGAGAGATGATAGATGCCGTGATCGGGGCCACTCTGGAAGAAAGAATTTTGGTGATAATTTTAAACAAAAAATTGCTAAGAACAATTGGCCGAAAATGATCAACTTTAACCGCCTCTGGAATCTTGGGGATGAGAACCACAAAACTCGACCACTGGAGGAATCATGCCCGTATCAAAAAAATGTTGAACGGCATGCACCACATCGTCGAAACCATTTCCCAAGCAAAAGAATTTCCCGGGAAAGCCGTCGGGGCGAGGAGCGCTCATGGGGTCCATATCAAAGACCGCATTTTTGACTTCATCGTATGTCGGGCGACTAGTAAGGATCTCGATTTTGAGCCATGGTGACCTCAAGGCCAATAAGAGAGGAAATCCGAGCTAACGAGTGTGATGTAGAGCAAAAGACGCTTTGAAAAGGTTAAGTAATCTTGAATGACATGTTCGCAATAATAATAGAATCTCTACAAACCTGGCCGTCAATAATAAGAGAAGAAATGGAGTTCCGACATCTACGAATCTTAGCGAACGTTGAAAAACGTAGTATTGCGGTCCCCATCCTAAGCCACTTAATACGGCTTCTTTGACGTAACATCTCGTATTCTTGCTCAAAAGCTCACCTAACATCGCATTAGACTCCACCTCTCTTGACAAAAAAGCTCTTGAGTAACCCTCAATTGTAATGGTATCTGAATCGAGGCAATGGATGAGAGAATGGACTCTTTTTTTTCAAGGACATTGCCAAAAACATCAACATTCCACTCCTTAAGGCGGGCTTTAAGGCGTTTAAGCTTGCTTATAATTCTACCCTGAGGAGAAGCTGGAGAAGATCGTCGAAGCCCAAGAATCGCGAATCACCGCATAAAGCCTGTCATCCAAAGTCCACATGTTTTGAAACCGGAAAGGTCAGAACTGCAGGACAAAAAGTGTCTCACAAGTGATAGAAATAGGATGATGGTCCGACACTGTGCGAGGCAACACGTGGCAACGTACCACATCCCATAAACCCAAGAATCCCTCTGTCATAAGACCCCGATCAATACGAGATTCCACATGATTACCCGTGTGCATACGACCCTTCCAAGTAAATTTATGATTATGAGAAGAAGGAATGTCAATCGGTGGCAATCCTCAATAAAGCTCAAAAATTCCTGACAGGAATTCACATTAGGAGCATGCAAACTACGACGTTCATGTGCACCCAACACCGCATTGAAATCCCCCACGACTAGATAATTAGAGTTCTGATGAGCCAACAAATCCCGCCAAAGATCACGACGCCGCACATAAGAAGATGCCCATGCACAAAACCGTTTAAATTACCTACCGATAAACTCGCTTCAACAAAACCGATTGATCCGAGCATATGTAAACAGAGTAGAAATAAAAAGCGTAAACAAGAATCAAATATTAGAAAGCATGCCAAAGGCGATTAACCGAGAATAGATAATCCCATAGCCACGTAACGAAGAATGAATAGACAAGTTATCCGTTTTAGGTTCCACTGCATAAAGCCAGGCGATGATAAGAGAAGCAATGCCGACGAAGATAGCGCCGAGAGATCATTCAAATCCCCGAACATTCCGGTGAAGGATATTTATTGATTAAATTGGCTCCCATGCGAGCGATTGATTATCCCGGATTCCTTAAGATTTAGAAGCTACTATATTCATAACATTCCGATTATCGACTCCCCAACGGGAACCCTAATGGTTTTAGAAGGACCCTTTTTCGGACAACAGAAAGCTTTTGTCGAATTTCCTGGAGTTTTTTATCCGCTAAGATATCCGGAAGAATTATCCGAGTTGTGCGACGAGGAAAATGGGATCAAAGATTGACATCTTGTAAAGCGGTAAGATCAATATTCCCAATGGTATTCCCGGCCCCGAGTTAGACCCGTTTCGCTTCATTCTTGTATGACCTATCATGCCTATTACCCATTAAAGTATCGGACGTAGGGGCATGACAAGCATCAACCAACGATCGCATATCCTCGAAAGTTAGACCCGCCTCAATCGCCAAAATTGGGATGTCAATATGTGCAACCGTCGTCTCCGTGGCAAAGACATGCACGTCGTCATTTCAATATTATCTCCAACCATCCCCTCAAGAATAGCAAAAGCATTAGGTAGGAAGTTTCGAGAAATAGAAGGGGAGTTCTGCTCTAAAAGGAAATTTCGAGCATCACTCCTCTTATGCAGGTCAACCTCTCGAAACCCGCATGTTCAAATGTTTCCCACAGCCCAAATCATTTGTAGTATCCACCATATTCCCCGACGCTACTTTGGATTCCGTGAAAGGCTACGACCCCTAATCGGTCGTTGTTCGGTTGTTATTTTTAAGAAGGCCGTTGTTAAATGACCAATTATTTGACAATGACGGCAAAAATCCGGAAGACGCGTTAAGTAATGAAAGAAAACAAATCCTCGAGTGCCCTATCGTTCGATCATCATCTTCTCGGGTAAAGTCGAACTCAAATCGACATCGACGAGAACCCGAGCAAAATGACCCGTTGAACCAGGAAAGAGTGTTATCGTCAATTTTAATGGGAGAGCCAATGGCTCGCAAGCCCCAACAACACCTCGGGATGCAAGATCTCCCAACTTACCAAAAAATTCGCACCCAAACTGTCTTATTGATGTAGTAGTATTATCGGGATCGAAATCCGGCCCAAGTCTGCAATCGAAATGTTCCGGGGACAAAGAGTAAAAACGTTTTCTCCAAACAATATCCCTATCAGGAAGATTAGCGAAATGAATATTGTAATACCCTTACCCAAATAAATAAGACGGAAAGGAAAATTTATACGCCATAAAGATTTCAATTTTTCCGAAGCTGCGTAATATTCAAAGGTTTGTCACTTAGTATAAAGAGTTCGACCAATCAACGAATTTTCGCATAATTGCCGACGAGAATCGTAAATTTCATCGGTAATATGTAGAGAAAATATATTACCTTTCTTCGTAGGAATGAGCGGAGAGGTAACCTAACGTGTGTGGGAACCTTTAAAAGTGGAGCTGTTTAATGATAAAGATTGTATGTTGCGGGAGGTTTATCTTTGAAAAGTCATTTAACGCATCGTGGCTGGGCAGCGGGGTGTTTGAAGGAGTAAAAGTGATAGCATGTGCAAGGGGCAAAGCTTGAACCTGGTGTGCAGATAAGAATGAGTGTATGGTGAGAATCACCATGGGTGTTTGTGAAGGTGCGGACGACGGAAAACGGACAATCGGGGACGATGACGGAGACGTGGTCGGACTGCGGCGGAGAAGAAAATTCGTGCAAGATTTGAGGAAGAGGAACTCATTAAGACGTTCATCGGAGAAGATGATACTCCGGACGGTGGCGGAAAAATTTATAGCGGCGTGATTTGTGGAGGTAGCATGTTTGGAGAAGGGAATCTTCTTGGCATCGAAAGTGGAGCGGAGACCGCACGCGCATGTTGCTTTTTTAGAAAGAGAATTTTTATTCTTACCCAAAGAAACCATCTTAATCGTGTTTCTCTAATTTTCTCGTCTATTGGTCTTACTCCCACTTTGTTTCTAATGTGTTCATTTCTTATTATATCTAATCCCCAGTGTCCGACATCCATCTTAAAGCATTCTCATCTCTGCTACCCTCATTTTTTGTTCGTGTTCATATTTAGTCGCCCAACATTCGCTCCATAAAGCATTGCGGGCCTTATGGCCGTTTTATAAAATTTTCCTTTCAATTTTAATGGTATTTTACGGTCCCAAAAATTAAAAAAGGAAAGGAAAAATTATAAATGAATTTCAACAGAATAGAGATAAAAAAAAAAAAAAAAGAAAAACAAATTACATAGAGGAACCAAATCTTGAGAAATCTGACGTCATTCCGATACCGCGGATCGGACTTGAAGGTATTAATACAGTTCGCTACGAGCACGTCGAAATCCACAAAATTGTTGAGCTGACTTGAGTTTTGACTACGCAAAGCTTCTTGAACGGACCTAGAATTGGCCGAATTGGAAATAATTAAGAAAAAGGAGAATTTTATTTGAACATTTTTGTGGGCAAAAAATGCATCTAGATACAAGTGAAGTAGAAGAGATACCGGAGCCAAGGTAAGAGAGGATCATCGTTGGCGGAGGAGGAAGGTTTGGAGATGCCCTCGGAGTTTCTCGAAACGACGGCCATAGCCATAGGTATCTCAGATTATCCCTGTGCGAGAGTGGAAGGCGAAGCATAAAAACAGTGTGTTTGATTTTCTTTGAAATCTGAAAGCAGGCGGGAATATGTTAATATGTCCGATTTAACTTTTCTCCTTTTTTTTAAATAATTACATTGAAACCCTAAAGAATACCCAAATGTTCAATCACCCCCTTGAGTGTTAAAACCTTCGAATATACCCTGGCATTTAAATTCTGTCAAAGAATGTCATAATTAGAGCTTTTGAAATGTCACTTGTTAAAAACTTCTCCCCTCTTCCCCAAAACCCTAAAACAAACCAGTCGCCCCCTCCCTCCCTTTCCCACCTAGTCACCTTAGCTTTGCCCCTCCTCTTCACCATGGCCGGAGACCAAAAGCCCCATAGTCTCCGGTCACTAGCCCCTCTCTTTCAGGTGGATGCTCCTCCTCTTGTGGGTATGGTTCCTCAGAGCTTGGCTCGCGAGTTTAGGAGTTCATGAGAGTGGTGGCGGCGGTGATGGAGGTAGTTTTGGCGGGGATAGACTATGGTGTGGATACGAAGGAGGGAGAGGCAAAATTTCATGTCTTCTGGTTTTTATCTTCTTTGTAGTTGTTTTCTCTTGTCCCCATCAGGTGGCTTTTTGTCTCAATAAGTGGTTTTTTCTTCTTCTCAGTTTATTTTGTGTCCCATTTGTGGCTCTTGTTCAGAAGGCTCAAGATGTGCCTTTAACTGATAATATGCGACAAAAGCGAGATCAAGTTTGTTGGTATGTGTTTTGTCCAGCGACTACGTTGCGAAGCTCTGAAGCTATGGATTTATTAGATCTGTTTAGATTTAAAGTTTTGTTTTAGATCTCAGTATGAGTACATGATCTGTGGGCTTACAATTGTTTTACATTTGATGTTGTAATCAGTTGTAAGTTTCTTCTATTTTATGAATGAATGAATTTCATTTTGACTCAGAAAAAAAAATGTCACTTGTTAAAAAAATTCATTTCTGAATGGAAATTTGCATAAGTACTCTCAACATGCAATAATTAATGAGTTAAAAATAAATGTTCTATAGAATAAAACAATGAGAACTTGGGAATAGGGGCAATTGATTTAAGTCCTTAATTTGACCAATAATGTTGATTTTCATTACAAGAATATCATTGTTTTTCATTCTTAAAATGAGCAAAGATGAATAGAAAAAAGAAATTGTTGTACATAAATTATGTAATTATCTTTTAATTTCGACTCAGTAAACAATTTAATCCTCATCTGTGTTAATTACACAGAAAATAGAGCTATCAAATAGATAGGTCGGATCGATGTCCGTCACGGACCAAATGAGAAAATTGGGTGGAGTGAGGGAGAAATTCCTTTGCACTATTATTTTTGGAGTCCAATCGATCCCATGCTTTAAAAATATATACAAGTATTTGTATCGAACTCTTGGGATGGTTCTAATTCTTTTGGATTGATTTTGACACCTCTACAAAAGAAAGCCTAAATGGTCCAATACTCTACAATCATCCCAATGAGGCACAATAATAACCCTGGAGGTTAAAAATGTCGCAAAGGTCCATAAGGCCTAAATCTCATCCCATTTTCATGATACACGTTTTTTTCAACTTTAAAGTTTTAGCTTTAGGTTGCATTTGGATGGGAGGATTTGAATTTGGGGAAGGATTTCAAATAACTCCATCCCCAGGATGAATTTGAAATACTCCAAATTAAAATGATTCTAAAAATAGCTTCAAAAGATTTGAAATTTTTATAAAATGACTTCATCCAAACAACCGGGTTTATTATTACGGATTGAAATCATTAGTTTCAAATTCATCAATCCAAATAAAGCCTTAAGGTTCTCTACCATAATTCGTACTAGCTAATTTAAATATAAATGGGCGTTCTTGGATATTCCTGGAACCCTTTCAATCCCGAGGCCCTTTTAATGGTTTGTAATTTGTAATTTTGAAATATGACTTAGTTTTTTTCAAATAATTTGCTAATTTTCAAAGGTAATATATGTCCTTGATCTATTATTTTATTCGTATATATGTTGCACACATCTATATATATATATATATATAAAATATAAGATGAAATATAAACTCAAAGTTGATGAAAATCCAAAAATAATGCACATTTCATTACACATAACAATCACAACCCTTTATTTTACCAACCAAAAAAGTGAGTCATCTAACCCTAATCCCAACGAATCAAGCTTTTGTCAAGTTCTTTTGTACTCCAAAGTGGTACAATTCTTGGACCCAAATAGTGTGTGGAGGTACACTTGAGAACCTGAACTTGGGGCAGTGCTATTTTCATTCATCCCCACCACCACTGCAATAAGAATCGTACCCCCATCCTTTCAATTCGTATTTGGCCAAATACGAACTCAACCACGTTTCGATCTTTGATTGAGAATTCAAGAAAGTTGTATGAAATTGCTTCAAAACCAGACCAATCAGTGGAGTGCAAGTAATGGGAACTGTTCTTGATTTTGCCCACAAAATCATAACCTTCTAAGCTACAGAATCGTCACATACAAAACACAAGGGGTTTGATTTTATTACAAGTAGTGCAACCTTACAATAGGGGGCCACCACATCACATGACTCACGGGAACTATAGCCAACTTTCATCCCACTTTTTTTTTTGGGAGACTTTTAATTTCCTTTTTGTCACTTTAAAATGTGAATGAATTCTTGATGGCACACCCTCGTGATGGATGTTAAGAGGTCTTGTTGAGATATTGATAAAGGGCATCATTATTTGTTCTCATTTGTATTTTGTTTGATTATGATGTGGCAAAACACCAAATTCCCCACTTTACCCTTAAGTATCGGAGGGTTTTAGTCGGAATGACTCCGACTAGCATGATATGTGTTCGTCTTGCAAGTCTTTTCGAACTCAAGTAGTTACCTTGATCGGTTCCAGCCACCTAGACCCAACTAAAAAAATTACGCAACCTTATCTTAGAGATCTTACCTAGTGAGATCATGAGATTTGAGATCCTAATTCCTATATTCCATTAGTGTTTAATCGTCTATTTTAACGGTATCAATATATGTCACGTATACATAATGATTGATGACGTCGTTTTACATACAATTGGGGAATATTTATCCCTTTCACAATCAAAACTTCATGTTTTTAGCGTAGTTTCTCAAATGACTTTCCATCCGCACCGCATTCATAGACTTTTCACCCCCAAACGTGGGTTTCAGGTCTTTCCGCACACTCGAACCCAGAACCTCCGTGTTAGAGAGATTGTCGTTGTTAAAATGAACTAGAGTAATTTATCAGTAAGTTCCTTATAATTTTGTTAGTGATGGAGTCGGGAAAAACAAAAATAATCCTATACCATGAAAAAAAGTTTACAGAGAGTAAAGCCTAGCTATAACGTGGTGTAACAAGCACATGGGTGATGCAGTGACATCAACAATGGCGCTCCTTATAGAACCAAACGCTTTTGTAAAGAACACTCTTTTAATATATACCATGTGGGATTGGAGCAACATCAAGATCGGACAAACCACTTTTTCGATTTGTTTGGATAAAGAATATAAATTGATATTTTAGGCTCTTGCATATCATAAACATTTTTTTTTAAAAAAGGTGATAATCAATGAGATTATTATTTATAATCTCAGGTCCTTATCATGGATGTGATCTTCTACTCACTCACTAGATAACTTATTCTTGACATTCTTGATGCTCAAATTTTCTGTTTCACTTTTTTATTTTTATTTTGTAGTTTGGGTGAATGACGGGTCCCTTCTTGTTAATTGTTTAAATGTATATTTATTTATAAACACATGTTATTTATTTGAATCAAACACAAACTAACAAAAGTGGTGCAAAAAATTTGAAGCCCTCATCTAGGGGTGACACTAATCCCTGGCAGTACGACCAGTGGCGGCCGCAAGATTCGAAACTTGGGGGATAAAATAAAGACCTATAGAATGAATTTTTCCTCAAACTTTTGAGGAGCAAATATAATTTTTCATTAGTATAGACATAATTTTAAAATAAATAACAAGTAGAAAAATTAAATTTTGAAAATTTTATCCCCCCTTATTTCTGCCTCTACGTACGACACGAATAGGATACGATGTTACAATTTATCTTAAAACAAAACTCAATTTTGATGTTTTTGAACATAAAATGAATACGTGAGTAGAAAATAAACACGAACGTGACCCGATGACCCAACTTGCCATCCCTCATCCCCTACATATACACTTACATACACGAAAAAAACAAGAAAAAAAAGGGCCAAAAACAATGGAGATTGTGGTCCTCACACATCCCTCTCCACCTTTCCAGCTTTCCTCTCAAAATTCCCATCACCCCACTACCCAATCTTGATCCATATATAATTAATGGAAGCCAATATTGTTAGAATTAATGACCATAAACATAATAAGCCCATGAAGGAAAAAAGGATGAAAAAAGACTGTGTCACTGAATCAGAGGATGATGAGCTGCCGGGATGCGGCTCACCTGAATACGACAAGAGGAAGAGGGCGGCGAGCGGCGGCGCCTCCACGAAGAAAGTGTCTGGCGGCGGCGGCGGTGCAAGTTCAATGAAGAGCTGCCAGGCTGAAAGGTGCCCTGCTGATCTGAGTGAAGCAAAGACTTACCACCGGCGGCACAAGGTCTGCGAGCACCATGCCAAGGCTCAGGTGGTGGTTGTCGCCGGAATCCGGCAGAGGTTTTGCCAGCAATGCAGCAGGTTTTTTTTTTGTTCACCGTTATTTTATTTTTCCGTCCGGATTTTTGGTCATTTCTCTGGACAAAAATATTTTTTAACCATGTTTTTCAAAACAAGGTTTTTTAACCATTTTTGAGTTCAATTCCTCGGAATACAAAAGAAACGAATTAGAGAATATGTTATTAGGATCAAAACTCATTTCTCGGCACTGAAAAATATACCACATCAATTTTTTTCGAAAAATGGTAAGCACCAAGAAGGAAAAAAAAACATAAATAACCAATTTGTCCTATTATCACTTTTTTTTAATGGACTATTATTAGTTGACTACTGTTTGATCTATTGATTTTTCAATACAAAGCTTGGGTCAGAATTATTTTTTTGAGTATTCTAATATCCCTTGTCTAGTTGGGATTAGACTTGTTAATGACAGGTGCAGTTTCTAATTATATTTTATACTACATACATATATGTGTTGATCTTTATATCCACTATCATTTTCTTTAATTAGTAACAATTAGCATTTTTAAGACAGTTCCATGCTAAAATAGTAAATTATGGTCTGTCTCTATCGTGTTCGATTTGTATCTTATGTCAGCTGCTAATTAATCTATATTTAATTTGATGTTATATAGCAAATTAAGTATAAAAATTTGTTGCTTTTAGTATATATACACTACAAGAAAATTTCGAGTTACCGACAGAAATAAATTTATCACTAAATATTACGATTACCTAATATATCTATAGAATAATAATATTTTTTTTTCTCAAATCATACCGACAAATTACCGACGGTTTTTAAATTTATCGACAGAAATCGTAGGTAATTACCTACAATTATATTACCTACAACGATTTTACCTACACTTTACAATTATCTTAATATTTACCTACATATTTTTTGTAGGTAAACTGAAATCTTCTTGTAGTTATAATTGTGGTATTTTGCTCATGAAAACTCTATACGTTGTTTTGTATCGACTCCCCAAGTCCAACTTTTATTTTATTTTTCATTATAATAGATCCATGTGCGTAAGATGATGTCATTATTATACACGTGACATCCATTTAGTGTATTGAAAATTTGAAATACATATGAGATCTTCTATTCCAAAATCGTATTACATCTCATGTTTCACCGCACATATAATTGCTACGTGTAATGAGTTGTGCTGCAGATTTCACGAGCTTGCAGAATTCGATGAAACGAAAAGAAGCTGCCGGAGGCGTTTGGCAGGTCACAACGAGAGGAGGAGGAAAAGCTCGGCCGATATCAACTCTCAAGCAGAAGGCGGCTCCACCAGCAGCAGCCGTCCGATTAAGGAGACGACGGCCTCATCGGGCAATGCTGATCATCAGCTGAAAGAAATGGTTTACCTGAATGGAAACTACAAACAGTTTCATGTCAGATGATTTAGATCAATTTAAGCTCCCTCTCTTCTGTCATCCTCATTGGCAATTAAATGATATATTATGCTAAGTAAAAGTTAGATTAATATTGCCAATAATTAAGTTGCCTAGCTATTTGGCATGCTTTGATTGTAATATGTAGCAGTACAATTAATTAGTAGTGTGATCGACGCCTAGTTTAATTTGCCAGAAAGATTGTCAAGTTTTCATTGCTGGTATGCATCTAGTTATATATAACATGACAATTAAATGTTTTGGGCTATTTCTGTAGTGCCATTTTTATTGAGCCTTATGCACCAAAAGTTCGATTTACGAGTAATTACTATTACGATAAAATGTAGTATTTGTTTCTTACTTTTGGAACAACGAGCTATTTACTCCTGGTGTTCTCTCATGATATTTTAATTAACCGGGTGTTACAGAATTTAGGTTGTAATTGCTTCCCAAAAAAATTATTTTTGTTCCGTTGGAGATCTTTGTTTTTTTTAACCAAAAATGTAAATACTTATAAAAAATTTCAAAAAGTATACTATTAATCACATTTTATTTTTCTACCACCAATCGTTTCTAGTCATTTTCAATTAAACCATCAAATCACCAGTCATTACTCACATATTTCCAACTATATATCAATAATTATTTTGTTATTTCTAAATCAGACAAACTTTCATTCATTATTACATTTTCATATGATATCCAATCACACTATTAAATTTTATTTTATTTTTTTCAAAAAAAAAAAATTCATCATTATTCCCTAGTTGATTTTTTTTTCAAAATAAAAAGAATATCCAAATCGCACACTAAACTCTTAAGATAGTTCGGAATGCATTTGAATTGAGATCCTCCAATTTTGGTGTTATTTCTTTCATCTTTGTGCAAATTAAAAGATTAACAAAGGAATGATATTTCAAATACTACTCTTACGCTATTTTGGTTGACTTCTCTGCCGATCACTTCCACAATCACTACCAAACATCTTTACATTTTCGAATACATATTTCTACTAATACACATATTTTACAATACATTACATCAAACATATCTTCTACTAATCACTCATAAAGCTTATCACAGTCACCGCCAATTACTAAACAAACATACCCTTAGCATTTAACCTAATTACATAAACACCTAATTATCTTTTAAAATTACAAGTATCCCGATATATACATTTTTATTTTACAAATTGTTCCTGTTCGGGAGAGTATTTGTGAAACAAATACAAATCACAATGAGTATTTGTATTACCTCAAGACAATTATAATTTTAAAATATAATTAAATTATTAGGTTAAATCTCAATATTGTATTCATACTTGTCCCTAAAACTTGTTTTGGCCATCCACGGCCACGACCTAAGGACAAGTTTGCGACAAATTGTTACCATGTCTCTTAATGTTCATTTTATATCTTCTGTAGTTAACCCAAAGCTATAAAAGGGAAAAAGGATTTCAGCCACTGTAAATGCTTTTGAGATCAGCTACTGCAAGCTCCGTTGGTAATTACGCACACCCTCTTTGTTTCTGTTTTTCTTTTTCGTTGCTTTTGTTATTTGTTCAAATGGGTTTTTTGGCCTCCCTGTAATTGTGCGCATATATTTTATTCACTTTTTTCCGTTATGATCCGAAGGTTTTGCGGCCAAAATTTCCAGTGTTTTCAACTGTTTTTCTTATTAGAGTACAGAGATATCTGTAGCTTTTGTTAAATCAAAGCTGTCGGTGAGCGACCAATTTTCAATGTGTGTGCTATAGCTAAACCCTCATAGTAATTGTGTTTTTGTCAGAATTAATTTGGAATTAACAGTTTTCCAGACGGGAATTTTGTGGTGGGATAGCTTATTTGTGTTTTGACGGGTTCTATTTAATTGAATGAAACAAATGTAAATTCATCCGGTGGGTTTAGGATCATGTGGCTAGTTGAGTAAGATAGCATATTTGAAGTTCTTGAATATGGTGATAGTATGGATGTGGAACTAGTTGTTAACCTGGGCATCCCACAGGATGGCCCAAATAAGAGTTGAGTAAAACATAAATTTGGGAATTATTATGACATGAATATTTACATGGAATACATTGCAAATGGAAAGACTCTCATCGTCTATGAAACAACATGAGCACTTCGTACTCCGTAGATTCTGTGACATTTTGGTATTTATGACAACCCACATTCCAAGTTTGTTGAAGAGTAAAACTATCTACACCGTGAAATTACAAGAAAGACGGTGCACAAGGACACACATGATGAATTGTTGGTAAAAGTAACTAGTCAAACAAAAGAGAGAATTATCAATGATAATGTAAAAAGACTTAGATTATTACAATGTGAACACTCTTAAGGTAAGAAATGCCCAAGTATGCTGTTGTGTTCTTAGGACCCAAAACAGATGTCGACGGGATTGAGGTGCACTGGTGGATTTTGCCAATTAAGAGGAGAGTTGAATTTGTGCCAAAGGAAAACTGATGATGAGTATTAGTAGAGTTACTACTCTTCTCACTGGTGGATTTTGCCATTAACTTCAATTGTAGTAGTCTCTCAAGTAACAAGAAGATATAGTTCAGTTTCATGTCAAGAATGATTCAACCAAAGTGGAAAATCATGTCTAATGTAAAACACAAATGAGAAAAGTTTTACCGGCATAAATAATTTTCTGCTGATATTTCATTATTTCTTGTTCTGATCATGTTTCATTTTATTTGTCATCTTTTTCCATCATTGTGGTTCCTCAATCTTCATTTCTGTCACAATAAGGTTTAGGTAAACAGAGTCACAGAAGCAGATCTGAAGCATATTATGCTTGGCAGTGAACAGAAGGGACAAGAGATCAAAGGAGTAGGAATACATGTTTTGGGAGAAGAATTTTCGACTCAATTGATGCTTTTAAAAAGGAAAAGAAAAATAAATACAAAAAGAAAACATGTACTCGGATGAAGTGGTTATGCACTTGGTGTGAAGTTTAGGTTATATAGAGATGGGAAAGGAAGAATTTAATCTCTCAGTTGTTTTCACTTCCATAAATTGCCACAGCCTTATTTTTAACCTCATGCAGTATAAGTATTGGTAACTGAAGAATATTTACAAAGGGGAATTTCTTATCTTCCAGGGTCCATGTTGAGTTAATAATCGGTGTCCCAATTGAAGCATTTGAGTATTTTTGCTAAGAGCAATCATGGATCGGAAAATGAATGTGTACATTTGGGACATGGATGAGACTCTTATATTGCTCAAGTCATTACTAAATGGGACGTATGCTGGGGCTTTTAATGGTCTAAAGAATGTGGAAAATGGTGTAAAGATTGGCAAACTATGGGAGAATCATATTCTTCAAGTGTGCGACAAACATTTCTTTTACGAACAAGTAAATATTTTCTTATCTCTTATTTTGCTTTTTTTTTTTTGTTTGTTGGGTTCCTTTTTGTGCCTTGACATGATTGCAAATTTAGCTAACATATGTGATCATTTTAGATTGAAAATTTCAATCAACCATATCTCGATGTGTTGAACCAATATGATGACGGTTTAGACCTCTCCGATTACAACTTTAGTCAAGATGGTTTTGGTCTCCCACTTGATGCTCTTAACAAACGTAAACTGGCATACCGCCACCGGGTTATAGCTCAGAAGTATCGGAAGGTACATTTGCTTTATCCGTTTCTTAAGTCATCGTCGATTCAGTGAAAATTTACCTTTGAAATGCCAAAACTTGCTCAAGACATGAATATTCTTTCTTTTCTAATAATATTCACCCTGATTACCTCCCATTTTTCGCTTTCTCAAACTATCCTTCCTCAACTCATTTTTAGAGACTCTAGCAAAAGTCGTGATAGCATAAATAGCTGCTGCAGAAACTGAAGAAGTCCACGCAGCATTTAGTAAAGTACTGATTTTGACTAGTGATGGTAAATAACATAATACTTAAAGTTAGTTATCATCTTTTTACTCAAACACTGATCAAAGCTTACTCCACTGAGAAAATCCGAATGTGCTCGGAAGTCGGAAGTCTGTTATTTCCTTCTGTTGGCTGTTGACTGCAGTAATCAGAAGCCATTTATTTCCTGCAAAACGATTTTGATCAACCTCTAGGTCTGATGGCTTAAATTACAGGAATTTTATGGTAATTAACTAATATAATTTCACTCTCTATCCGCCATCTTCTCTAACTAAACATGCCTGTTGGGATGTGTGGGGAGGGATAAGTGATATATTTGATGGTTCTTCTAGAAGAAACATAATCGTTTGCTACCACCTCCAAGCCCCCAAAAGAAAAAAAGAAAAAAAAAGGAAACACAAAAAGAAAAAGAGAAACGGGATAAGAAACATAATATTATTTCTTGGTGCGGTCTAGACTCAAGAACATTAGTTGGGAATAAAGCATAAAACCTGCTTTCATGATCTTGTTTCCATTTCAATTTACACTAGCTTGATCGGGAATTTCAGTACACTATGGCCAATAAGAATTTTGACATAGAAGAGGGATTAAGATTTATAACTCTACTTTCATAATTATTACACTTTTACTTTTGCAGGGTTTGTATAATATTCTCAATCAAGATCTCATAAAATTGTGGGATAGTCTCTATGATTTGACTGACACGTACACAGAGAAATGGCTTTCTTCAGGTAAATTGTTCTGTCTGTGTGATAATTCATCACCACACAAGTTCTTGAGCAGAGACAATCATTGTGCTTGCGTGGTTTAAGAAACTATACAAATCTGAGTCCTGATTTTGTTCCTTCTAGCTTAAGTGTGTTGTTGAATAGAAAATATATGTTTATGGAGGATATGTGGTTCTGTTTCAACCTCATCATTATCATCGTCATCAACTACACCTTCCCACCTATGTAAGGGCCAGTTGCAAGAAGTTTATAGTGTTAATTAATTGTCTAGAATTAGTTATACTATAAATTCATGCAAAAAGCAAAGTAAAATGCCCTTCCCCTTGCAACCTTTATACGAAGGAAAAATGAGATGAAATTCCACAATTGTCATCTTAGGTTTTTCCATTTGCATGGAAAATATCATGAGACGGTGATGAGTCCCATTACAAGATTGATATTGTAAAATCAGCATGTACATCATGGAGCATGTTCAGGTTCTGTTTCAACCTCATGTCATGATATTCTTAAACTGAATCCTCAGTAAATTTCTAGTAGATATGAGTTGTAACCATTGCTCAGGTCAATATTAAGAGCCCTGTTCTCAGTTGCTTTGTTATTGTTGGTCCTTTGACAACAGCATTTCAAGTTGCAGTTTTTTGGCCATAAATTAAGTTTGTGTTGTCAACAGATTCAGTGCGCGCAATGTAACATGATAAATATCTCCATTCAATCTGTCGTCTATTCTTTCTTTATGACACATTCGCTTCCTGTCATTTTTACGACCTCTTTTACTCATAGCTTATTAGATATGCCAGATTGTTCTGAAGCAATGATCACATACTGGAGATCTTCAATCAAACACAATACATATACCTGAAATTCGTGATTGTTTATATTTGCATGTAAGCAAAGAGACCTGGTTAACAGTATACCCAACATATGGATTTCATGGCTGTTTTATTTTGTTTTTTAAATTCGTGACGGGGAAAATTGTATGTTTTTTTGTGACTGATGCTGCTTCCTAATCCCTACACACCCTTATGATGTTACTGTATCTGGGCCTTGAACGGCCATAGTCTCTCCTAGGCTTCAGGAATTGCAGTCAAGTTAGTGGACTTGAAAACAAGATATGGCTGTGTGATGTATAAACAGTGATGGAGCCAAATATGTCCTAGAATTTCTGTATCTCCTAAGGGCTGAAAATTTGTATTGTGCCCCTAAATTCATGTAATTAGGCTTATTATGTTTTGCTTATGTGAACATAAATATAATGTTGTATTATTTGTGTTCACTGGGTCAATATGTAATGTTCAAATGATTTTACCGACTTTATTAATTTTTAAAATTATTTTTGGCACTTTCTATTAACTATCATGTCGGGATTTCATTAATATCTTGCTCTGAGAAGAATAATTTTCTTTATGCCTTTGTATTCCCAAAACTAAGCACATTTGGGAACATAACAGTATACTCATTAAATTTTTATTTTTATTTTCAGCTAGGGCCTGCTTGGAGCAGTGTGCGGGTCAAAAAAGAGATATGATCCCCTCTGTAAGCTTGGATAATGCTATAGATGTCGAGTTTGAGCATGTGAATGTCTTAGTTACATCTGGACCTCTTATACCCAGCTTGGTCAAATGCCTATTCTTTCGACTCAATAATATGATTGCTTGCAATAATGGTGAGTAATTCTTCCACTCTTAACTTTTGCTCAGAAAAGGGCTATTTATTGTCTCCTCTAATTGACATCCTTCTGTTTCGAGTCGAACATTAGTTTCTGGTATCAAGAAATCAGGTTCTATTTTAACGGCTAATTCCAGTTTTGCAACTTTGCAATCTTTTGATGTAAACAATATGTCAATTTCAAGGCTTTTCTTCTACACAGACCAATTTTCTTCTTCCACATTGACAGCTACTGACTTGTTATGTTGTATGTAGACTTTGACTTTATTTTTTGCATTTAGTCAACAAAGACCCTGAGAATCACACTTCACAAAAACTACGAGGTTTGAGCTAATAACAAAAAAACCCAGAGGTTTTCCAAAATTACAAAAATCTCCTTGAGGTTTGATTTTGTATTACAATTTACCCCTTCATAAGCAAAAACATTTCCAGCACCCTCTTTATATTTGTGAAAATATTAGAGCTGCCCTCTACATTTAAGACATAATCAATTTTCAGGTTTTTTTTTTGTAATTTTGAAACTTCTCTGGGTTTTTCTATAATTATCCCAAAATTCAGGGATAATTTTGTAATTATCCCTAAATAAATGTAACTAAGAAGGGGGTTCTGAACTTCTGATAAAGAGAAAATTTGTGATCGCACGCACAGAATCTATGTGCTGTAAGGCAATAACAGCTTAGCTATATGATTAGATTTGTAAATTGGCACGAGAACAACCCCATCTTATACGGTGAGGAACAAAGTAAATTTGATGTGTGGTTTCTGTTTTACTATTCAATATTGCTCGAGAATATTTCACATGTGCACTGCAGGTATAAATTTCTATTCAAATTCTTCAGGGACCTAAATTGTGCATCAAAACTTGGTTCTGGTTTTAAGTTGACTAAATGTGCCTCGTTGTCCAGTCTACAGCTCTTTGGAAGTGGGGAAGCTCCAATGCTTCTCGTGGATCAAGGACCGTTTTAGAGGGCCGAACGTCCAGTTCTGTGTTATTGGGGATAGCTTGGAAGAATGTGAAGCTGCCCAATCTATGAGATGGCCGTTTGTTCAAATCGATCCACAGCCAAACAGTATCCATCGCTTTCCAGGTCTCACCTCCGGAGATTTAAGGCACTATTTTTCCGTCGTGTATCAAGCAGATGAAGATAGTGAAAAAACTGGAGGTGGTCATGATATTAACAAAAGCGTGTAAGCGATCAAATTGCTTTACGATTTTAGTGAAAAGCCTCAGTTATAAATCGAAAAAATGTTATGATATCCCCAGGAATGTTTACAATGAGTTATTTTTTTCAGGGACATTTTTTAGAAAGACATTTTTTTTTTACTCTTTTATTTGTGACATGCTAGTATTTCCAAAGCCATCAGTTATTGTATGCTGTTGGTTTTTCTATTATGATGTAGCTTGTAGTAATGTTATAAATAATCTTGCCATTCTCCGAGGAATATAAGGAAAGTGGGTTCTTTTGTTTGTTTTTGATGATGTATGTCAAGAAAAAGCGTATAAATTAATAATGATGAGATATGTTTTGTGATTTATGTATCTATCTTAATGTTTTTATGATATGCAATAAAATGATTAGAACACCAGAAGTTATTTTACTACAGAATGAAAATGTGGTTAATGTTGTTTGCTTTGTCTTTGGAAATATATAAAGAAGGGGCTTTCAAAAAGAGAGAACTAACTATATTTTGAGTAAAAACTTTAATTTTGTTTAGGGGTCAACATTGTTCACATTAACAAATAGGACATAATTTTATTATAGGAACTCAAACTTTAAAATCAAATATCATTGGTAATTGACTTTTAAATTAACCAAACTAATCTACAACTCAATTTTAAGATTTGTAAGTAATTTACAACGAACAAGATTGTTCGGCTTGCCCTTGTTGATCAAATATCGTAAAAAAATATATTTTCCATTCATCAAAAGAAAACTGCATCATTCATCAAAAGAAAACTGATGCAGGTGAATATTCCAACAGAAAATAAAAATACTTGTACATTTTATAACTTCACATTTGCTTCAACATATTTGCATTACAAATTTAGTTAACAACAATATCGAATTGTTTCATAACAAACAGCCCATCACCACATTGTTCAAGAGAACTTGAACCATAATACATAACTCCTTATCATTGCCATGACAATCACCTCATATGATGATAGGCAGTTGTGCGGAAGCTGCTCCAGCGGTACACACTATTCTCCGCTTCTCCTTCCGACGATTCACCCGCAGTTTTGGAGACTTCGGTTTCGTAACTCCTTTATCAGACCTGTTTGTTCAAAAACATATCAGAAAACAGCCCCAAATGTAGCAGCATGCCTAATAAACTGATGTTAAAAAAAAAAAAGTTGTTATTTAAGACATACTTCTGTGGTAAGAAAGGATGTTCGAAGCTAGGCACCGGTCTAGCATGAGGAACCAAGGTCCTTCGCAACTGTTTCAAGGCCTTCTCCTCCTCCATCTTTTAGTACAAGGATAAAAAGATTAGTGTGTGTGTGTTTTCATATAAATAGGTTTAGCCTAATTACAAAAATCCTCAATTATCTTTCAAAATTACAAATAACCCCTTAAAATAAATGTAATACACAAATACTCCCCTCTTGTGGGCGCATAATATGTAAAATATAAATAAATGTCAAAGGGTATTTGTAATTTGAAAGAAAATTGGGTTATTTTTGTAATTATCGCTAAGTATGTGCTTACCATCCTTGCAGACTCGGCCTCCTCTCTGTATCTCTTGTAAACCATTTCTTTCTCTTTGATCTGGAAAACAACTCTTTGTAAGAAATTTTTGGAACAACAATTTAAAGTTCAAAGTAAACAAAGAAAAACAATTCTACATAGTATGTGCAAGTATAACCTTCTTATCAAATTCTGCTCTATCAACAGCCCGGTGTTCAACATGTAGATTGAATTCTTGAACCTCCGTGAGGGGCTTTCGTTCTTTCTCAGGAACTGGAATAGGGTCCCTGATTATCATCACATTACAAGTTATGTTCGTATCAATAAAATCGAGGGTTAATTTATGAAAACTACCCCTGCGGCCTAGTTTAATTACAAAAAAGCCCAGTTATCTTTCAATATTACAAATAGGTGTAATAGTTAAACATAAAACAAAATGCAACATGATATACTTGCAACTTCGAAGATAACTGTTTTTTTTTGTTTTGTAATTAACACTGGAAAAAAAAGCTAAAACAGAAAACATATGAATAATAAATGTCAATCAGGTTCATACTCTTTCAAGATAGGCTGTGCTTTAAATTTTCTCATCTCAGCTTCTTCCATCTCAATCCGTCTCCGTTCTTCCATTTCTCTCTGCATCTCCTCTTCATGCCTCAACAAACTTTCCAATTGAAAAGGTTCTGGTTTCGTGCATGGTTTCGGCTCTGGCTTTGACGGAATCACAGGATAATCAGTTGTGTAAGGATATGGATGAGCTTTCGGTACTCTAGCCCTCTCTTCTTCCAACAGTTTCTGCAAAAGTCCCTCGGCCAATCTTTTCTCTTTCTCGGCTCCTCTTTCCTGTTTTCATAAAGAAAAATATGAATACAAATAAAACAGAACGAACTGGACAAGTTGTCAATACGGATAGATGGAATGTTCGTACCTCGGTGTGGAGATGGAATGGATTTGGTGTAGTATTTCTCGGAAGAGGCTTTTCATGGTGAGGTTCCAAAGAACTTATTGAAAGCTAAATGTAGGAGAAAAGAGGAAATTTATTCAGTTAAATGATAAACCAGACAAAATTACAGTGAATTAAGAGACATGGAAAAACCGTGTTCTATTTTTACCTTATCAAATAAATCTACAACAGCGGTTGGTGGTGGGATTCTTTTATCTATGGCAAAGTGAAACTCCTCAGGTATAGTAACCTGTTTCTTCATGTTGCAGAATATTCCCATGTCCCCTTTACTTTCGAGTATCTGCACAATCGTTAAACAATAAAATTACGATCAAGTAAACAAAAGCTTCGGAAAAAAAAAAAGAATGTCGTGAAAAAAGGTTGTGTATGTGACTTACCTTTCTATTTAATGGTCTCGCCTTGAACTGCGGAACATTTTCAAGTTCCTCTTTTTCTAATTCCTCGGAACTTTTGATCTTGGGAGGACGTGCTCGGAGAGACGTTTGAAGCAGAGGTGATTTTGGTGCTGTAAGGTGGTGAGGTTTCCATTGATGGCTCTGCAATATCCAAATATGATGAATATAAAATTAGTAGTTATAAGAATGCATTTGATAAAAAATTTGCCGAGACATAAAAAAAAATTGAACATATATGTACCACTGTAGATTCAGTTGAGGCAACCGTAGATGTTTCTGCATTCTGATTGGCCCTCGACATTGTTTCCAAATGGAATTCCTGTCCAAGCCAAGAATATTATTATTTTTCTATAATCTATATGAATAATAATACTTGATTTTTCAAATTTCCACTAGCAAGTGATATATCTACCTTAAATTCTGGAGGATGTGGTGTACTCCGTGGCAACGGTGGTAAAGATGGGGCCTCGAAAATCTGTGACAACACGAAAACACAATCGGAAGAATGAACTTACATGCATTGTCCTAAATTTATTGGTAAAGATTCTACATTAGGTTGCTCGGATAAAAATGTCTACCTTTTTTTGTTTAAAGGGCGAGCCTTAAACTTAGGAATTTTAGCCATTATCTCTTCCTCCAATTCAGCCGAGCTTTTAATTTTAACAGAACGCACTCGTTGAGACGTTTCAAATTCAGGTGTTTTCGGCCTTGTCAGTGTAAGCTTAGTCTTCCTCTGCAAATTTCCAGCAGCATCACTCTGAAAAGATACCAATTTTATAAATATAGAACCGATGATTTATTTTATTACAAGAGTTAAAAAATGTAGATGCCAAATTTGTTACCTGTGAAAGAGAACTGCCTCGAGGCAAAGATACTTCTCTTGTCCCTGATTGAAATTTCCTCATCATTTCTGCCGTAGAAACAAACGGCACTGCTGGTTCTCGAACGTACATCTTCAAAACGAACAATGAGTTAGCATCCGTAAAACAATAAAATAAATTATGATATAAATTTGTGGTGGAGATATTTAATATGGATGTTTCACCTTTCTGTCTTCTTTACTAGTTTTAGTTTTAGCAGCTGAAGAGCAGAAGTTGGAACTGTTGGTGATGATGCCAGTTCTTGTTTTGTGTGGCAGATTTGAAGGTTTGTTGATCGTAAGAATCTGAAAAAGGAGACGGTCAAAACAATTATGATATATATATTATGAAGACGACTCTATTGCTAAAAAATATGACGAAGAATTACGAAATAATAAGAATATCCACCTGTCGAGATTTTCCTCCTTCCAGCTTTTGCCTTTTGATGGCAGGGTTTTCTTGTGCAAAATTGGGAGTTCCAACAATGTTCTTAGCATTTGTGTCTCTGAGAAAGTACAAATAACTCTTAGCACATATGAAGTATTAACTAGGGACAAGAGAAGTATAGACTAAGGAGTGTTCACAAAAACATCCGCTTTTAGAAGAGTGATTTATTGTAGCACAAGTAAAAGTAGTTGAAAATCGGAAGTTGAGAGTTGAGAGTGCTTGGTAAAAAAAGTTGTAAAAGTGTTTATTTGCTTGTAAAAGCAGAATCAGAAATCTAAAGGAGACTAATGAAGCAAATCATAAGCATAAGTTGGCATTTGTTTTCACATACCTTCTAACACTAGTTGGTTTAGTGCTTTTGACTTGTGATTTTGGCAATTGCTTCTTTGAATTCAATGCTGAAGGGTTTTTAAGTATGCTAGCTATCTTTTTGGCTGTCTGAGTCTTCTTGCTTTCAATCGGCTTTTGTGGTGCTGGGGTGCAGCAAACTTCTGGCCCTATTTTTGTGAACAAAAAAAGATTTAGACCAAAAAAAGATGACTCTTTTGCCAAATTCAAGAACAAAGGAGGTGACTAAACTAACCTTGGACAGCTTCCATATGGAGGGACGACGACGGCTTATCTGCTATGATGCTGAATCACGATTTTAAGTGTTTGTTAGACGAAATGTATAAGAACTTTTCCTCTTTACTAGCAAAAACTATCGAAACGAAGATGGCTTTCGCAAGAAGATTAACATTCATTCCATTTGCAGAAAACAATGATGCAAGAAAAAATAACATACTTAATATTTTCCGAAGAGCACTTTCCATTTACCGGAGCATCAAGTGTTTTCTCAACTCCAGAACTCTGCCATTTGTTACAATATCATGAGAAACAGGAATTAGTACAAAAATCCTCAAGACAAGAATTTAAAAAATAAAAATAAAAAAGGGTTCAAATGATTGCACTAACATTTTCCTTAATTTCAGCTGGGGTGATATCTACCTGAGGCCTGATATTTGTTCTAGCTTCTTCATTAGATTCAGCTGAAATAACCTCTGCTTCATGTCTGCAAACACATAGGAATATTAAATCATCTTCTCTAAAGATAAGGATATAGCAGCAAATAAACAAAAAATTCTAATCTAAGTCTTCTGAAATATGAAGAAACTAACGTCATATGGTTTAGGGATTTCGGCGCCGGTTCCTCAGCAGAATTCGATGCAGTAGGCACTTTTTCTGACTGTGCCTGTAACACAGTTAGCAACATTTTGCTCTTTCGTCATATCGCCGTCCAAATTTTATAATAAATCTAAGAATTCAAGCACGAATAGAAATTTTCACCTTGTGCGTTTTTTCGTCTTCACCGAAATTGCAGAGAATCTGAAGCTGAACATTTCTGGTATCCTTAATTCTAGGCATAAATGCTGCAAAACCAAAAGTGTCTAAACATGAATACTCAATTCAAACCAGATGGAACGAAAATAGCACTAAAAAGGACGATATTAATTTCCACCTGACCTGACATGAATGACATAGTGCTACTATGAATTTTTCATGATGGACATTTTTTAATCATAGGAAAACAACAAATTAACACAACCAATTAGTAAAATAGCATTTAAACCAAAGCTCATTGAGTGAAATTAGACTAACCAAACGCAGTGAAAGAACTGAAATTCAAGCAACTAATTTGTGTAAAATTGGTAGGATGGACTTCACATGAAAGTGAATTTCATTTGAGACTACTTCTATAACAAGTGAAAATGGTGTAAGGGTTTCCATTTAAATAATCTTCTAAGTTATTAAAAAAAAAAGAGCACAATGAGAACTTTGATGATCAAAATCAGCATTCTTGAACTGTCATTTGGAGAAAAAGCTTTTGAACAATGTGAACTTCATTCAAAAGTTACAATTCAGTTACAGTAGAATTGAACACCATCACTGAACACGATGTCAAACAAACCACGAGCTTGTAGCTCAAGTGTTATCATTCACCCTTTATAAGTGTGTTAACCGAACCCTGTATCTTTTGGTTTTTTTGAATTTTATGTCATCCCCTCTAGCAAAAATACACCATCACCAAACTGCCAATTTCGGAACCTTAATATCTTAGAAAAACAAGAATATTAAGAAGCACAAAACATGCTGTGGAACATGTTTTAAAATCCAAGTTAAGGAAAAAGAAAGAAGAAAAACAATGAAACAGTGAAAGAAATCGAGAATTAATTTAAGATACCAAGAGACCCCTGAAACTGAAATATCAGAAAAATCCCACAAATAAGTTCAAGAATCCAGTAAACGAGTAATGTTTTCAATCGTTTAGTAAAAAGAAAAAATCCGGAAAATTGCAGAACCTCAACTGTTTAAGATATCCTTAAAGGAAACAGAGATAATGCAAGTTATCATTTTCTTTGCAAACTCAAATTTTCCCCTACTCAAGAATTCAAAATGCTAAACCTCACATGTAAAATTAAAGGAAATCAATAAAATTCACAAGCCCTAAGGATTTTTACACTATTATCAGATAAATAACAATGCAGGAAACTCGCCATATCATCATATCCAAGAATCAACATATAAGTTAAGAAATTCCAAGAAACTCAAGACGCGCGATCTAAATCTGAATAAAATTAAAAATTAAAAAAAAGTAGCAGATAATAAGAGAAGATGACGCACGAGAAGGGGCATAGGGGCGGGCATTCTCGAACCAGAGCTCCGCTTTACGGACATCTTCATCAGTCTCCTCGCACATGAAATCGTAAAATCGGGGGGCTGAAAACTCATATGTTTCGTCGATCATGAACAGATTACTCGCAGGCTCCTCCAACGCCGCCATTCAATTGAAGAAAAATAACAATTTTCCCGTAATTGTTGAGCGTGGGCGAGAAAGAAATTGGGCAAAAGTAAAATATTGATGAATTGGAAAAGAGCGCAAAGTTACGATCTTGATTCTTGCAAGAATGGGGTAGAGTGAGGGGAGAGAAGGATTATTAACGTTCAGATTTTTCTAACGGTCGGAATTTTTGAAAAATGATATAGGGGGGCTGGTGACTGTTTGGGAATGTTTGTGATTGGGATGATAACGGCTAGAAACTCGTGGTCTATTTGGACTGAAACGGTACCGTTTTGTGCCTATTAAAAGGTTTCATTTTTATTCTTTTCCTCTTTCTATTTTTTTTTTCCTCTTTAAACCAACATATTTTGGCTCAATGAATTTAAAAAATGGATGTTATGTAATAATGAGCTAAATGTTACCCAATTGGGTATCATTTAACTCCATGTGAATTTCACATTTGTCCAATTATGATGTTCTAAATGGAATCACGAGCTAAATATGAGAATATAGTAATTACATTAAGATTTTTTTTTGAGAAAAAAATTAATTTTATATAATGAAAAAAACGAGAGCAATATTAATTAAAACCATTTCATTTTTCTTAAAAAATGTTAAAAATTGCTTTGCAGACTTAGATAATTGATATTAGATTGTTGCTAGACTTAATTTCGCGTTACCTGAGAATAAGAAAAACACTCTCTGGATGGTTTTTTTAACCCTTATGGTAGAAAAGAAGGTAAT
Source organism: Rehmannia glutinosa (assembly GCA_016081115.2). NCBI lineage: Eukaryota > Viridiplantae > Streptophyta > Magnoliopsida > Lamiales > Orobanchaceae > Rehmannia > Rehmannia glutinosa. Next base: position 52,346,759 of record CM071929.1, read on the forward strand.
TTTGCATTTTTCTTCTTAAGATGCATAGCAATTTTAATTTTCTCGTAAAAGAAATTTCGGATTTTTACATAATTCCCACAATTCACCCTTTACTCGAATTTAATAAAAACTCTCGATTTTCTCAAAAAAATAAATAAAAACTCTTGATTTATTAAGATATTACATATATATATATATATATTTTAATTATTTATATGTAAATGTAATCACAATAGTATTTTGAGAAAAAAACATATAAAAGAACAAATCATGTAAAAAGAAACTTGAGAATAATTCACTTGTGTTAATAATATTAATTCCCCTATTTAGAAAGTTTGATGAAATTATTTCTTAAATAATAATTTAAAATTATGAAATTTGTCTAAATCGCTCGATCAAATGTTATTCCGACTTGTTTTTATCCATAAATTTTGTCAAACACTTTTTTAAGTTTAGGTGATAATTGTATAAAAACAAATATAAATTCACTCTTGACTAACTAGAAATGGTTAAATCTACGGGTATGGTAGGAATGATTATTCACGTGTTTATGCCTTATGAGAATGGTGGTTACAATGGGATTGATGATTCTAAACGTCAAACAAATATAAATCATGTGTTTGAAAATGAACTTGGGAAAGTTCGTTCTATTTCCATCCCATTCTTACGTACTCAATCATCTTTGTTATATTTTTATTTTATTCCAAGGACAAATATGAATTTTCATGCTCCAAAGGATTTTGGTCCAACCCTTTGGACTTGTGTTATGTAATAATGTACCAAGTTCTAAAACAATAAATCCTCAGAAGGTTTCGGATTAAATTCTGGGCTTTTATTTACTCATGGGCCTTTTTTCTTCAAAACATTTAATTAGTGAGAATTGTCAGGCCCAATTATACACATGCCCAAATGTGTAACAATCCCATAAATTATTCCCACTATTTTCCATATTGATTGGGATAAATATTCTCTAACAAAACCTACCAACATTTAAGCCCTAAGGCCATGGAAAATGCATGATTAAATTTCATGAATCTTGAATTGTTACACAAATTAAACTAGTTAACACGCAAATTAAGCCTACAAAACCAAGGATTGCAACAAACATTATATACACACACACACCCTATTGCTTATTACTTATCATTACTAAAATCTTGTAACAAGATGAATCCTATTGCTATCCTTTTCGCATTCATTCTCGTTGTCTCAAGTAGTTCATCCATGATGGCCTCAAGTCCAACTACGCTTGCAAATCGCGGCGGTTGCAAAGGGCGTGTTCGATAATTTTAGAGAATGCTCGAGATTTATCGAAGGTCTATGCAACAATCCATCACCTTTATGTTGCAGAAATCTCGCGAACTTAAATACAATCGCCACGCAAGAAATTAGTGGTCAGAGGAGAATATGCATTTGTATCGAAAACTATGCAATGTATGAAGGCCACCATTCATTCGTTGAATCTCGTATTCAAGAATTGCCTCTTAGGTGCAACACAAAATTGAGTTTCCCTATTTCAGAACACATGGACTGCTCTATCCTCTAGGTATGTAAAACATCTGGCCACCACCATTTGGGTTAGTAGTGCATGTTACTCGTAAATAAAGGTGAACTTACTTGGTTTCTTGTCTTGGTGCGGGGTCATTTGAGAGACGACACCCTCCCAGTGCTCGTTTAGTTGTCGTGATCGATTTATTACTTAATGAGTTAATGTTACTGAAGATTGACAAATATGTAAACATCATGGAGAAATATTCGTGAAATACGAATGAAGAAAATTTAATAATATTTGTAGTATTTAGTGTCTTCATTGTCTAAAGCTTGGACATAATTTGCTGAAAGTTTTGGATAAGGCTTCCATGAAAGTTTAGCAAAGATTAATAAAAAAATGGAAAAAGAGGGCTATAGAATTAAGATTAGAGAACCCTAAATTAATGGAGCCTTGGGCTTGTCTTGTCTTATAAAAGGATTACTGCGAGGAGCAAAAGGAAACAATAAAAGAACAACACAATTTAATCAAGAGAATCATGCTACTTTTGAAAACACATTGTCGTTTCTATAGAACTTTTGACCAATACTTGTTGTTTTTTTGGTTGAATTATAACATCAATTAATGTAAGAACGCTATTAAAAAATTCCTTTTCTGTCAAGAAGAATTAATGTGTTTGTTTACAAAATTAGCAGATCCAATTTGGATGCACAAAACAAGTATAAAATATAATTATTCTTTGGTTTGAACACTCCTTTTGAACCGATACATGAAACAAGTATAATAAATAATTTTTATTTGATTTGAACACTCCCTACTTTGAACCGGAACTAATACAAAATCAAATTTTCAGCAAAAACAAAAATTTGAAATAACCACTGAAAATGGGACCATATATATACATGCCCTTTAATCTCCCAATTAACTTTGATGGCTTCCTACATGTCCAAATCCATTGGTGCACTTGGTCTAAAGTTTGGACCCTCACTTATATAAATTGATTGATCATCCAATGAATAAGATTCATAATCAATTCATTACTTGCCACACCATAAGCCAATTTGAGTACTTCAAGATATAGATTTGAATGTTTTGAAATCTTTTTACCAATTTCAAGTGTTCCCTAGCTATTTTTTGGACAAGAACGGAATTAACCCCTATAAAAAAATTGTCTAAGTAATTAAGTCGGGGAGAGAACTTCGGATGGGATCTTTGTTCCAAAATTGTATATAATCTTCTATTTCGAATGATGACACGTGTACAATAATTATCACATTAAATATCCGCAATTTATGTTTGATTTACACTTTCAAAATTAATATTGGAAATATTACACATATCTCAATCATCCGTTTGGAATGAAATCACATTCGAGAACCTCATGCGAGAACCTCATGCGCTTGTCATGTGAGTGAAAATAGGGGAAATAGGGCAAACACTTATAGTGACCAAAATAACCTCAAAATGGCTTGTGGTTTGTATGCGACATGGTCTTAATAAAAAATTTCTCATAGAATAATTTAGATGTCGAAGTGCTCATTTACTATGAATAGCAAAGTGTAACAAAAAATAATAAAATAAAGTGTAAAAATGTTATAATCATTATTTGAAGGAGGGCCACATTTACCTGCACTATTAATATCTCTAGTATGAGTTTGATTGTTAAACATTGTCCTCAAATTTAATATGATAAGAACTGATTAAATAATATTTTCTTATATAATGGGCAGGAAAAGTCTTAAATACCCAATGGGAAAACACCAACAGAGAAAATTAGACTAGGTAAATGATGAGACTTATAGTCGTATTAATATGACTTGATCCTAAAATCATGTCGTGGGCAGAAGGACAAATACATAATTATTAAAATGGCCAAAAAGCACAGATCAGCATTGTTGAGGGACCCAAAAGAAAATAAAGTAGGAGGAAAATAATAAAAGACGGTAAAATAAAATAATAGCAAAATATATTTAAAGGGCTACGCGGCTTTAGAAAGTAATCAAAAAGTCAACGGTCATTGTTATAATTTCAATCTTGTGGCTCCAAGTCAACACTGTTCATAAATACAATAGATACAGATAAAAAGTATATATATATATACATATATAATCCTCGTCCCATATTATTACATAAATATTTTTTACTAAATAGAAAAATCCAATTTCTTCGTATCTTGCTTTGTTTTTGGTGACAAATACAAATAATACAGTCCCATCTGTTTTCTGGGTTCAGAGTTGAGAAAAGATTTTGGGAGAAAAAGACAGTCATGAACGGAAGAGAGATTCTTAACAAGATGAAGGTTAGTTTTTTTTTTTTTAATTTCTTTAATTTCTTTGTATTTCGTATATATCATTTATGGGTGCGCGATAATCCCCAATAGTTCTTTGAAATTTCTTGATTGTGGTAGCTTGAACTGTAAATACAGTGTCTTTTTTTCTTTTTCCCTTTCTTTCTTTTTTTTTTTTGGGCGTTGGGTTGTGCAAGTGATAAAAATTTAAACTTTGGTTATATGTGATTTGATAAATCGGAGATTGTTTGAGTTGTAGGCAATCAATCAATGTTTTGGATATGCTTTTGAGCAGGAAGATAAGAAAAATTAATTTTTTTAATATCTTAATTTGCAATAATTTTTTGTGAACTGGAAGAGAAGATCAGTAGTATGTGCAAAGGACCCAAAAAGGTTTATGTGCTTATGGGTCAAGTGATTTGTTTAAATCAAACTTGCTATTTCCACCTTAATTCTGAAGGGGTCCATTTTTTTTTAGTATAGTAAGTTGGGAGCCGTTGGAGGGAAAGTGGATAAATTTTAAAGAAACGAAAGATAAATTAGCTAGTCGAACACCCTTACAAAGGGTGAGCGATACCACTTGAGCTATAAGTTCGTTTATAGCTCAAGTGGTTTTCAAGGGGTCCATTGATTCTTTAGTAAATTACATTTATCATTGCTTAGGCTTACTTAAGTTTTGGGACCATTTTGGCTTCTAACCAGAGCGGGATGTCCGTTATTGATGACACGGATGTCGGTTTTAGGCGTGATGCTATTTTATTCTCACAATAACGACCAATTTCAACTATAGCACGCAATTAGCAAATTTCCGTTGGAAGTATAATGGATCTTGCATATCACCAAAGAAAATTTGTAGGAATGTTACAATGGGAGGGGGTCGACCCATTAGCGCAATCTAACAACTAATAGTGTTTATGTTGTCGGTTGAACACATTGATTTGGTTGAAAAACATTTTCATCATTTTCTTGTTTACACCTTTTTAATTTAGGCAAACATTGCATTTCTTATTGTTGCAGCAAAAGGGTGCGTATCTTAGTATGGTGTTAAAGCATTCAAGCGCGTATAATATGCAATTTCCTTTACAAGATTCACATACTGGTCAAGTTATATTGTAATGTTGTAGACAAATATATTGCAAATCACATATGAGGATATTTTCTACTTGATGACAATGAGCCACAAAGTCGAGTTCAACTTTTCTATTCCACTTAGTGCAAAAATTTGTGTTTGAATTTATCAACACGCACGTAGTTGAAGCTTACACTTGATGTTAAAGCTAAACATCTGTGTATATATGCCAATTGTTGTTCATGAATTTGAGTCGAATTCTCATTTCTATAAATATTTAGGAAAAAGCATGCTTTTCCACTCCAGTCACACCTGAGGCGAGAAAAGGCAAAAGCAGATACTCAAAGCGCATTACCCATGGCTCCCATCTGATGAAAGGAAAAGCAAATCATGCCATGGAAGATTGTTTGGTTTCTGAATTCAAGATGTTGACGATCATGAGTTAGGTCTATTTGCTATATTCGATGGGCATATGGGGCATGATGTCGCAAAATACTTGCAAGAGCACTTGTTTGACAGTATTTTGAAGCAGGTGATTGTACTTTTTCTGTTTCATTTCATATAAAATGTCGATATGCGTGAATTATCTGACAAAAACTAATACCTTATTATAGAATAATGTTTGCTTGTATAACGTTTCATGTAATTTTTACGTTTTTGCATTGGTAACATTTCTTCTACCTTCTTAGCAAGTGTGTGCCACATCGCTTTTGAAAGAAGTGATTTACTGTAGTAGAAATGAAAAACAGTTGAAAAATCAGTAGTTGGCAGTATTTGCAAATAGAAGTTGAATGTTGATTAAGTTGATAAAGATTGTTTGGTGAGTGAGTTGTTAAATTGTTTTCACATATTTAAAAAAAAAACTGAAACAAAATCAGAAATCTAAAGCATATATGTCCTAGTTTTAGATTCTGATTAAATTATATAGAACTAGAAACAAAGCTGACATTTGAAAACACTAAAAACTACCTTTTTAAACCAAAAGCTGACAATCACTGTTTTTAAACGTTTGCATACACTCCATTATTTTCTCTAAATTTCCTGCTTATCGTTTTGCTTAAACAGAGTGATTTTTGGACTGACACAAAGAATGCGCTAAAGAATGCCTATCAGACAACAGATAAGGAAATATTAGAGCAATCATTTAAGTTGGGAAAAGGCGGGTCGACAGCCGTTACTGCAATATTGATCAACGGACAGACGCTTGTAGTTGCAAATGTTGGGGACTCTCGGGCTGTTATCTCTAAGAAAGGTGTTGCCAAACAACTATCCGTTGATCATGAGCCAAGCAAGGAAAAGAAGTTGATCGAGAGCAAGGGTGGATTTGTATCAAACCTTCCAGGTTAAACTTTTACGGAATTAAGTTCTGCATACAGAGGATATTATGATTGTTAGCAACTCACTCGATTTATTTGTCTTTTTACTATCATGTGGTATATTTGGTTCAACTTTTCCGGGAGTCCTCTGTTTTTCGTTCTTTTTTATCTTTTTCTCCTAATCTCGATTTGTTTGGTTCAACTTCTACTTGATTCTGCTTCATTTAATCAAAATCTAAAAGTAGTGAGGTGGGTGGTTTAGATTCCTAAGTTTGTTTTTGGTTTGACTTTTACAAACAAACACTAGCAAATATGGATTCTCAATTTCAGATTCTATTTGCAAACACTACCAATTTTTGATTCTCAATTACTTTTATGCCTAATACAATAAATCACTTTTTCAAAAAACAAAAGTTTTTGTAAACACTCCCATAATCAGTTTGCCTTCTCAAAGTACTTGTTTCGATGAACATTGGTTATTAAATACAGATGCCCTTTACATTTCAACTTTAGACCGATTTTTCCACTAAAAGTTGAGAGTTTGTTGTTCCAATAGGTGACGTCCCTCGAGTTGATGGTCAGCTGGCAGTGGCTAGGGCATTTGGTGACAAGAGCTTGAAGAGACATCTTAGCTCGGAGCCGGATACAGCAGTCGAGATAATAGATGATGATGTTGAGTTTGTCATCTTAGCTAGCGATGGATTGTGGAAGGTGGAACAATCTCAAACTTCGCTAAACTTTTACCATTATTTTTCTATGTTACAATTTTATGGTATAACTACAAAAACTACCCCTGAGGTTTATGGTAATCAGAAAAAAACCCAGAGAAATTTTAAAATACAAAAACTCGTTTGTGGTTTGATTCTGTCTTAAATGTGAATGGGTAACTGTACTTTTTGTAATTTTCAAGAACCTCTGGTTTTTTTTGTTATTAGCTCAAATCTCGGGGTAAGTTTTGTAATTATTCCCTAATTATAATGTTTTGCATATGTCCATGAGTTGGGGTGGCAGAGACGCAAGAATGTGCTTAGACCGCCCGCAGCCCAGCTTATTATTAGTTATCTTTTTCCATTCGTGTTCTTATTTCTTATTCCGTAAAGATATCATTATTCTTGTCGAACCTTCTTCATAGGTCATGTCGAACCAGGAAGCTGTGGACTCCATTAGAAACATTAAGGACTCTCACTCAGCAGCAAAGTATCTGGCCGATGAGGCGGTGTCGAGGAAAAGCAAGGATGATATCTCCTGCATTGTTGTGAGGTTTCATTAATATGTAATTTTATCGTGTTATTATGCTTGCTAAATGTTTTTATATTCGGAATTAGACGATTCAAGGAGGCGTAATCATGTTATCGTGTAAATTGCCCGTAAAGTTGTTTTTCTTACTTAAAGTCCGGATACTGCATCGTGAAGGAGACTCTCTGTATATATGAAGAACATGTGATGAAGCATTAGTTTTACATACATGGACATAACCGTTGTCACTATTTTCATGTCTCTTTATGAGTGTTGAGCCTTTTGTGTATGCATTTGTATATATACTTGCCCAATTGATTGGTTTGATCATTGGATGTATATATCATTTGGGGCTTGTCTAAGATAAATAATTGAACTAGAGTGGGTAATGGGTATGAATTGTTAACCTGGACGAGTTTGGGTCAGGTAACGGGCTTAGTAGGACTTGACTTATGTAATTAGTATATATACAGATATACATATTGTGTATATTGTTGTTCTAGAATTCTTGGTTTATTTACTTTGTTGGTGTCTATTATATAAATCATATAGTATATAGCTAGTAAAAAATATACAAATTTAGTAAAATATATGAAATTGGCTTGTCTAGTGAATTAGGAGCTCTAGCAAGCTCATTCATAAGATAGACACGTATTAATTACGCCAAAAAAAATTTTTAAAAAAATTAAATAGTAGTCCAATAAATTATACTTAAAATTACACAAGTAGCTCGTAAGGTACTCCTCCTCCAAGCCATTTTGAAGATACTCATTTTTTATAGCTTTCATTTTATAGAATTGGTGTTCTAATTTGTATAATAAATGTAAAAAAAAATTATTAATTTAAATTTGTCGTGTATACTGTATTGATTATATTAGAGTACAAATTCTGTATTACTAAAGTACAAAGCACGGTGCGGTGCCCACCTGTGACATGCCACGTGGCTGAAGTATATACAAGCAATCAGCAGCCACGTGAACACCCACGTGAGACACCTCATGGTCGAGTACGTGGCAAGCATAGAATGGGCCAGGCCAAGGAAAACCCCATTGTCACCAGACGAAAAATGGGCTCACCCTCGGCCCAAACTCTGGTTACATCATTAAAGTTAGGCCACGACAAAACTTCGCTAACTTCCATTGTGGGGCAAAGATTAAAGGGAAACCAGTTTAACTACAGTCCAAGTTCGAGAAACAAATTTTGCCCTGATTATTTTTTAAAATCCTTTTTCTTGATTCTAATATATTTAGATTTAATCTGATTACAAAAATAATTCTAAAATTTCAGCTATTTTTATTCTACAAATTGCACCTGTCGAGGCAGTATTGATAAAATTAACACAAGTCTCAAAAGTGAATATTATAATTTGAAAATAAATAATTAATTTTATTTTATAATCAATGCAAAAAGCTTTTATAATACTATATACCTTTTTTTATTCGTGTTCATATTTAGTCGCCCAACATTCTTCTCCATAAAGCATTGCGGGCCTTATGGCCGTTTTATAAAATTTTCCTTTCAATTTTAATGGTATTTTACGATCACAAAGGATAGAAGATGACCGCTCCATTTATTCCAACCCGCCCTGGATCCTATGTGTGACATCCTTATTGATTTCTCCGTTCTCTTCAATTATAGATCCTAAGTATTTAAAACTCTTTGTTATACTCACTTCATGTCCATCAATTTCAACATTCGTGCCTCATTATTCATGTTGTTTTTACTAAAGTGGCATTCCATGTATTCTGTTTTAGCCCTACTTATAGTAAAACCTTTTGATTCGAGTGCTTCTCTCCGCATTTCCAATTTTGCATTTACTCCTTCCCTTGTTTCATCAATTAAAACTATATCGCCCTCAAATATCATACATTCAAGGATGGATTTTTGTAAGTGTTTAGTAACTTCATCAATTATTAGGATAAAAAGGTAAGGGCTTAGAGCGGATCCTCGATGCAAACCTATAGTGTTTGGGAATTCACTAGATATTCATGTTGGTGTCCCGATACATGTTGTTATATCATCATGCATATCTTTTATGGCATTATTTAAGCTATCTTTATTCTTTTTTTTCCGATACGCGCCACATTATATCGGTTGACTTTATCGTATGCCTTTTCAAGGTCAATAAAAACCATATGTAAATCTTGTTTTCTCTCGTTATATTGTTCACATAATCGTCTAATTAAGTGTATAGCTTCAATTGTGGACCTTCCCATGGCATGAAGCCAAATTGATTATCTAATATACTAGTTTCATTTCTTATTCTTGCTTATATAACTCTTTCCCATAGTTTCATTGTATGACTTATTAATTTAATCCCCGTAATTTGCACAATTTTGTATATCCACTTTGTTTTTATATATAGGTATCAATACACTTTTTCTCCATTCATTAGGCATTTTCTTAGTTTTTAGGATAACATTAAATAATTTACGGGGCGGTTTTAACCCGTATTAAGGGGGGCCAATGGTAAAACAAAACCACATACATACAAAATACTTTCTCTTATTCACAATAAGTGTATTTTTAGGGAAAACGCATATATTGAGGAATGTATTAAAATACTCAATATACCCTTAATTAATTATAAATGTTGCTTTGAAAGAAAATAAAATTTAGGCATTTTTGAATAATTTTTATGAGTCAAAAAGACACTTATTGTCAATATGAGGAGTAATAAATTTTAAATACATTACATTTGCAATAAAAACCACATTGATATTCATTAGTAAATATTTATAAAATACATCATTGAAACTTAGAATGAGGAAACAATAATTACGATATTCAATTTCCATTTTCATTTCTTTTATTTGATGAATAGAAAGAGGAAAATTTATTTTTAATATATTAACAAGAATATATAAAGCCCTTAAAGTCTCTAATTTAACTTACTAAAATATATGGGCTCCCATAAAAAATTTTACCAACAAATTGTGAAGGAACAAGGATTAATGTATAATATATATATATAATGTTTTTTAACCAATATATATATATAGGATTTGGATCAAAAGTGAGTCCATGTAATTTAAGTGAGTACGTGAGACCAAAACTGAGCGTTGATTTCATTTTTAAATGGTCTAGATTAAACAGTTTTTGTCATTTTATAATGGTTAATTATTGGAGAAAAGGATATTTTGGTAAATACAACTTATATCAATTATTAGGGGAAGTTATTTTTGTAGTGACTTTTCACATTGCTATAATTTAGGGAACGGTTTTTACAAGTCTTCTCTCCCCAAATCTTTTCTCTTCCAAATCTTTTCTCTCCCAAATTTTTTTACACGTCTCCATCTTTCTCCGGTAAGGATGCGGGAAACGACGACACATGGTGGGGGCCGTCGATCAAGTGGAGCGTGTGGGAGGAAATGGAGAAGAGAGTGGACGGATTGTTAAGAGTTTCGATTTTTATCTTAGAGTAGATATGTGGGTTTTTATTTTATCTTTGGAGTTGTTTTTCTTAGTTTTTTTTTTGTTCAAAATTTCGATTTTTATCTTGAATCAATCAAATTAGATCTTGAGTTTTCTTTAGCATTTTAAATCAACTTTCGATTTAAGTCTTGACCCACTACCAAAGACCAGATTTTTAGTAGGATCTTTTTTGATTTTTTTATTATTTTTGATCAAATCGTTTTTTTGATCGAAATTTCGATTTTAATCTCGAATCATCAGCACCAAATATCTGAACAAATTAGATTTTAGGTTTTTTGTCCTTTTTATTGAAGTTTTGGTAGTGATATGGAATCAGTACCAAAGATCTGATTAAATTATATCTTAGATTTCTTTTATCATCTTCATAAAAGTTTCAATTTTTATTTTCGACTTTTAATGATTTATGTCTATATGTTAGGTCTGCAGAAATTCACAAAGATGTTATAATTTCTTGAATAATAATTCTTTTTTCTTGTGTTTCTCTCTCAAAGTTTTACTAATGTGTTATTACTTGAATTCGTTGAATGTCGGTATAGATGATTTTATGGAATGCGCAGTCTTTCTTTTCTTATAAGAAAGATAAAATCAACTAATCGGTGAGAAATAGATCATGTTTTTGTTCAACTATGTGCAAATGCTTATTGATTTTCGTAATAATGCTTATCTATGTTATTCTAAATGCATAAATTAGGATCTGTTGTTGGTTATTTGTTATTTTTTATTTATTGATTTTACTAGTTGAAAAAACGAAAGTTAGCAGACAGGGAGATTAACGAGGCTTTCAACTGCTTATTGTTGTTGATAATTATGCTTATCTATGTTTTATATTATGCTTATCTATGTTTTATATTATGCTCTTAAATTAGGGGGTAATTAGTATTGCCATATTTTTTTCTAAGGCTGGGGATTGCTTATTGATGTTTTTAACTGCTTATTGTTGTTGATAATTATGCTTATCTATAGTTTGTTTTCTGTTTATACATATCTTATATTATGCTTATGCTTGGTTGGTTTTTATGCTTATAAATGTTTTGTTTGTTAATAAATGCTTTATATAAATGACTAGTGTCTGTTTATTTTTTGGATAGATTTTCTGTTAGAAATGGCAAAAGATGTAATGAACGAGAATAGGAAGTCGGTTTTGGGACGGGCGAAGGAGTTTGCCAAATCGAGTTAGGATCAAAACGAAACGTTGTTGTTTCATACTTTTGATCAAAATGTTGAATATTGTGGTATTTTATAGCAATTTTAAATATGGTTGGTTTGGACGTACATGCGTAGTTGATATAGGAATATTTTCTAGTTAGTGCCATATTTATTTTCATGGTTTTTAGATACTATAAGCAGAATTCAATTGCTTTGTAAGCAGGATTCAGTTGCCTTGTAAGCAAAATTCAATTGCTTTGTAAGCAATTATTTTCATGGTTTGATGGTATTGTAAGCATAATTCAATTGCTTTCTAAGCACCATAACATCCTTTCACAAGCAAGAATTTACGCACAAATAAGCAATTGAACATATGGGATCGTAGTAACCAAATTTTGCAAAATATTAAATTATTTGCTCGAAAAGCACTACAATGAGTCACAAATAAGTTGAGTACATAGTAGTAATAAGCATTACAATAACCACACATAGGCAATTTGTAATATGTGAATAAGCATTATTAAACAATCACAACATATTCTCGAACACATACTTTTTTCTATTTATTAAGAATCATTTTTAAAATGGTATTCCATTGTCGATATTATCAAAATTCAAGGTCCTTCTCTTGGAGTCATATTTTCGTCACATTCGATATCTAGTTCTGAGATGAATTCGGTGTTATTTCAATCATTTGTTGTGGCACATGTGCAATCCCAATCGATTCAAATAAAATAAATAATTAAACAACATTTAAAATATACATAAGCGTATAGTTATGCACATGTAAGCAAACGTCTAGTCATAGCTAAGCAAAAATCGAGTTAGAACAAATAGGGACGTAATAAAAAATTTGAATACATACAAGCAAGTATTCGTACATACATAAGCAACATTTTAGTATCACTCAAGCAAATTTCGGGTTGAAAAAAACCGTCAATGATTTAATGAATAAGAGTCCATATAAGTATAAGTTTTAAATTTTTTGCACAACATGATAGTTCTTCTCAAACAAACTATTATTAATGTGAGAGTTTAAAACACGGTAAAAACTAAGCAACATTTTGCATATGTGTGAGCAAGTATTTAAGCACATATAAGCAATATTCTGGCAATATCAAGTAATTTTTTAAAAAAAAATGGGAATGACGAAATTTCATGGGATTTTCTAGATTTAGCACATGGAGTTAATGAAACATATCATCAAATTTGTTTTGAAATCAACTACACGGCGTGGGTTGAATGAAGGATGCCATCAATTGTGGGTAACTCCCCTATTTTCATGGGATTTACTAGATTTAGCCAACCTCCCTATTTTTTATGTGGACTAATTTGCCCCCATTTTTACTTTACCATTTATTTTATTAACATTAATTAGAATTAATAATAGCCATTGAAATAGGTAGATATGTGGTCCGGATTTGGTCCTATGTACTACATATAAAAGGGTCCTATATAACCCTCCCCTATATATATATATATATATATATATATATATATATATATATATATATATATGTATATGTATATGTGCATATATACTTATAGGTAGACATAAAAAGTTTGGCGGGTGGGCAGGGCCCCCTTGGGGTTGCGTGTGGCTTCGCCTGATAATTTAGTAAGCATGCAATTCCAACTCCACCTAGACAATCCGATGCAAACCCAAAAATCCAACTAGACGACCCGATGCCCACCCTAAGTGTAGCTCACAATTTCTCCATTCACTTTTCTATTTCTTACAAAGTGTATCTCGGCCCATTGGACTGTTAATACGCACAATTGGTGGATTACATTAAATCCAACTAACATTATAAAACAAAATAAAAATCTCATTAATCACAATCCAATCAATAATTAATAAATTCAGCACAATAGACCAAATCTTTCTCAACAAATAAAATAAACTTGGTGCATAGTCCAAAATTGTCCCAAAACCCCAAGAATTCTAGTATAATAAAAACCACGATGACAGCAACAAGGAAAAGTACAAAAACAGTGGCATGAAACAGAGACGACAAAAGTAAGTTTGCATGCAATATAGTGTAACATCGAGCTGCCACATTACATATATCACTCTGCATGCATCAAACCCTAATACTATGCCGCCACGCACCTCCTCGCCCATACCTCACACCATCCTCGTCACCCCTCTCTTTGTATATAAATCTCCAATATGTATCTACCAATTTACTCATCTCTCTCTCATGTCCCCAACACATTAAAAAAATAAACAAAAAAGAAAAAATGATGGGAAGTATTTGCGCCGAGCAACAACACAAGTTTCACCACGCTCACCAACTCTACCTCGCCAAAAATCCCTCCGCGAAATCGACATCCCACCGCGGAAGCTCCTCAGCCGCCGAGCGGCGCCGTCACCCTCCGCCGCCGCTGACGTGTACATGGACTCCCCAAGGCGGAGGACGCCGTGTTCTCGAAATTCCTCCCCTACAACAACGCCGACGACTCCGACGACTCCGACCAGATACTCGTCCGACCATTTCGGATGTACGAAGTTCAAGGTCCGGAAATGCAATCGGAGCCGGAGCCACGACTGGACCGACTGCCCGTTCGCTCACCCGGGCGAAAAAGCCCGGAGGAGGGATCCGAGGAGGTACCTATATTCCGGAACCGTCTGCTCCGATTTCCGGAAAGGCCATTGCGGCAAGGGCGATAACTGCGAGTTCTCGCACGGGGTTTTCGAGTGTTGGCTACACCCCACGCGCTACCGCACCGAGGCGTGCAAGGATGGGAAGAATTGCAAGCGTAAGGTGTGTTTTTTCGCTCACTCGACACGACAGCTGCGTATCGTGCCAGAGAGCCCACCTTCTCCTCCGCGGATGGAGATGGAATCTCCATCCGCGGCGGAGAAGAAGTACGCACACCATAATAGTCTCAACCGCTGCTGTGTCTTCTGCCACTCCATGACGGCTTCCCGACTTCGACGCTGATGGGGATGTCCCACGCGTCTCCGCGCTGTCGCCGCCGATCTCTCCGGTGTCGGAATTCTCCCCGTACGATCGTCGGTTGGATCAGTTTAATAATGGCGGGTTGAGTTACAAGGACGCGCTGACTGAGTTGATGGCTTCTTTCGAAGCCATTAACGTGTCAGAAGCTGCTGCTGGGCCCACTGCTTCTGTAGGCCCAGCTAGCAGTTTACCGTGGCTCGATGTGAATTTCCACGTGGAAGAGCAACCGCAGTTTGTTTTATCTCCTTCCACACCGAATCCAGGTGTTAGCCGTACTGGAAATAGCAAATTCTTTCATGGAGATTTTTCTGGCAGGAATTTAATGGAGGATAGCAAGTACAATAATGAGAGCAATTTGGGCGGGCCGGATCTCGGGTGGGTCAATGATTTACTCACCTAAATAATAATTTCAAAAAATGGACCACAAGAGGAGGTATGGAGATTTTGAAGGTGAATTTTGTATATAAGGATATATACATAGTACATACACAAGGCGAGTGTATGTATAGGCCAGAATGGTGGTGGGTTTTGTGATTATTTTTGATGCGGATTGTTTTGGTGATGGGTTTTTTAATTTTTATGAGTATTGTTAATTATGGGTGTTTGTACTAATTAATAATTTGTCAGTTTTTGTGTTTAAGTTGAGATTGTGATATGATATGTATTCTTGTTGATGATCAGCTGGAAGTTTACGGTGATCACTGTGAATTGATGTTTGTAAACTATTATGATCTCTGATCTGTTGGATTAATTAACAAGAAATTTATGTTAATGTTGTTGCCTGTTTTGTATATACGTGCATATCTTCTCTTAATGGGAGTTTTTGAATGTTGTTGAAAGGTTCATATTCTTCAGAAGATAAGATAATTAATTGACTTTCTAATCTGAGATATACTGAATCACGAGTGAATATTATTTTTGGTGTTTTTATTTGAATATTTAAATTAAGAAAAAATTAGGATTTATTTGGATTAACAAATCAAAAGAATGTGTGGAGGGTCTTGATGCGAAACTAAAGATTGTTGCCATTATGGAGAGCCAAGAATGGAGGTGTGAAATCAAAAGTTTAATTGATTATATCCATATGTAGGCTCCAACAATAATCTAATTTATGTTATGTGAAACATGCGCTAAGACATCCCTAAGAAAAATGCTAAAGGATGGTGGGAATTCAAAAACAATTTCAAGATCAAAAAGATGTTTTAAGTGATTAATGTTTATTCCATTCTCAATATTAATTATTAAATAGATAAATAGTTTGATTAGTTAAGTTTTGAGCTTTTAAGTCAAGCCACTTAAGGTATGCTTGTCCGCAATTTGAGTTATCTCTACGGTTTGTTGGTAAAAGATCGATCTATATTTATTGTGTATGTAATTTTTCAACATTTGTAGTGGTTTTGTAAATAGAATTAAGTTTGTTGTTCTGGTTATCATATAAAATAATTCAACGGAAATTTTTATAATTTTTTATTTGGGATATAATAACCCGTGACATTATATGTAAGTGTTATACGTTGTATGCTTCGGAACATATATAATTATTCGGCATAATTTGAAGTTAACTACAATCACCACACCTATAAAAATAGTGTGTGGAAATATGTTGTATTTGTTCTCGGAAAAAAATCATTTGTATTTGTAGTCTATTCGTAAATGCCACGAACTTGTATATTATTGATTATATCTATTAGGTAATTAGCACTGAAAACGGACAAAATTTCTAATGGAAACAAATGTAAATATGGGGTACGAAATAAGCTGGAAAAAACAAGCTCGTAAAATTTAAGTTCAATTTTCACTGCTTAATTTTTCTTATTATTCCTCAAAAAATAAATAAGAAATAACAACCTTTTCACTATAAAAAACGCAGCAACAATTGAAATGGATAATATTACACTACATATGGATTTATAGTTACCTCAGTACGTTGTGAATTGAAGTCAGTGGGGTTGAGTGAACTCGTGTAAGAGCAACTTTCAAATGTAACCTGATAGATTAAACTCGTCTGGAAAATTTGATTGGCCAGGATAAATAATTTAATCAAATATTATTTGGGGTTTTTACCATTGTCCATGATACGAATATTATTTGGGATTTTTACCATTGTCCATGATACGAGTCCCGACTCGCTTTTTGTTCTACTCCCCGGCAGAAGCACCCGACCCGGTTACCCTTAGCCCCAAAATTTTTCCCCTATTTCCCTAGCTAATTATTTTTTCCTTAAAAAACACATAATTTTTTTTTTTTTCATTTTTTTCCACTGAAAAAACGGAAAAAAAAATTTGGGGTGTGCCGGGCCAGGGTGGCACACCCTAGCTACGCCCTGTCTACTCCTTATGATAATTGGTATAGACTATCGGGTGCAATTATATAATCTCACCTAATTCTATTCTTCATGTGAACATTCATTGATTAATCTCTCATTTGTGTGGGTAATATTATCTTTCTAAGTTTCATTTGGGTAATTTGATCATTTCAAAATTTATCCAATTTTATCATATATGTCAATCTATCGTACTAAAATAATCAAACATCACAATCATAGTTCTCAAAGCTATAGAACTCAATTATAGCATTTAAACTTATCTAAATTATTTTATCAAATCGATAATTGCAAATGAGTTCATATTAAATGGGAGGGTATATTATCAATAGGATTGAAAATGGTTTAATTGGTATTCAATTACAAATTCAAGTAGGAAAACGTGGTTCACTGGGAAAAGAAATCGCTATTTTGGCAGCATAGAAGATACCGCCACTGATGTGGCAATGGCAAGCAAATCCAAGACAAGTGGCAAACATGCAAAGAAAAAGGTCATGGGCATTGGATCAGGATGAGCTTTGGCCTTTTTATTGCTTGTATGATCACATGATGATTAAGTTTTAATGGGATACTTAAATCTTAATATAGGGCTAGCTATTCCCATTTAAAGTATAAACGAGTCGAAGTCGAATCGAATCGGACATAATATTGTTCAAGTTTATTTGAATTTTAATATAGTTTTGAAAATTATGTTTGAACAGTGCCATGATATACATTTGATTGATATAATTTAAACGAATTGAGCTCGAGTAACTTGTTTTTTGTTCCACGTTTTTTTACAAATCAAGTCGAGCTCGAACCAAGTTTTACATCTTATTAGACGGAAAAATATGTTCAAACTTGGTTCGTTATATTAGACCCAACAGATCCAAGTCATATGTAAACCCACGGAATCTAAATTTTATAGACACCAGATATATATTACTGACGTAACAAGACATATACATAGTTCCCGAAGTCCAAATTTATCATCATCCAACTGTTCCCTAGAAGATTAAATTTATTTTTATTCAAGCCACTAACAACCATATTTCCTCGAATTAATGATTATTTATTGAATTTAATTTGTTTTTGGTATCACGATGTACTTAATTTCTAATTTAAGGTTTATCAAACCTCAAAATTTGTTGCAACTAATCATTTTCACTAGCTAAAATTAAAAAGCTGCAGCATATCATCAACAATAGTGATAATGATGATAATGATAGTAATATAATAGAAGAAAGAATTGTTGGAAAATGCTTAGATTGCCTACTCAATATATAGGAGGACAAAAGGAATTGAATTGGCTCGTTATGACTTGTCCTTCAATTTTCGGACAATTGGATAAAGTTTTGATAGTATATAGTACTAATCCACAGCTCAATTATGTGCCCATATAATGTCTGAGACATTACTTCTTGTCTGCAGCTGGTTTCACATTATATAACTCGAGGGTTAGGTTGCTGCCAATTTAAAGAGCTCTATTTATAACCTTTTGTTTGTAGATTCTAGAAAAGGGACTTTTAATTAGGGTTTGATCTCATCCTATTAATTTAGTTAGATAAAAACTCACTTTTTGAGATATAATTTTGATAAGGGCAACAGTTATTGTCTCGAGCCGACTGGCAGTGCCTAAGGCATTGGGCCGACCGCTAATACCGGCATTGGGATCGAGATGGAGGCCCATAGCTTGGGATGACTGTTAAGGGTTAAATAGTGGGCCGATCTAGGGAGGCTTATAGTCTAAGGTTGATCTTCTAAGGCTTATGAGTACGGGACCGACCTGCGAGCGCATAGGTGGGAGGTACATCATATTGGGCCGATCTATGCGAGCCCACGCATAAGCGTATGTTCATGGGGCCGATGTAAGGGCCATCGTACTAAGCCGACTGTCAAGCCGGTATGGCCAAAGGCGATCTATTGTGGACTCTTTGTATAGTTCAACCTCGGATTAGAACATGTATGAGGCTCGAGGATGCCTCGAGGATTACAGGGCTTTATATCGCACTGGGCCGAGGTGTTTTGAAACAGTCGGAGCTAGATCTTATGGGCGTAAAATTAGGATTTTTAGGAGATCCGATCCTAATCTAATGATGACTCGACACCAAATCGTAACGGAATCCCGGATTTTACGGGAACCCTAATCCGAGCTAAGGTATAAAAGGCCCAAACCCAGGTTCATTCTAACCTAACCTCTTTTTTTATCACATTGCTTTTTCTCTCTCTACAGCCTTTGCTTCCTTCTCAAGATAATCGACTTAAGCATAGGAGAGAGTGCACGCCGGACCCCCCTCCGGCCCCCGCTTGTGCGAGGTTTCGTGGTGGACTTCGTGCGGGAAGGTGATCGGCGAGGAGAGGCGAGTTTTTGGGAGCAACCAAGTGGCGCTGTCTGTGGGAAGCATTGAGCGAGACGTGAGATTCGAGTTTTGGCTATGGAAGACGTTAGGAGAAGCTTGGAAGATGATTCAACCGCACGCCGTGGGAGATACTCGGGCGTAGTCACGCAGGAGGATGTTCCACCTCCGCCCCACTACTCCCGGAACGGCGGAGGGCGGGTGCGAGGACGGGAGGAGATGGATGACGCCTATGTCTCGGGGAGTATAGATTTGGGTCCAATGTTCTTTGAACAATTGGGTGGATTCATCACTAGCCAAATTTGTGGAGCAAACGGTGAGAGGCGCTTGAGGGAGATGCTTCCACCACCACCCGCCGGTGGTCCCTCCTCCTCCTCGTGGTCCCCCCCCTCCGATGGTTCCTCCTCCCGTGGTCCCTCCGAAGTTGGGAGAGAGAGGTCGGCGGCCAACTATGGCGGAAGAAGTACATTCATCGAGGCGGAGCGGTGTCTGCGAGGACCAGGATTGGTCGGAACGGATGGATGATCTGCACCGAGAGGTGCGAGATATTCGACGGAGAGTATTTGGAGACTAGCTCGAGCCGAGCTCCAAATACTTAGTCACTTTTTATCTTTTCCACTTTCCGAACTCATAGTGTGGCGGCGGATCATTTCATTCAAAACGAGTAGATTGATTACATCAAATATTTCTCTATTCTAGGAATGATATTTCTTCAAATTGCAATGTTCCAAGCCCTCGGGAGTTTTTGACCCACGATCTCTTCCGGCTCACGCACCTCCTCCCAGTACCTTCACCACCCGAAGTGGTCCTTCCCGGTCGCATCCAATTTCCCTTTGTTTTTGCTAGATCTCGACCTTCTCAAAACTAAATCTCCGATCCGAAAGGCCTTTTTCTTTACTTTCTTGTCATGTCGCTTTAATCCTTCCTTGTGTATTTTCCATCCGCAAAAATGTCATTTCCTTTTCTCATTTATCGTATCCAATGCCTCTCGAATCAACAGCTCATTAATATTTTCGTCAAAATTCTGAACCCGATGTGTTTCCATCCCGATCTCCGCCGGTATGACAGCATCCATACCATACACCAAGCTGAACGGAGCCTCGCCAGTGGCCTCCTTCGGATTAGTTCGATAAGCCCACAACACCGAATCGAGCTCCGAACCCACGCTCTCCCCGCCTTTTCTAGCCGAGCTTTCAATCCTGGACAAGAATTCTATTAGTCACTTCCACTTGCCCATTAGCCTGCGGGTGGGCCACCGAAGTGAAGTTTTGCTTGATCTTCATTTCCTCACACCAAGCTCGGATTTCTGCCCCCGCGAACTGCGTCCCATTATCTGATATCAAGGCCCGAGGCACTCCATACCGACACACTATGTTTTGCCAAATAAATTTCATCATTGCATCCTCATTTATCTTAGCAAGAGGCTCTGCCTCCACCCACTTGCTAAAATAGTCAATTGCCACAATCAAGAATTTCCTCTGACCTGAAGCCGGAGGAAAGGGACCCACGATGTCAATTCCCCATTTTGCAAATGGACATGCCGAGCTCATCGTCATGAGTTCCTCCGCCGGTCGATGTACCAAAGGTGCATGGATCTGACATTTTTCGCATGCTCTCACCAACTTTTCTGCTTCCCCTTTCAGGTAAGGCCAAAAATACCCTGCCCTAAGGACCTTTTTCATCAAAATCCTTGCTCCCATGTGATTCCCACAACAACCTTCATGTATTTCTCTAAGCACATATGTACCCTCTTCTCCACTCAAACACCTCAGCAAAGGCATAGAGAAGCCTATCTTATATAACTTGTTCCCGATAATGCAAAACGTGTCGCCCGAATTTTCAGTCGAGTCGCTTCATGCCTACTCGCTGGTAAGACCCCTTCCTTTAAGTAAGCTATGATAGCCGACCTCCAATCCTCTTTCTCCTCAATCTCTCCGACCTCCAACCCCAGTGCCGCTTCTTTTGCCACCAAAAGTGTGATCTGTTTAGCTTGATTCTACCAGGCCGAACTGGCCAATTTTGCTAGAAAATCCGCTCGACCATTTTCCTCCTCGGGACCCCGACATATCTTGATTTCTTTCACTTTCCTTCTAAAGCTCGATATGTTTCAACATACCTCTTCATCCTCTCCTCCCGACCTCGAACTCTCCCATAACCTTGTTTGTGGACGAGCCGAGAGTCCATGTAAACTACCATCCTAATGACCCCCATCTCAATGGCCATTTGCATTCCTCTAATGAATGCCTCATACTCCGCCTCATTATTAGATAGCTTGAAATCCAACCTCACAAGAAAGTCATTTTCGATTCCTTGTGGGCTAACCAAGACGATACCAAAGACCACACCCCCGAGCTCCCTACCGATCCATCCACATAAATCACCCAAGTTCCTTCTCTCGCTTTATCATCCCCGATTGATTCTTGAACAAAGTCCGCCAAAGCATGAGCTTTAATGGCCGATCTATTCTCGAATTCAATATCATATTCACTCACTCAATAGCCCACTTCACTAACCTCCCGCTACCTCGGGCTTACTCATCACATTTCTCAATGGAAGATTAGTTCGGACGATTACCTTATGCGAAAGGAAAAGAAATAGGCCAAGTCTCCTCGCGATCACCACCTGCCAAACTCCGCTTCTCGATCTCCGCATATCGACTCAAGCATTCTCAAAACTTCATCGACATAGTACACCGGCCTTTGAACCGATCCTCTTCCCCGATCAGATCAGACTAACCCCGCTTCCCTACCGAAAGGTAGAGGTATAAGTGGCTCCCTGTGCAACGACTTAGTTAGCAAATGACAGTCACCAAATAATTCTTCAAATCCTCGAAAGCCCTTTGGCATTCCTCATCCCAAACGAACTTTTTAGCTTTCCTCAAGACCTTAAAAAAGGGCAAACTTCTCCGCGAGGCGTGAAATAAAGCGATTCAATCTTTCTTAGCCGACCGTTAAGCATCGCACATCTTTGGTATCCCGAGGCGGTGCCATCTCTCTAATTGCCCCGACCTTCTCTCGGGTTGGCCTCTATTCCTTTCTCCGTTACCATGTACCCCGAAACTTTCCCGACCTGACCCCAAAGGCACACTTCTTGGGGTTCAAACCTTCATCCTATACTTCCTCAAGGTGTCAAACATTTTAGCCTAGGTCACGCACATGATCCATGCCTTTATGCTTTTGACCAACATATCATCCACATACACCTCCATGTTCTCGCCGAGCCGCTCTCCAAACATCTTATCCACCAACCTCTACGGTATGTGGCTCCTGCATTCTTCAATCCGAACGGCATTACTACATAATGAAGGTACCAAAGGAGGTGGTGAAGCACACCCTCTTTTGGTCTTCTTCGCTAGCCACGATCCGATGATATCCTGCGACGCATCCATCATACTAAGCGGTTCACATCCCGACGTCGAATCTACTAGCCGATCAATCACGGGTAAGGGGTAGTAATCCTTAGGGCAAGCACGATTTAAATCCCTAAAGTCCACACACATGCGCCAATCATCCTCTGTTTTGGGACCAATCAATTAGATAGCCGTTCGAAACCGGATTTCTTTGATGTGCCCCGCTTTCAACAACTTTTGCACCTCCGCCCGAATTATAGCATCCTTCTTAAGGTTGAAGTTCCTTTTCTTTTGTTTCACCGGCTTATATGATGGATTAACATTAAGCCTATGTTCAACAATGTTTGGATCGATCCCCTTGGTCTTCCGCCGTCCAAGCAAATACATCCACATTACTCCTTAGAAACTCCACCAGCTCATCCCTCAATTCGTCCCAAGAACTCCTTCCCGACCTTGGTGACCTTATCGGGGTCATCCGGCACTAGCTCGACCATCATCATTTCATCATTAGTCGACATGCTCCACCGGTTCGTCAACCTAACCAACTTATCTTTGTTTCTATCATCATCAAAAACACTCCCCTTTCTCGCTCTACGAATATTTTCTACGTACAATTTTCTAGTCATATATCGATCACCATCGACCTCCCCTACTTTTCTCCCACAGAAATTTCATTTTTAGATGGTATACCGACACCACCGCTTGGAAAGCATTTAGTGTCCTCGGGTACCCAACATGACATTATAAGAGCACGGTGCATCAACTATCAAAAATCGGATCATTCTAGTTTTACGATTAGGCTCATTTCCCAAAGAGACAGGTAAAGTAATCATACCTATCGGTTGGATCATCCCTCCAGGTGAACTCAACCAACGCCAGATATCCACCACCTCCAGGCCGACTGGGAGGTCCATCTTCTTATAACAATCATAGAATAGGATATCTGTTGAGCTCCCCTGTGTCCACAAATACCCGTTGTACATCATAATTAGAGATCGTCATTGTGATCACCAAAGCATCGTTGTGAGGTGTCACGATACCCCTACAATCCTCCGGTCCGAATTGGATTTGCGGCTCTTGACCGACCTGTTCCACCTTTAACTGTTCCTGCACCCGATCTGGTGTTGCCGCTCTCACATACTTTTTCCGAGCTCGCCTCGAATCTCGAATCTTCCCTTTCGGCCCTCCAACAATCATCCGGATGACCTCGCCCGAGGTGGGGCGGGAGGTGGAGGTAGCTCCTCCCTTTCCCCACTACGCTCCGGCTCGCCGAGGTTGATGATAGCCCCGGTTATCCCTCTTATACTCCCCTTTTCTCTCATTTTTGTCGATGTACACAAATTCCCTAAGGTGACCTGCCTGAATGAGCCGCTCGATCTCATCCCCGAGGTGTGTGCACCGATCCATTGTGTGCCCATATTCATTGTGAAATCTACAAAATTCCTTACACTTCGCTTTATCGGGTGCTTGTGCGCGCTTTGGCCACCTCAGTCGGGATGCCTCTCAATAGCTACAAGCATCTCGCCCGAGGGGACCCAAAGGCGTGTACTTCTCAAACATCGGCCTTTCTCCCATGCCTCGGACTCGGCTTCTTCCGAGGTCCTTTGTCTTCCCGCTCTTCCTCCTCGTCTCTTCTCTTCTCTCATTCCTCTCTTTTCATTTTTCTCGCCTCTTCAAGGTTAATATATTTCTCCGCCCGAGCTAATAGCTCGTCAAATGTCTTAAAGCAGGATCTATCACTAATGATTCAAAGAACTCCCCATCCCTCACGCCCTAAGATAGGGCATTGGCCAAAATTTCGGACTAGCGACGGCACCTCTAATTTTGCCGTTGTAAACCTCTCGGATATAGCTACCAAGTCCTTCCCCTTCTCTATGTTTGATGCTAAACAGAGTCGGGCGCCTTTTGGTACTTACGGCAACTCGTGAACTGATTAAGGAAAGCCGAGCTAAAGTCATCAAAATTACGAATGAGCCCGGCAAGTCAAGTGGCTAAACCATTTCGCCGAGCCGATTTCGTCAAATTGGTAGGAAAAACTCTACACATCACGCCATCCGTGAATGTGTAGTAGAGCGTTCTTCAAAGGAAGTTAGTCTCTAAATACTTGGGGGCCACGAGGCCATGCAAGGAGCTCGGCTCGAGCCGCCTTCCTTTGAAGAAATTGACAAGTATTTGGAGCTCGGCTCGAGCTAGTCTCCAAATACTGGGGCCACGAGGCCATGCGAGGAGCTCGGCTCGAGCCGCCTTCCTTGAAGAATCGACAAGTATTTGGAGCTCGGCTCGAGCTAGTCTCCAAATACTTGGGGGCCACGAGGCCATACGAGGAGCTCGGCTCGAGCCGAACTTCCTTTGAAGAAATTGACAAGTATTTGGAGCTTAACTCGAGCTAGCCTCCAAATACTGGGGCCACGAGGCCATGCGAGGAGCTCGGCTCGAACCAGCCTTCCTTTGATGGAACCGACAAGTACTTGGAGCTCGGCCGAGCTAGTCTCCAAGTACTTGGGGCCACGAGGCTATGCGAGGAGCTCGGCCCGAGCCGCTTCCTTTGATGAGCTCAATATTGTAAGTCCAAGCGGCCACGATAATCAGATGGGGTGAATAGATTATCTCCATCTTTTCGATTTCGCCCTCTTTTTAAAACCGAATGCTCAAATACAATAATAAAGGTGCGGAATGTAAACAACACACGCCGATTTAAAGAGGTTCAACCCACCTAGGGCCTAATCCTCTACCACCCCAAAGATATCCAGGGATGGATTTCGAAAAGAAAAAGAATTTTATTAATTACCAAAATTAATACAAATTCAACTTACAACACCTTGAAGAGCACCACACTCTTCTTCAACACCACCTTTGGAGATTACCACAATCTCCCTTTGAAGATTACACAATCTTCCTTCAACGCACCTTGTGAAGATTACCACATCTTCAACCTTGAAGAATACCAAATTCTTCAACACCTCAATAAGAAGATTACCACAATCTTCTTGACCTATCACCTAGATCATCCAAGTGTGCTCTTACCACAAGAACACTCACAAGGATATCTTGTGTTTGAATGATAACCAAAAATCAAGATTACAACTCAATAATGAATAATACAATTTGAGTGCAAGGTGTAATCAAGAGTAGCCTAGACCTCAAAGATGTGAAAGTGATAAGCTAGGCAATTTTACAAAAGAATAAAAACAATGAAAGACCAAGTGTTTGCTTGAAGTGTATCTTGTTGTGTTGTATCTCAATTGTTGTATTGGTTGCTCCAAAACTTCCTCTATTTATAGGAGATGATTGATCAAGCATAGCTCTCTTGGGGATTGAAAATCTGAGAAAAATACAATTAAAATCAAGAATATAGTCTGTTAGAAATCAATCCCACAATTTAAGGAAATGTGTCTGTTTTCAAACGGTCATATTTTTTTTGTCATTAATACATAGGCGGACCGGTCGACGGAGATAAGAGAAAAGAGAACACTTTGAAAATTACAACGAGGCGACCATCGGCCGACGAGGGCCGACCGGTCGACCCTGCTTCAACCGGGTCCTCTCGTTTCAAAAATGCAAGGTTTTAGTTTGTTTCAAAACCAAACTTGCAGTCACGGTCAACCATTGGCGAGCGGCCGGCCGACCGGACGGTCGACGCCGAGCGGCCGGCCGACCGCTTGTTTTTCCTTCCGTCTCATTTTTGTTTCTAAAAACATCTTGTGCGGGTTGCCCTTTATGGGGCGATAGGTTGACCATGAGACGTAAATGTTGTCCAATTTTGTCAAAAATAAAACCCAAGAAATACTCGAAAATTTAGTAAAAACATTTTAAACCAATCGAGAGTATTTAGACAACATTTAGGAACCTTGTTAAGGAGTGAAAAATCCATTGAAATAAAATCATTAAAAGTGTTGTCCATTATTATCAAAAATAAACTTGAGGAAATACTCAGGAAAATATTAAAAAACATTTTAAATCATTTAGGAGTATTTGGACAACCTTTAAAAGCATTGTTTTGGTGACAAAATAAAATCATCAAAATTAAGATAAAAACATGTATCAAACAAATATGCCAATCTTTTTTTGTAATATATATATATATATATATATATAATATTTTAAGAGATCGAGAAATGAAAGTGCAAAAGAAACTTTATTGATCATTCAAAGTAAATACAAGTACATGATGGAAAATTACAAAAAAGAACTAAACTCCTAAGTAGTAGGAGGAACATTCTCGGTGTTCGTGTCGTCCATGGAAATGGTCACGTCGTCTATAAGAAAGCGAGTTCGGGATCGTCATCCGGGATATCCTGAACTTGACCTGCAGGAAGCTGAGGGGTTGACTGAGCTCCAGGAGCTTGTGAAGGACCGGCCGAGCTGGAGGCAGGGTGGAGGATAAAAGGAGCAGATAAGGATTCTATGAACTCCCCCACAGGAGCAAGGTTGAGACGCTCCGCCTCGTCAGAAAACACGAAGCCTTTGGGATCGGGCAAAATCCTCCGAGGACCTCGGCGATCGAAGGGCTCGGTAGTGATACCGCGTTCCCTGAGCTGGAGCTCGGCCTGGTCAAAAGCAAAGCCGTAGTACTCCATGGCAGATACAGAGAGAACTTTGATAAATTCCCTGGAGCTCAAAAAGGCTTGCTTCACCCTCTCCCGAATGGCCTGAACTATGGAAGAGCCTTCGGGGGAGGTGAGGAAGCTTTGCCGACCAGCTTCGACGCCCTCAGCTCGGGCTTGGTCGACATTGACGGTACAGCGGATCTGAAGATCGCTCAGCTCGGTCTTGAGGTCAGTGTTATCAGCCTCCAGAGTCTTTATTTTGGCCTCCAAAGAGGCCACAGTAGCCTTGTTGACCTCTTTCCCTTCCTTGTACCGGCGATTCTCCTCTAGGAGCTTAGTCTCCCGAGCTTTCAGCCGGATGACCTCCTTCTTAGAATTGTTGAGCTCGGCAATCTGGGAAGGATCGGCAAAGCCAACCCGAGCTCGGGAGATCAGAGCGGCTAGCTGTGCCTCGGCTTTTGAGTGGTTTAGGCAGAATGAGGTCACCACTCAAAGATCACCGAAGTTTCTCCATGGGCGATTCGGTCGGGGTTCGGCGTTGCCTTGGACATCTTGGGTGGCAAAGGTTCCATCGTTGTTCTTCAAGATGGAATTGCCCGTGAAGAAGGTTTGATTGGGCGTATGAATGGGAGTGCGGGAGAGAGAGAAGCAGCGGGAGGTGGGGTGTTCTTCGCCTCTGGCGCCTCTGTCTTTGGGGCCAACAGTGACCTCTTGGGAGGAGGAGGTCGAATAGAAGGTTGAGCCCTGGGCGGTGAGATCGGCCATCACTGCGCGCAATCGCGTCTGGTCGCCGAAGTGGAGGTTGATCTCAGGGCATGGGGGCAAAGATGGATGAAGGAGGTTGTGAGCGGGGAGCAATGGCTTGCTCGTCATCCGGCTTCGGCAACCATCGTGGTGCGTGAACATATCTCGCACAAAGAGGAAAGATTAGCTAGTGAGTAAGAATAAAATAAATCAACTCGCAAAAATGACAATTACCAATATCACAAGGCAAGGAGCCATGATGGGGCTTAGCTCAAAGTAGTACATGAGAGAAGGGGTTATAAGGCGAGAGAGGTCATACTTGACCAAGGTGAGTTTATTTATTTGAGCCGGAGATCGGAGACCGATCTCTCGGGATTGTGTTTGCGTTGGAGTGGAAGGTCAGTCCAAATAGAAACCCCAAGCTCGGGGTGAAGAAATAAAAAAATATTTGTCCTTCCGAGAATTTGTTGGAGGAAGGATACTTGCTTAGAATCGAGCATCACCTCGGGAGGTGATATAGAAGAGGCCCTTGGTGTTTGAGCTCTTTATTTGGAATAGGGCAAAGAACACTCTGAAGAGTGGGTTCTATGTCTAAGTACTTAGTCGAGAATAATGGCCGCCGGGATACGGAATGAGTTCGGGCTAGTTGATTTAAAGGCACCGGAGAATTCGGATACCCCACCCATGAATGGATGGATGGGAAATCGGGAGGTCGCCCTCTATCGACCTACAAAGAAGGACAAGGCATTGGGTGGAGGTCGGTTTGGTCGGTCGGAGTTCTTTGGGAAGATAGAGTTTGAAGGAGGACGGAATTTGGGCGGTTCTTTTAAGGGTTTGAAAATTGAGGTCGATAAGGTAGTCTCCTTAAAATCGTGAGGATATACGGGTAAAGGGACCCGAGCACGGAGCTTGGATCTCTATTGATCGAATCCCGACTGAATCGAACTAGATTGATCGCATCGGGTCCGATGGACGGACTCCGCGAGGAAAGGGCGGAAGAGCAGAGCCTGTCGTTATTGCCCACCGCTTCTAAGTCGGCGACGACCGGGTCCGATGGTGTCGAGTGAGAGGAAGAAGAAGCCATATCAAAAGAAAAGAAAACTGGAAAAGAAAGGTTTACTTACCGGATAGAAATAGGAGGTTGAGGGAGGAAGATAGTCCGATTTGTGAAACTTTTGGAAGCCTCTAGGATCTTGGAGAATACTGCTTAGGGAGAAGAAGAGTATTTCTTTGGGGGAAGATTTTGAAAACTAAAGGAAAGGAAAATGAAAAATGGAGGAAGAAAGTGGCTTTTATAAGGGGAGAGGAAGAAAAAGGGATGCCTCGATTTGTGAGGAGACATTTGACGGGTGTCGAGGTGTCGTGAAGTTCGAAAAGACGCCCCATCCATCAAATCCGCGTGTCGTACTCGAAAGGCCAAAGGGCGGGAATTTCAAACGCAAAAATCGGCGGGAATGTGAAAAGACAAACCCTAAGTCTAGGTTAGCTCGGCCTTATCAACAACTATGGTTGAGGTACCGATCAACCCATAGTTGGGGGAGGAATTGATAAGGGCAAAGATTGTGCGGGCCGACCTGGACAGCCTGGGGGCATTGGCCGACCTCGCTAATACCTGGCATTCGATCGAGCATGGAGGCCCATACTGGGATGACTGTTAAGCGGTTAAATAGTGGGCCGATCTGGGGGAGGCTTATAGTCTAAGGTTGATCTTCTAAGGCGCTTATGAGTACGGGACCGAGCCCTACCGAGCGCATAGGTGGGAGTACATCATATTAAAGCCGATCTGTGCGGGAGCCCACGCATAAGCGTATGTTCATGGGGCCGACCTATGGGGTGGCCATCGTACTAAGCCGACTGTCAAGCCCTGTGTATGGTTATTTCGGATTAGAACATGTATGAGGCTCCGGGATGCCTTGGAGGACACAGGGCTTTATATCGCACTGGGCCGAGGTGTTTTGAAACAGTCGGAGCTAGAGATCTTATGGGCGTAAAATTAGGGTTTTTAGGAGATCCGATCCTAATCTAATGATGACTCGACACCAAATCGTAACGGAATCCCGGATTTTATGGAAACCCTAATCCGAGCTAAAGTATAAAAGGCCCAAACTCGGGTTCATTCTAACCTAACCTCATTTTTTATGTTACATTGTTTTTTTTCTCTCTAGCCTTTGCTTCCTTCTCAAGATAATCGACTTAAGCATCGGGAGAGAGTGCACGCGGAGCCCCCCCCCCCCCCTTGTGCAGGTTTTGTGGTGGACTTAAATGCTGGGAAGGTGATCAATGAGGAGAGGCAATTTTTGGGAGCAACCAAATTTGATTCGAGATCTAAACAATGGAATACAGTTAATTTGTTTTACTCGCTGTTAATTTTGAGTTTTTGTAGGGTTGATTAATTATTTTGTTGAAAATTAGTCATGTATTCCAATTTATTCAACTTTGGATATTCCCGATACAGAAAAATGAAAATAAAACAAACCAAGGAAAAGGATCGCGCGTCATGTTCATACCGTTGTGTTAAATGATGTCGGCCGGTTGCTTTTCGTTCTTATAATGCATACAACTCTTGTTGTGCGAATTAGCAGTTTTTTTTATCTTTCGGGCCATGTTCTTGATCTAATGTGGAGATAGAGTGTGCTCGTTATATCCTTCATGACACATTTAAGAATAACCAATTCATAGGGAGATTGGAGTATTACAACAGGGAGTGTAACTAACTTCAATTACTAATTTCAACTTTTCAAGAACAATAATATAAGAATACACAATACTTTTCAAGTTTTCAAATTTCATAAATAAAAAACATTATATCGGAATCGAATTAATTAACCACATAAAATGAGATGGTGGTGAATAATATATATAGTTTTGGATTTATAAACTCCTTTGATCATATTCTCATTTGAGAATAACACAATGATAGAATGAGTACACCAACTTTTTGAATAATGTAAATGCATAATTTATGTGTGTTTCCTAGGAGGGCAACTTATCTGGTGGACAGCAAGGAAAGTAGCAGTAGGGGGGCTCTTGCCCCAAATACACTCAAAGTATAATGTTGTGTCTAAGGTTGTTTTGGGGTAAAAGACCAGCCCATGCTAAAGTGACCTTATAGTTTCAAATTTCAATTGAGGTCCCCCACTATATAGTATATATCCCACATGCCTTTGCAATGACTTATTGCCCCCACCCCTCAAACATTCATGTATCTACTATAATGATCACATTTTTTTTTTCATTTTTTCATTTTTGTTTGGTTGTATAAAGATTTTTTTTTTTTGATTTAGTTTTATAAAGAAAATTGAATTATGTCGTAGTAGACTCTTCTAAGGTATACGCGTGTCTTTCGTTTTAAATAACAAAATATAAACAACAGTGTTTATTTTTATAAGTTCGTATCAAAGACGATAAAACTCTTACATGCGAATAGATTGAATCTTAGATTTAAGTTTTGTGCTCTTAATTATTGTGATGATGATGGTGTTAATATTGCTAGAGTATAATTAAATATTGGTCATTTTATTTGGATGAAAAATCAAAATTGGATGTTGGTGTTCATGAGACATGAGCCCATGCTTGCAAGGGTATGGTTGACAACTATTGGCAGAACTATGGGGAAGAAATGTGAATTATTGGGAAGTACCTTTATTTTTGAGAATTTATAACAACATTTACTGTCCATACTAGACATGTGTCCTACCTATGCATTATGTTGGTTTTTTATTGTCAATAGATGGTGATTTTAGCTTATACCTTATCAAGACTATGAATTTTTGACCAACGCGCATTAGGTAAACTTTCGGGTTTGACGCAACATCATGCAAACCACGCCAATTAGATAAAATGTACTAGGCAAGCCCTGACTCCTTGTACGATATGTTCGACCAAGTAGTGCAGAATTGTGGGAATTCGAACTTGAAATCATTTGGCAAGAACTCATCATACTCCACTAGG
Organism: Rehmannia glutinosa; assembly: GCA_016081115.2. Lineage (NCBI taxonomy): Eukaryota > Viridiplantae > Streptophyta > Magnoliopsida > Lamiales > Orobanchaceae > Rehmannia > Rehmannia glutinosa. The sequence continues at coordinate 52,378,932 of CM071929.1, forward strand.
CCACCCCATGATAAAATACTTTGTACTTTTATATAACTTAAATGAATTTTGGGCATGTACGAGTAGTGTGCGGGTATCGAGAAAAATGTATTTAGTACGGATACTCTAGTACGGATAATAGACATAATTTCTTGGGCGGGTTTAGATAGTATCAATATTGATGAATACCCTTAAAATGAGTAGATGCCCCACCCATTGTCATTACAATACCTCATCTCATCTCTTATAGACGAGGTTAATAAGTTCAAATGCGGCCTTTTTCCCTTCCTAATATTTAACATATGAATTCACAATAATTACCAAGAAACTAATTAAGGTTGTGATTGCTTTTCGAAAAATCAAAGTAGCTACACTATCATTTTAATTTAATCTCACATTAATCACAATTTCAAAATTCATTCGTATTTTTTTTAAAAAAAAAACGTCTTCAAACTATTTTCTCAAAATTTAAATAAAATGAAATGAAAAATGCCAAGTAATCACACCCTAAATGAACGCCTGTGTGAAAGTGAAATGCATACCACAAGCCCAAAAAGAAGAAAAACAGTCGCAAATTGTTCATTCAATAATGATCCACTTTCAAATGAGCCCAATGACTTGTTGTTTAAGCTATATGGACACAACATGTGTCTTTTCTAATGGGCCTATGTTCGTCCAACATACAAATTTCCATAAACATGTATTTTCTTTGTTTAGCTATTTGTTTTACTTTATGAAGGTATTTTGAGAAATAACACCTTTATTTTTAAAACCAACACCCTGTTTTTCAAACCTATTTCAAAACAAATAAACAAAATAACTCATATTTTGTTTTCGAAAACAACTATAAAACCAAGTTATCCAAAAATTAGTCAAACTTTGTTTCCACTAGTCATATTTAGTAAAATGAAAATAAAAGTGAATGCAAACGAAACCTAAAACATTCTTCACTTTCCAAATTTGCAAACAATGAATAATAATGTGATGTTTATAAAAATTGGGCATCAAATAAAATTAAGGTGATTTATTGTCAAGGTTTCATATAACTGCAAAATAATAAAGATATATGGACATTGAGTTTCTCCGGTGTAGCCTCTGTTGATAACAAATATAAAGAAAATGTATCCGTACTTCTCTCAAAGGCCCGTCTATAATAATCGATCCGTGGTTTCATATTTTTTTTTGGTCTCGCACCCCAAATTTTTTTTTTTTTTTTGGAAAAAAATTATATATTTATAATTTTTAGGGGAAAAAAATAGTTGAGATAGGGAAAAAAATTTGGGGCTAGGAAGTACTAATTTGGGTTGGCTACGCCCTGGTGGTAGAATTAAGGTAAGATTCTAGTACCTTTAATCTTCAATCAAATTAGGCTTTTTTTCATTATAAAAATATGATCAGATTAAGAAGATCAAATCTATGTCATAAGTGTGACTGTATGTTTAGTTAACGGTAGTGTTTCACTGATTATTGATTGTAGTAATTATGAAATTTATTTAAAATTAACTATTAAATCTTAATATATATACAATGATATGCAACTAACTAGTTTATTTTTATTTTATTTTATTTTTTGAAAGATGCAACTATTTTATTTAAACTAATTAAAAGGTTATTGAATTTCTTTTCCATTTAAATTAAGAATTATGTCAAACGCTATATTAAACTGAAAATGAGAACTGTACTAAAAAAATTGAAAATTTCACTTAAGTAGCTGTTGCAACAAACTAACTCACAAAGTCAATATGAAGCAATTTCCCATCTTCCCCAGCAAGATTCTACCCGAAAATCGGTCTCAAGTTCGGCTGTGGCCCCCATAGCTATTGCCGGAAATTTTAAAATACATCGAATAAAACAGATTGGGTAACGATACTCTCTATGTTCCAAAAGTAATATAGAATTTTACATAAAATTTAGTCAAAACCATTGTCAATGTAAAATAAAAATTTAAAAAATCAAGTAGGTATGGGTGAAAGTTGTTGACACGACACAATAGCACATCAAGAAAACGATAAAAAAATAACGGGTTTGTGTTTAACCATAAAATATCGCGTTCGTGTAAACAAGATAAAAATAACAAGTAAAACTTTAATCGGCTAACAAAATGTTATTCTCATAATGCGACAAACAAGAAAAAAATAATGACACGTTAATGACACATTTAGTTGTTAGTGACAAGATAGTGACACGATAATGCATCTTTATCTGTTAATGCACGATAACCTGATATTTTGTATGTTTTATTCGACATTTTTGCAGTTTGTATCGTGCCATTTCATGTACTTTGTTATCGTATATTAACGTGTAATCATTTTATTTTTTTGTATTTGTCGCATTGTGTCAACAAAAAAATTTGTGCTCGTGTTTGTATCGGCACAATCATAACAACAATTGATTCAATTTCTTATCGTGTTGTTTCTCATGTTTGAGCTTATTTGCCATTCGTGTTGTTATTTTACCGACACAAAACCCGATACAATTACACAATTTATCACCCCTATAGGAGTGACCTAAAATTTAAAGGGAAAAGGGAAATAAATACAAAAGGAAGGGGCAGCCGCCGCGGGTGGTTTTTGGTGAGGCAGTGGATGATAAAGAAAGCACGTGAGATGTGGCGAATAATTACGCAACTTAAGAGCAGTGGGTGGTGGGGCGGTCCCCACCCCCAGCCGACTCTGCCGGCCCAGGCGGCGCTTGCCTTTCTGTCCTTCTTTACGACACGTCGCCTCTATTTTAACACATTTTTCTTTTTTTCTTTTTTATATTGATATTTAAATATATAAATTAGAGAGAGAGGTGTGAATTGTGATTCACGGGTAGTTGCAGACGCGCTCGTACTGGGTCGCCGCCCCCACGTGCTTTGATGTGTCCTTTCTTGTTTCTTTCCTCAACCTAAACTACCTTTCCTACGCGCTTTGTTTCTGGGTGCTCCTTACTCGCTGTTTTTTGTGCAACCCATAGAAATAGGATGTGTGCTTTATTCATTTTCAAATATTTTTATCCAGTTTTGGAAATATTTTAAATTGAAAAATATTTTTATTTTATGTTATGAATTGAAATTGATGATTTTGAATCAAAGATATTTTTATATGAATTATATTATTTTAAAATAAAAAATAAATTCTTTATTTTTTTCTGAAAAGACACTATACATTGATTTGGAATAATACTTTTAATTATTTAATATAATTAACATATTTAATGATCTAAATTCTTTTTTGGTATTGACAACAAAATGTTGTTATTTAATGTAATCACTTGGAATAATGGAATCCAAAACTACAAATAATGGAATCTAAACCATTTTCAATATTTTAATCGACACTATTTGAGCAAATATGCACCAATGTTATCGTGTTTTTACAATTGACAGTCGTAAAAATAATACTGTGACGCCTTTTTTCTCAACTATTTAAAGGACATTTTTTAAAAAAATGAGAAAAAAAGACAGAGTGATGACGCTAATGAAGAACTGTTGAAAATTATTTGAGAGATAACCTTAATGGGCAATGTGTAGGGTTATTTTTCAAATGCCACAGACTTCTACATTTGTGTAGTGGGTTGGGGCCTTAGCTTGAACAATATTTTAAAAGAAAAACTTGAACAATTTCATAAAATCAGATTAAATAAGAGCTTTAATTTTGTGAGAGAGGGGGATTAGTATTTCAATATTGAAATATAAGACCAAACTTGTCTGCCAAGAGAGGAACAAAATCAACCCCTAACAGAAGTTAATTATTCAAAATTGAAGAGTAAATGAAAATTTAAACGGATTCCCCAATGATATTAGATTTGACCCATTCCATAAAGCCAAGGAGAAGTTGCCGCATGGCATCATGACTACGGGGCTTATTGTGGGGGATAGCATGATATTAGCATCAAAGCCTGAAACCAAAAGTCTACTCCACAAATTCCGCCGACGCACAGCAAAATGTGGGCCCCATCGACAGCGGCAGCGGATGGCGCCACATCCCCATTTCCTCCGCCGTGGAGCCCACCGTCCCTTGTCGGCCTCCCGCTTCCCCACACGCTTCTTGTTTCCCACCCAACATTTTATCCAATCATAAAACACTTTAATATATTTTAGTAGACTCACGTTATAGTGGGATTTTTAACATTAGGTAAATTTCCGTTTGCCGCCTCAGATTCTTTCTAGCCTTCTAGGGATAATTACAAAAAGTACCCTTGAGGTTTTAAGTAATCACAAAAAAATCTAACTAATTTTTAAAATTACAAAATTTAGTGTTAAAAATTAAGGGGCAAACTACAACGTTATTATAAATGTAAAGGAGTATTTTGAAATATTTTTCTTATAAAGGGATAAATGTTAGATATAATAAAACCTCTAAAGTACTTTTTATAATTTTAAAAGTTAACCTGGTTGTTTTGTAATTAAATCAAACCTCAAGGTATTTTTTTGTAACTAACCCTTCCTTTTATTTTAATGACTTTATACTCTTTAAGGTGCGATTGGATACATTTTTGTTGGAAAATAAATGATAAAAAAACAATTGAGGGGAAAGATTGAATTTTGTGAATGTGAATTGATATGAGATGAAAATACAATAATGAAAGTTGATCTGATATATAAATATTAAGATAAATGATTGAATATCATTGGAAGTTAAAAATGTGATAGTGAGTGAATAGTAAAATTTGTGGAAAATGTGTAATAATGATTTGTTGTCTCTAAAAAGATGTGTAAATATGATTGATTAGAGAAAAAATAAGAGTGAATGAATAATATATTTTCTGAAAATCAGTTCTACTAGTTCTCTGTCATTTTATTACCTTGCATAAAACTCATTTTACCATCACTAAAGTCAAAACATCATATGACTAGTGTGTTTCTGCCAACTAGATGTTCAAACATGAGTAAAAGTTAGAGGTGGCAATTAAGTTGGGCGTGAGCCAGCCTAATACCGGTTTGTCGGGCCATAGGGTCGAGCAGGGTTTTTTTAAGACCCAACCGAAACTTGTATAATTCATTTTATGTCGGGTCAGTCGGACTGATCGGGCCTATTTTCGAGCCTGGCCCAGTGGAATTGTTGGCTCTAGTAAAAGCGCATATTTTGATCTTTTTCACTAAAACATGGAATGGTCTTTTCTTATGTATAAATTGTAAATTTATTTGGTTTTAAAACTATTATATCATTAATGATGACGCTTATTGCGTACTACATTTACACTATTATTTTGAAAGTGATGCTGTTAAAAAATATAGATCATTTCAAGTTAAAGTAATTTGTCGATAATTGAACATTCCAAGTCCTAGAGTAAATGTAACTCCAATAGAGTCAATTTAACTCCAATAGCAACGGCAATCTTGTGGTACTTAGAGACAAAGGTTATAAGGGCTTTAAGTTGTCCAAGGAAAACCATTGTAATCTATAATCAACACATTTCCGGAGAATAATCAAAAGTGCACCTCATGGATTAGTATAAAAATTTAGGATTTATGGACTTTAAACCAACAATTAATAAATATGAAACAATCAAATAATTAATTTGAAATTAGATAATGCAATAATCAAATAAATAGTAAAAAAATAGATTTTACATTTTGACTCCATCAAATAGTACAAACAAAAATTGAAACTTGTACTTTTTACTCTTTTCTGAAAATCTAATATCAAATAAAATTTTAGAATAAAGAAAGTACTTTTTCTATGGTAGTTTCTTACTCAAGCAGTACCACTAATTTAAAAAACTTTACTATTGAGAAATTGAGTAAAATTCACATATCTCTATTAAATTTTCATATTTATATCCAAATTAAGTAGTAAATTAATAAATAAAAAAATCACCCAAATAATTAATTATAGTGGGCGGCAAGCAAAAAGTAACACGTGCCGTCCACCTTAGGCACGACATGTACCCCGTCAACACGGAATTCGTAGGTCTGTCTATGTGGGCCCTGCCACTATTTCAATTCATCTTCCTGTCTCGCCGTCGGTGCCCTCTCTCTCTCTCCTCCTTGTCTTGCCACAACATCTTCTTTCATGCTTTACTTTTTGACCACTTTTTTTTATTTAGATTTTTTTTATTAAGGTTTTATATTCTAATAAATTTATGGAATAAAAAATTTAGGTCTATTTTCTTGTTTAACATTTGAATTTTTTATTTTATTGTTCTCAATACTTCTTAGGTCTAATATCTATGCCTTTTTGCTTATTTGATTCTTCACTATAATTAATATTATTATGAAACAAGTGCGCCAAAAAAAAGGTTCTGTATTTCCATTAATTTTATGCAATCTACGCATATTTTATCCATGGACAATTATATCAGAAAGAATTAGATCTCTCTCATCTTTTGACAAAATAACCCGTTATTTACTCAAAAGTTAATAGGACTAAAAATCAGACAAAATGTCATTCAGAAAAATCAGATTTAGATATTACATCCACTTAATATTATGTCACAACTCTAATTTCGGATCTGATGCAATCTAAATCAATTACATCAAATTACTCAAAAACAACTTTGAAATTTTTGAATTTTTTTTTCCAAATAGGATAAGGAAAATTAATGGAACCCTAATAACCGGCCACAATTGTAACAACTAGAGAAATTACTCTTAGCTGCAAAAAAAACGATGGATCTATTTTTTTGAAGTATATTTACACATCAATCGTCAGTTATCTTCTCCGTTACCGTCAAGTTTCAGGCTTCAACAGGTGGGGGCAGGTTAAGATCGAGATCCAGACCTCTCTTCGCATCAGACCCATCAAAATGGTTCTCATCCACCACCGACGAAGTGTCCGACTCGCTCTGCAACGCGCCGCCGCGGGGAAACCCACCCCAACCTGGTTCAATCGGTACGCCGCCGCCGCCGCCATACCCGGCTGAACCGACGGATCGAAAAGAAAAACATGTTGCCCGTTGGGCAAGACCGCCATCGCCGGCTGTTGCCGGAAAAACTGGTACCCGTTAATGGGATTCAGCCCACCGGGCGCCGCGACGGAGACTCCCCGGTTTCGGGGTTGGCACCGAGGCGGCGCGTGAGATCTAGCTCGACCGGGGCACCGCGTGGGTTGAGGTCGGCGCTGGACGACTCGACGGTGCTGCTCTGGCTGGGGCTGTGGACGGCGGCGTCGGATGGGTGGGGAAAGTTGGTCTTGGCCTTCGGCCCACGGAACTCGCGGGCTGCCGCGTCGTATGCACGCGCCGCCTCCTCGGCGGTGTCGAATGTGCCCAGCCAGACGCGGCTCTTCTTGCCGGGGTCGCGGATTTCGGCGGCGTAGCGCCCCACGGCCTCTTTCGGACGCCCCTGAAGTGGACCTCCTTGACGCCGTTAACCTTGGCGTTACCTCCGTTAGTCTTGTCCTTCATCGCCATTATCCTCTTCTTCCCAATTAACGGATGCTCCGTTTTTTGATGTAGTGATGTAATTTTTCTGGTTATAAAAATTGTGTGCCGAGAATGGGCTATGGGATACTTGGGGAGAGGCCTTCTTTTATATAGGAAAATGTTAGGCGGGTGGGGGGTAAGGGAGGGTGAGGTGGCGCGGTCAACGAGGGGTTTGACTGGAGAAGGGGGCCGCCGCCCAAGCAATGAGAGAGAGTATTTTGCTATGTATGTGGGTGGGGTCTGTGTGTGGGGTCCACTAGGGGAACGTGGCACGCGGATGAGGCAGACGACAAGAGCGGCTAAGACGTTGATGTGCCGGCATTTTACATTGTATGCTGCCGTTGTTTCTGGGAACTATACTAAATAATACAAATATAATCCTCGTTGTTTGGTGATTTGTTGGTACTGCTACTTTCGGTATACGTATTTTACTTTGGTGAATTTTAAATAAATACACCAAGAATCAATATAAAAGTTGAATTGTGACATGGTCCACATGGAACGATATTCGGTATTATTCATTGTTCAAGCAGATAATAAATAATATATCTCTATAATATTAGTTTTACCCTTTTATTCGGACCTACTGAACAAATTGTAAATTTATTGAAGAAATAAAATTTACACTATTGTATTAAGGTGAATTTCTAAGTTTATTTGAATTTGTATAAAGTTAAAGATAAATATAAATATAAGGGATGGGATCCTTACCGAATGCCCAACTCAGAGTAATCCCCATCCAACTCTATCAAATCCTCGGGAAACCAGGTCCGAACACTCGACCACGATGTTGTCCAGGGCCATATGGACGGGCCTCATAATCCTTGACCCATTAGGTCACTTAATAGAGAATCATATCACACCAAATGCTTGTCGATAATAGTTAATGCTCATCAAATCTTACTATAATCACATGTCTACACAACTTTCAATAGGACAAGGGATAAGTTGAAAAACCCACCCTACAATGATTAAGCGTACACTTAACAACATAACATGTATAGGATTTGTACCCTATAAATACTTTCATTTATGAAATAGAGAAGGTTGTTAAATTAAAACATTAGATATTCGATGCGTTTAAAAACATTTATAATTCCGTGCTAATAGAATACACGTGCGACCAGTTTAGTTCTTATCGAACACATATTTATAAATTTTTGCCTTGTTATATAGTTTTTTCGCTATCTACGTTGTTGTTAACCCACAAGGCCTAATAAATTGTTTAACACGTGGAATCCCATGATCCGACGTTAACAGAGTGTGGGGATATATTATCGTATATATAAGTGTTACTTGGGCACTTAATAAAGTAATACAAAATTGAAATTGAGAATGTCGGATTGACAATCGAGAATATAGACTTGAGATATTTTTTCGGTGGAAAGTGAGAAGATAAGGATGTGATATAAATTTTCAAGTGGAGAATGAGGGTATTTGACTAAACTTATTAAAAATATATTATAAATCTCTAGATATTCTAAAAGTTTATAAGATGGTATATGTTATCTTAAATATAAGTTGGTGAATATTTGGATAAAATAATACGATGAAGCTTATAAAATGTTAGTAATGATAATCTTATAATTAAAATGGTCAAAATTAAATGAGTTTGTCAAAATAGAATTTTATTTTGAAAATAAATTGGGATCCCCTACATCTTATTTTGAAAGCTTATAATATATTATTTCAAAAGAATTATCACACATTTTAAAGTTTATAAACCAAACATCTTATAATTTTCTTTGTAATCGAAAACCATACCGCATTACCTCTGGCCCAAGATTGAGAGTGTGAAACACTCCATCACTATTCAATTCTCAATCTAATCCTCATTTTATTTCAAGTCTATTGCTCTAGTGCTTCGATCTTTTGAGATGCCTTAATATGAGTCACTTTTTCTTTTTTATTCAATAATGTAATTTGGTTAGCAGAAAATATTATCTCACTTAAAATTATAATGGATGGGCCTGTAAAGGGTCTGGACTGTACAATCAACATAATATTTGGTCTTTAATATTAAATTTTATGTGTAAATGAATAATGTTTTGTTTTTATAATTTTAAGTCTTTCTTCGATTCATACTAAAATATTTATCTTTTCTATAAAATTAAGGAGTTTTGACTTCGTGTTGAATAAGAATAACGCGCAATCAATTTTATTTCTAAAAGTAACATTAAGAAAAAAATTAAATTTTCTAATTATCGTCTCTCAGTGAAAACTTTCTTTAAAGTCAAATGAGAATTTTAAACTTTGTTTGATGTTTATTTCTAGTGTTTTGGAATATATATTATTCTCGTAGTGGAGTTAAAGAATAATTTGAGAATGGAAATGTTTTTGACGATAATAAAAAAAAATGTTAGTTTTTCAGAGATATTTTCAACTGAAAACATATTTGTTAATATTATTTTGTTCTAATTGAATAATACAATAATTTGGAATAGAATAAAAGTATCGTAAGGGTGTAAGTAAACCGAATAGAATCGAACATAGTTTTCTTCATTTTTTTTTTAATTTTTATCAAGCTTAAAAAAAAAGGTGGAATATAGAAAAAAAAATGAATAATTAATTGAGGCGGCGTAAACACATGGCGTAATCAGATAACAAAGACCCCACTGCAGAGTAGTATAATACGGCACCGCAGTAGAAGACCAACAAGTACGACTACACTCGTACTATACTCCACCGCCCACTATTTACTTCCGTTTGTTACGGCTACTATACTCTACAATACTAATATACTATGTTAATGTTAATATAATAATACTCCAATAATCAGCCGTCTTTGGCTTAGCCTCCAATTTATCCCCTACTCCCCACTTGGACCCACATTTATTTCTTTAATCCAATCTTATCTCGACACGTGTTTCTTTGCTCCCCATTACGCGTCTCCCTAACAAACCCGCGTCTATCCTTTCTCTTTCTTTTCTTTTCGCCTCACTTGGTGTTTACTAAATGGTTATTGCAATTTCTTTCTTATATATCGTTTTGCTTTTTTGAAAAAATTGGAGACAATAATTATGGTTTTGAGGAAGGATTTTCATTAAAGACTGGGTCGTTGAAGCAACATCTAGAACGTAAGGCTCCATTTGGTAAAGTTATAACTTATACATGTGGAATTGGTAAAATTACTCCCTATATATATTAGGATTAGGTGTTGACACAAACACGATCACGACTACCTCCTATATTAGGATTATGGGTGTGACACAAATACGAACACGACCCATTTAATTATTCATGTTAAGATATCTGATATACTAACACAACCCGTTTATAATATTATATAGCAGGATGGATAATATAAATGGACCGAATGAAAAAAAGGGTGGGCAAGTATAGAAAAATCATATAAATTTTAACTAAATTTAATTTTTTTAAATTTGCCTAGAATTTGTTTTTTTTTTTTAAAAAAGGTTGGCCCCCCTAACTACGCCATTGGATATGGGTAATATTACCGAAAAATCTATATAATTTAAATTTGACAGAGAAAAAAATAAAAAAATGAAGAAAAAACTAAAATTACAAATAAAAATACATTTAATTATTAACAAATGCAATTAATAAAATTTTCATCATCATATAACCAATAAAACATCACAAAATATTAAAATAATATGTCACTATAAAACTAAGTGGGTTAAATATGTCAATTGTGTCGATATACGGGTTGCTTGACCTTCGACTTATTTATTTTCGTGTTAATATTGTCCGACCGATTTTGACCCGAGCCGCTAAGGATTGTACATGTAGTGCTAAATTCGTGTTAGGTTTGTGTCGGGTTATCGATCGTGTCATAAAATCGATGCCCCTAATTAGGATTAGTCTAACGTAATATCATTGAACATGATTTATATTGGACACGTGTCTAGTTTTGGTAATATTTTCCACACCATGTAACAGTGTCCACAATTAAATTTGAGAAATATCGGTTTGTTTAGATCTTTAAAATTAACAGATGTTACACTAATAGATTTAAAATAATCAAATAAAAAATTAATGCCTAACTTGAGAAAGTTCCAATAATATAAAAACTTAAAATAATTCTTAAGATGATACATTTAGAATAATCAATTAGAATAATGTAAAACGGCTACACTTAAAATAAACTCATAAAATAAGTATATATTTGCAGAACAGTCAAATAGAAATTCAACACGAGATCGTTAGGATGGTAAACTAAGGACAATCAAATGAAAAATCAAAACCCAACTTAAAATATCATAAATATTAAGATTACATTCAGAATAATCAAACAAAAACTAATGACACATTCTTAGGATTAATTATTTATTTTCAGAGGGAGAATATAAAACAGTAAAATACTTGGGCCCGGTCCAATAATCCAGTTCAGGACTATACTTACAAGCCCGGACTAATCTCACAAACCCTAAGGAACTGGGCCAGTGGGTGAGCTTGGCCTACATTAGCCAGATTAAAATTAATTTTCGTCAACTCCCCCCAATCCAGCCCGCCATAAAAGTGGGCCCGCAACGGATATGGTTCACTGACATGTGGTGATTTCAGCCCAATTTTCTTCTTCCTCCTCCGTCTCCTTTTTTTTTTTTTTTAAATTGATTTATTGTAGTTCAAGTGATTTGGTGGATAAATGTAAACATGTTTCTACATATTTTGAATTAAAATCAAAAGTAGAATCAGATATTTAAAAGTACCCGATTTTCTCCTTTAAGATTCTAATTAATTTATAAAAAAATAGGAACATAAGTTAACATTTATAAATATTAAAAACAATTTTAATTTTTTCAACACTAATTTTTTTTAAGTGTTGACAAACAGTCCATGAGATTGAAAGATATAAGTTGCTTTCGGACAATTAGAAGATTGTGTTCTTAGTGAAGAATAAGAGAACCTATCCAACCAGCTATATGTTATTACTTATTAGGATCAAACTTCAATAATGGGGTTGGGCCAAGAGAGAAAATCATTAACCTACATAATTATTATTTTAGCCCGTTGTTATTGTGGTTCGAAATCACGACTCCTAAACATTTGACTGTTTATGATTATACAGTCGATCAAGCCCAATCTGCAATTACAAATAACTGAATAAGGTATTTAGTCAAAATTTACATTAGTGCAAAAAATGGTAGAACCACTAAAAATATAATGGTTGGCCGATACACAAAAATGTGGTGGGCCGGATAAATTTTTTTTTAAATGGGGGATGGGGCCAGGTTAGGCCCTTCCCTCTGTCAGTGGGTGCAAACAATGTCGTCCAATCTCCATTTATTTTATTTATTCACGTTTTAAAATTATTTTTTAAATTTTTGAAATTTTATTACCAGGACTTGTATTGTATTATCTGGATTTTCTAATTATTTATGCAAAAATGGGGGTACAAATTTATTATTATTATTATTTAACTAAAGATTTATTGTTGGAGGTTTCATAAATTATGGGTACAAGTATACCCCATGTTCCCGTGTAAATCTGCCCCCTGATTAAATCCACTAAACCCGTTTGTGATTTTAAAGTAATAAAAGAATATATCTGTAAATATGAAATATTATATTTATATTTTATATGTGATCATATATGTAATATTCTATATTTTGTATACAAATATATAAATATATCAAGTAAGTAAAATATATAATATTTCAAAAAGAAAGTAAATAAATATATAAAACTGGTTAGGTATTAAATTAATCACAAGCCATCCTTTTCACCATTTGTTCTTAACAATCTTAGGTCTTGTGTTTTGGCATCTAGTTGTGGAAATCTAACTTTGGTTACCTTTTTATATCATGCTTAATTTGGTTACATGTCTTTTCCAAAAAAAGAAAAATGGTTACATGTTATGAGAGAATGAAGATCGATTGGCACGTTACATCAGATAAGGAAACTTAATTAGTTGATTTATTTATCATATTTTTAGGACTACCTTATTAGTTGATTTCATTCCATACTTAAAATAATATTGTACTGGTTTAATTTGTTTTTCATTTTTGACAAGAGGTTTAATTTGCTTTTCATATTTAGCATGATATCGATTTATTTGCATATAGCCTTTATATTTAGCTTACGCATGTTGTAATCCATATAATTCACTTGATTAATGAATAAATTGTGCCATATTTTACTCTTTCTATCTATATGCAAACATGTATTAGTTTTGCTTTTTCCTCCATGCCCTAGCTAGATATTTACAAATATATGTTAAAGTTTCAATTTTCAATCGAAAGTGATATATTTATTTTTTTTGCCATATGACCTTGTAACTAATGTATACAACTTACAAGTTAGGTAATCTTTGACATCTCCATAAGAGGCCAAGGGTTCGAGTCCTCAGATAGAATGGTGTAACAATTAATATTGAGGACTTCAAGCGCCAGTGTGGCTGGATAGAGGGACCTCTAGTTAGAGATGTTAAACGGGTTGTGGCCCATTGGACCGAACTGTTTAAACTGGGAAAAAAGAAGATTAGGGCCGAATAATTTTGACCTAGACCGTTTAGCCCAAGGCCAGTAAGAACTAGCTCGTATGTTAACCGGACTAGCCCGTTGGCCCGCCAATTGTATTTTTAAAAAAATATATATTATTCTAATATTATAAATATATTTTATTACATATTACTTATTACTAAATATATTTTTTCAAACTCACATCTCCTCATCTTTAATAGGTTTAAATATATAATTCTTAAAACTATGACTTATAATCATATGATTTTTTTTAAAAAGTATTTTTTTTTTCATTTTTTATGGGAATATATTATATAATGCTATCTTTTATTATTAAAATTTTATTTTAAAAATTTAGATCATTGAATATTTAAAATTTATAATTCTGTTAATGCAATATAATTATAAATTATGCAAAAAAAATTATAATGAATATTTTAACTTAACATGTTAAACTCAAACATTATACATGTTCGAGTTTAAATTTTTAGATTTAAATATATACTTTTTTTATTTTTTTGACTTATAGCCAGATAGTGGCCCGTTTAGCTCGAAGTCCGTTAGAGTTATGGTTAGATTCACAATATACTAGTCCATTTAATAGTGACCCGTTTAGTCGAAAGCCCGTTTAGTCCTAGGACCAACCCGTTTAACATCTGTACTTCCAATATGAAGCAATCATCTAGGTTATAAACAAAATAAAATTAAATGGAGAGTGTTTTTTTCCATAAATTTATTTAAGGTTATACTTATTATAATCATTTAATTTGTCCTTTTCTTATATGAACATAATAATAAACAATATATTATAATATGCACCCCGAGATATTACAATTTAGAAAGAAGACGTACTGCAACTTCATCTCTCTTTTTGTCACCATTCCCCCCCTCGACTTTACCATTTCCCTCACCACTACCCGTCTTAATCCCTTCCAAAAATATCCCAAAATTTCAGAGAGGGAAGTAGAGCAGAAGAGAAGTCCATCAATGGAGAACGGAGGGTCGCCGATGAACCAGTGGCGTTTCAAGGGAAACGAGGAGCTTACTCTGGCCTCAGCTGTAACTATCAGAGGTGTGCTAAACATGCTCATGGAGAATCTCAACGTACATGAAACCCGACCCGTTATTCCGTTGGGTCACGGCGACCCATCCGCGTTCCCTTCCTTCCGCACCACCCCTTTTGCCGAAGACGCCATCTGCGCCGCCGTTCGCACCGCCAAGTTCAACGGCTACTCCTCCACCGTCGGTATTCCCCCGGCTCGCAGGTATAAAAACTAATACCTTTTTAAAATCATTTCCAGCGTTTTAATAGCTGGAATTGTTATTAGTCAATTGATTTACCCTTTCGAATGGGTCTGTCTTTCGTGCATGCGGTACACAGGACCTTTTTACCCCTGTTCACATTATTAGGAAATATTAGCAAAGAGGTAGATTGTTGATGTACAAGTAAGTTATTGATCAAATTTCTGTATATCTTAATTTAGTCTCTAATGGTTAAGTGTGTTGTGTGCTCATTTTTGGCCTGAACATGCTATTTTGTTCATATATTTTTTTCGGAAAAAGAAAAGATTTGTTCATGATATTTTTTGTTTAATATTCATGATTAGTCAAAATTTGAGGAATGGAATCTTGGTTTAAAATGTTTTTAATGTTGCTTTAAAATGCAGTAGAGACAGTGGTGGGGACAGAGAAAAGCCTTTCGAACTTTGAGCTACAGACTGCATATATTCAGTGTCACATGTTTATGTACTTGTGTGGTAGGTGTGGTGTTTGTATAGTAGTGCTCCAGATTTCTGTATGAAATAATTTTTTCTTTATTGCTCTCTGCCAAATAAAATTGGATGCATTAATATTTCTTTTTTACTGTTTTGGTCTAGTTCTGAAATTTATAAGCAAATTGAATAGAGAGTGTGCATCAATAGGATTTTTGATTGTGGGCGCACTTTTGCTCTGCTTGGATTGGCATGGCTGTCCCCCTTTGCTAGTGGAGGCTCGGCCTTTGACTCCGCTTGCCTCTACTTTTCATGTCAAGCGTACAAGTGTAGTTTAGTGGGATTGACTTCTAAAGAAAGGAATTCTTTTTCATCTCCCCTGTCCGTATATGAGTCCCCTCACTTCCTCATGTAAGTCAATGTTTCCCCCTCTAGGAGGAGAAATCTCTTTCTCATAACTTCGCAAGCCTACCTGACATTCCCTTCTATCATTCGTTCCTGGATAGCTGTGGAGACATTCTGAATAGTTCGATTCCACACCGGATTCACTATCTTCATAATCATGCCCTTCCACTCCAATAAATGATAGGACAGCTTTTGGTGCCCTACTCTCGCGGAACGGAAGGAAAGCCACAGAATTTTGCTACTAGAAAGGAAAGAAAGAGAGGGATTATTTATGGGTGGAGTCCGTCCCATCTCTGAAGACGAGGGAAGGTATCGAGATTTAGCGTAGAATGAAAGCGCGGGATACAACGGTAGGGCTCTCACATCTCCTGATGCTTGGGTACTAGTCCTTCGTATACTGCTTTCCCATCCAATAGCTATTTCGTGCCGTATAAATAAAAGAGAGGTAGCCCACCTTATCGTTCTTCTATGCTTGGACGAGAGACGATCCTGAGTAGAATTTAATGGTGTGAAGAAGTATCTTAATCATGTCTTTGGCATGAGATGTTTGAGGCTGAGAGTATGAGTTAAAGATTATGGATGATTACAAAAACTACCCCAGAGGTTCAGCCTAATTACAAAAAATTCTAGTTATATTTCAAAATCACAAATATCCCCTCTCGATTCTGTAAGCTAAAAACAAACATTAGGGGGTGTTTGTAATGTTAAAAGATAAATGTTTTTTTTTTTTGTTTTGTAATTAGTCTAAATCTCAATTCTCAGGTGTAGTTTCTGTAATTATCCCTAAAGATTATGTAGTCAGATAAGTAATGTGTTTGTAATGAATGGTGTAAGCATTAATCCGGAATTAACTAAGTTTTCACACTTCACTTATGTGCAACCTTTTTCTCTGTGTAGGGCAGTAGCAGAATACCTTTCTAAGGACCTTCCATACAAGCTATCACCTGATGATGTTTTCCTGACTATTGGATGTACCCAAGCATTAGAAGCCATTACAACCGTCCTTGCTCGCCCCGGTGCTAACATTTTGCTTCCAAGACCAGGCTTTCCTTACTACGAAGCTAGGGCCGCGTTTTCTCATCTTGAAGTCCGGCATTTTGATCTAGTTCCCGAAAAAGACTGGGAAGTCGATCTGGCTGCAGTTGAAGCTTTGTCAGATGAAAATACAGTTGCTATGGTTATTATCAATCCGGGCAATCCCTGTGGAAATGTTTTCAAATATGAGCATTTGAAGAAGGTGCCCATTGCTTTATTGAGTAAAATATAGAGAAACCTTCTCCAGAGGTCGCTTAGTTAATGATTGCTCGTTTGTTAGTGTAGGTTGCAGAGACAGCAAGAAAGCTTGGAATATTAGTGATCGCCGATGAAGTGTATGACCATCTTACGTTTGGAAGTAGTCCGTTTGTTCCGATGGGAGCCTTTGGATCTATTGTTCCAGTTGTTACGGTTGGATCGATATCGAAGAGATGGATTGTTCCTGGTTGGAGGCTTGGCTGGCTTGTCACTAATGATCCAGATGGAATCCTTATGAAGCAAGGGGTATTTTTTTTTTCCGGTTTTGTTTTAATTTGGCAACCCTTTTGCCTCTCGAAAATTGTTGCCTGCTAATTTGTATTTTATTCTTGCAGTATTTTACATTATTAAACATCCAAATGCTTTGTTGACATAACCTTTTTCGGGCACACAAATAAATACTTAGGTGATATACTTTTAAGTAGACCTGGAAAATCTAATTTCTCAGCTGAGTACTTGATGTGGGATAATGAGATGTAAATTTTAATAGTTAAGTGCCTTTGATGTGGTTTTATTTCCATTAATCATGTCATTTATAGAAATAAAACTATAAAATCTTTTGACATTTCACAAGAAATCCACTGAAGTTTTTCATATCTGCAGATTGTTGATAGCATCAAGGGTTTTCTGAATATTACCTCTGACCCGGCTACCTTTATTCAGGTTCTTTCATTCATATTCTTATTCTTTTTCTCTCTTTCTTATTGCAATTAAATATTTAAATGTTCATTTCTTTTCCTTGTGTTTTTTGTTCCTTTATTTGGCTTTCAGATACTATTTAGCATTTATGAAATATCCCCCGTCTTCTTGTTAATGGTTTTGAAAGGGTTTTTCTTATGTGAACAGGGTGCAGTTCCACAGATTCTTGAAAATACCCCGAGTGATTTCTTTTTGAAAATTGTGAATACACTTAGAGAATCTGCAGATATATGCTACAATCGAAGCAATGAAATCCCCTGCATAACATGCCCGAGCAAACCTGAAGGATCCATGTTTGTGATGGTAAACACGGAATAGCTTGCAATTTGTCATATTGGCGAATAATTTGTTGCATAATCTGCTGGAGTGTTTGCATCTCAGGTAAAGCTCAACCTGTCCCTCCTGGAAGGGATTAAGGATGATTTGGACTTCTGCTGCAAGCTGGCTAAGGAGGAAGCCGTGATTGTTCTCCCCGGTAAAACTTTAATGCGTGATTTATAGAATATCAACTTTGGCTCTTAAAGAAGTGAAGGACAGTTCAAAATCAGAGCTTCCGAAGTTGGTAGTTTTTGCAAATAGAAGCCGAAAGTTGATCAAGTTAATAGAGAGTGTTTAATGAAGAAGTTGTAAACGTGCTTTTACATATTTCAAAATGAATCCAGAAGCATAATCCGAAATCTAAAGTACCCTTCACCTACTTTTAGATTTTGATTAGATTATAAGAATGAAAAGCTGAAGTTGACATTTGAAAACACTAAAAACTAGTTTTTTCTTTTTTCAGCCAAAAGTTAACATTTGAAACACTAAAATATAGTTTTTTTGCAAACACTTCCGTAGGCTTTCTTTGCATTTTGGGCAAAATGCTCGGTTTATGATATGATACTACCAGTTTCAATTTGATAACTGTGATAGTATTTAACACACGAAAAATTTTCGTTCACAGGGGTTGCCGTTGGACTCAAGAATTGGCTCCGAGTGACGTTTGCCATTGAGCCATCATCTCTCGATGATGGCCTTGGAAGAATAAAAGCCTTCTATCATAGACACGCTAAGAAACAATGACAGTTGTTTTCATTACGCTCCGATGATATTGTCCTAGTTCCATGGTGGTGGTCTGAAACTTCGTGTTTGATCCCATCGTATTGGAGAATAAATGCTTGTTTTGCTTTTCGTCCGGAAACCGGAAGAAGATGTAGGATTCTTCTTCATTTCCTGCTCTGTTTAAACACTTGAAAATGTTGTGTTATGTCGTAATGTTTTTATTGCTCATTATCAAGTTCTGGGTTTGATTCTTGTTAAGACACTTATCATTTTGTCACTATTGTTGGTAAGGTATCTCATTCGTAAAGCACGTTGTTGTTTTTCTGTTTATTACATATAATGTATTCGTTCGATAATTTATTACATATGATGGTAAAACTATTCTTGGGCATGACTATTTTTCACAAATGAGAGAAGGCAATAATATTTGCTCACCTTTGGTTAGAATTGATTTACTGTTTGGTTTCTCTTAAAGAATTTAGAGCATCTCCAAGAGAGTTCTAACTTAAATTTGGAGAAAAAATTTGCTATTACACTACGCCGAAGTCTGCACCATTTTAAAGATGTGAACAATTTTGTGGGAAAAATAACGCAAACATTGTAGCTGCGCTAAATTTTTCTTTTTGTTGTCGTAAATTAATAATTTTAGTGTGTTAAAATATGCAATATTATGGAATATTTGTTTTTAGTGCAAGTCGTTGGAGATTGAGTGTAGATTTTTGCACTAAAATACTGCTGGTGATGGTCTTAGTATTTTTGCTTTATTACTTAATTTATTTATGCATGCTATTTAATTTATTGTGGATTATATCATATTATTTAATAACATACTGTTCTAATTAAGTAAACGTTAACTATAAATTATTAACTTTGATGAAACGAGTTATTGTAAATGAAAAAAAAAAGGAATATTCAAGGAATCTCTTTTATGTAAATAGGTTATCCATTCAATTTTTTTTTATGTAAAAACACACTATTTTTAGTGCGACAGATGCGTTAAAATGGAACTGTGAGCTGGAGATAGCTTAAATACTTATATTTCTTCTATTAATTAAAGTTTTACTTGATCTCAAAAAAAAAAAAAAAGGATGGCTGGGACACAAAATATATTTAAAAAATAAATAAATAAATTATATCAGCAAAGCCCCAAAAGTCTCCCTCTAAAGCCAAAAAAATCTCATTTAAACGTTAGAAAGAACCCCTTTCCTACCTTACCGTTACGGATAACCCACTACCCGCCGTTAACTATTCAAATAATTCAAAAGATAACCCCCCAACGGCTATCCGAGCCTAAAACCCCTGTTTTACAAATACAAACCACAAGTCTTCTCTTCATTCATTACCTACAAAATCCAAACAAAATCCCAAAAATCTAAGCAAGAAAAACACATCACCGTGTGCCACCATATATCATGGACTCTACACCACCGCCACCATCGGAGCCCCGTACCCGACCCAAATCCACCTCAAGACTCTCCAAGATCCGCCATTACAGCGGATCACCCATCCCTCAACTCTCTCTCGAAATAATCCCTTCGTCGCCCAAAATATCCACTCCATCACCAGCATCATCCACTGTTTCCCCAAAACCCCCTTACACTCTGCCACTCCGCGAGCTTCTAATGCTTTCGCCTTCGCCTCTCAAAAGATCGAAAACCCGTGTGACGGAAAGGCTTGAGATGGCCGATGATGCCATAGTCGAGGCCTGTGGAGTTAGAAAAAGATGCAAGAATCGGAGTTCCACCGCGTCACCGAGGGGCAGTAGAAGGTCCCGGAGGAAATTGGAGCAAGATGTTATCAGAGAAGAGAGAGAGATTCTTGGAGGGGATGAAATCTTGGCTAAGCCGAGAAAAAAGAGGCATGGTGAGAGGTCTAAGAAGGATAAATCAATTTCAGCTCCTACAATTCCATCACTGAGTATGTAATGCTTTATGTTAAATCATTAATATTCTTTTTCGTTGTTATCGGTTTTGTTTTTCGTTGATTCGGTTTTAAATTTAAGGGGGTAATTGTAATATTTTTAGAAATGTAGTGGGGTTTTGGTGAAGAAATTTCTTACGAAGGAGAAAAGTATAAGACAAAATCAAACATCCAGAAGGGTTTTGCAATTTTAGAAAACTTATGGATTTTTCTGTAATTAGGCAGAACCTCAGTGTTTTTTTTTTTGTGTGTGGTAATTATCCATTGTTTTTATTAGTTTATGTAATGTTTATTTTTGTTACTTGGGGATCTTAGGAACAGATGATGGTGGTGTGTGCAATCTTGATGCAATTGGAGAGATTATAAATGACTTAGTTATGTGGAAAGATGTTTCAAAATCAAGTCTTTGGTTTGGTTTTGGATCACTCTGTTTTCTGTCTTCTTGTTTTGCAAAGGGTGTTAACTTCAGGTATGTTCTGTTCTAATTTCTCTGTTTTCATTATTTTGAGAGATAATTACAAAAACTACCCCTGAGGTTTGGGATAATTACCAAAAAACTCCAGTAATCTTTTGGAATTACAAATATCCCCTTACTTTGAACAGATTTCAGGGAGGTATTTGTAATTTAGAAAAAATAATTGGATTTTGTTTGTAATTAGGCTAAATACTTTTGGTTAACATGATTTTGTAGCATATTCTCATTCCTCTCTCGAGTGGGACTTCTGTTCTTGGTGGTGTCATTTTTCTCGAATTCGATGCGTAAAAGGTATGATTTATATCATATTTTTCTACTTAGGATCTTGTTGAGTTGTTTCTTATAGTTGATTATGATGCAATTTACAGGGATGCCACTGAGATTAAACATGAGTTCAAGCTGAAAGATGATGATATACTGAGAGTTGGGAGATTAATACTACCAGCTGCAAATCTTGCAATTTCTAAAACAAGACAAGTCTTTTCAGGAGAGCCAGCCATGACCCTTAAAGTAGATTATTTGTTTCTTTGTCTATTTACTTATAATGGAGTTTTTAAATCTAAATTTGCGCTAATTTGCTGAACGTTCTGCATAATTTTTAGGTGGTTCCAATTTTGCTTTTGGGAGCAGAGTATGGCCATTTTATTACACTGTGGAGATTATGTGCACTTGGTGAGCTCATAAAAACGATGATTGCAATTTTAGTCGTGTAGCTATAGGATGCGGCAGAGTTAGTTATTTTTCAAATTTCATTTCGCAAAATCATATATTTAGAAAAGCTCTCGGGTTTACTTCTTAATTTGCCGGAAATCTCAAAATTGAACGGAAAATTACATGTAATTCACTTAAGATTTTAAGTATAACTTTGAAATTTTCAACGGATTAAAGATTAAGTCTGAGATTTTTTTAAAGATACAGGGTGATTATTTCCAAATAAATTTTAAAAAGGATCAATTCTGCTGCACCTAACAAGACTAAAATTGCAATTGACCCTAATAAAAAATAGCATATACAATGATTTGGAAACATTGAAAATCTCCTGAAATTCTTGATAACATTTTTTTAAAAATAATTTTTACAGGTTTCTTTATCAGCTTTACAGGCCCAAAACTGTATTCTGCCTACTCCTCTCATTTATTGAAGAAAGGTCAGTGTGATTGATGATGCTTTTCTTCTGATTTTGATATGAAAGCTATTGATGTTTTTCACTAAAAAAATTGTAATCTTGGAAATAAACAGTTGAATATTGGAAAACTTGGGCAATGGATGCATGGGGAAACTGCACACACAAAAGGATTGTTGCTACATCAACAGTGATGGCCTTTTGGAATCTGACATCCATCCGAACCCGTATATTTGCTGGTAATGCACTTTTTTAGTAAACAGCTTATAAGCTCCTAACATCTTATTTTAAAATTACCAAACATATGTTCTCGGATTATATAGAAATTTGAAACCATTTTTTCTTGTGCAGCATTTTTGTGTCTTGTGATACTAAGATATAACAGACAGCATTCGGAAGCAAGTGGTGAAGAAGATGAAGGAGAAGGGAAACAGGAGCAACAGCAACAAGAAAAGGCATTAGTTGCAGTTGAAATTGAATCCAAGAAGTAACTAAAACACTCTAGTACATCTGTAACCAAAAACCCTTCTTGATATTCTCTAGCCAGAAGGAGATGATAACTTGATGAGGTTTCATTTTTCAGATTGTGACACTAATGTAATAAACATAAGAGCAAAAAAGGGAAAACCATATGATCACAAAGAGCATGTGTAGTGTTGCTATTATTGTGACATGTTTATATATAATAATACTGATATATGCTCAATTTGTTTAGCTCATTGGTTATATGGAATTTGTAGTAATTCAAGTGATGAGCAGACAAACATTGAAATGCTGTTGGAAAATTTGAAGGAAAATTACATATTTGACCTTTTAATAGTAAAGGGTATTTTAACCTTTTAAATAGTAAAGGCCAAATTTATTTGATCTTTTCAATAGTAAAAATCAAATATTTTATTTGATGAAAGGTCATATTTTTTCCTATAAATATGGCTTGATTTTCATTTGAAAAACACAACAAAAACTCACAAGAATTTCCATCTTTCTTATAAACTCTTGCTATTTAATTTTTGGTGATAATTTTCAAGCATAATTTTCAGTTCGCCGGAATAGGTAATCCGGTTTTCTGTCTTATCCTGGGAAATAGACGTCGAGGAATAGGGGATTTAATCTGTTTTAAGGATAGTGTGTTGAACACACGATTCGAGCTAAGTTTTATTTTGTTTTCTTTGCAAATTTTACCGATTCGGTTTTCGATTCATATAAATTGTACTAGAAGAAATACTACTATTTCCTACAAGCTTAAAACAGATTTCTACACATCTTTCGGTACAGTTTATATGAAGCTATTGCCTTGCGGCCTTGCCTGCAACTATTTCAAACTTATGTTGCAAATTTTTGGATTAGCTTACTAATCTGACTTTGTTCTTTCCAAACCATAATTAGTGAATTTCATTTACTAGTTATGATCACTCAATTGGCAACTTCGAAAACTAAAAGTTGGTACTGTTGTTGTTGTACCGTTTTGCCACGTTGGTTTTCTTGAATCATTTGGCTAAGTATTGAAATAGTTGGTTTTGACATTAAATTTTTGGACTAAAAAAATTTAATGTCCATGTTGCTATTGGCAACTTGAAAAGAAATTTCCTTACTGACGGCTTAATATAAATTCGGTAATTGGTTCAAATATTTTGGAAAAAGATATATATCCTCTGCAAATTCGGATTGAAAGGAAAATTGCAATTTGAATTGATTGGACTATATTTTGACCGTTTTGACCGATTGGACTATACTTTGGACTGTTTGGAGTGATTGGACTAATCTTTGAACTAATAGATTAATACCTGTGCAAATTCGGAGTGCAAGAAAATTGCAAAGGCCTTATAATAAAAACTTGAACAATTTTTAATAAATTTGTTTTTATCGGTTTTGTTATGATTGATCGAAGTGCTAAACTTCTTGTACTATTTGTTTAAAATGACATATGAATCAAATAGTGGTGGGTCTAACCCCATTGTGCAAGCATTGGCTTTTATAGCAAACAATGATGGGTCTAACCCTGTTGTGCCAATGCCGGCTTTTGTAGCCAACCCCATGCTTAATGTGCCGATTAATCATGGTGAAAAATCGGAGAAGTTTAATGGCTTGAATTTTAAGCAGTGGCAACAGAAAATATTTTTCTACTTGAGCACATTGAACTTGACACAGTTCTTGAAGAAAGATCATCCACAGCTTAGTGAGGATAAGACTGATGCACAAGCATTAATGCTTTGGATGCTTGGATACATGCTAATTTCTTGTGTAGAAATTATGTCATGAATGACCTTGCAGATTCATTGTACGTGTATAGCTCAACGAAAACTGCTAAAGAAGTGGATTTAAAATAAATGAATGTGATAAATGTGTCTATGTTAAAGAGAATGGAAATGATTATGTCATTTTATGTCTTTATGTAGATGATATGCTAATATAATTAAATCCACAAAAGATATGTTGAACTCGAGGTTTGACATGAAAGATATGGGTTTAGCTGACGTGATCCTCAGAATAAAGATTTCTAGAACTTCAAATGGACTAACACTTGATCAGTCACATTATGTGGATAAGATTCTAGAAAAATTTAGTAAGGATGACACGTCATTAGCTAGAACTCCGATAGACACAAGCAAACATCTATCGAAGAATGGAGGTGAGGTTGTGTCTCAAGTTGAATACTCACGAGTCATAGGAAGTTTAATGTACTTAATGAGTTGTACAAGACTAGACATTGCCTATGCAGTGAGTAAATTGTGCAGATACACGAGTAATCCAGGGCATGACCACTGGAAAGGGATAGTGAGAATACTACGGTATTTAAGGTATACTCGTGATTTTGGGTTGCACTATACAAGATATCCTCTCTCTTTGTTATTGAAGGATATAGCGATCTAATGGATATCCGATATTAAAGATTCTAAGTCTACAAGTGGATTTGTATTCACTTTAGGAGGTGCATCAATATCATTGAAATCTTCTAAGGAGACAGTTATAGCAAGGTCTACAATGGAGTCTGAGTTTATTGCTCTAGACAAGTGTGGTGAAGAAGTTGAATGGCTTCGAAATTTCTTAGAAGATATTCCAAAATGGCCTAAACCTGTGCCAACAATTTGTATACATTGTGACAGTCAATCTACAATTGGCAGGGCACAGAGCAATATGTACAATGGTAAGTCTAGACACATACGTCGTAGACATAATACCATTAGACAACTACTCTCAACTGGTGTTATCTCTATTGACTATGTGAAGTCAAAGGATAATTTAGCGGATCCGTTAACCAAAGGATTGAATCGAGAGTTAGTTGTGAAATCATTAAGAGGAATGAGACTTAAGCCTCTAGAAAAATGAGTTGATACAATGGAAACCAACCTAGTTGACTGGAGATCCCAAGATCTAGGTTCAAATGGGACAACCTAGTTGTAAAAAGACTCTATGATCACTGTGAGGGAGTTATTCCTTGTCCATTCCTTAACAGTGATGCCCGTGGAGAAGATGATAAGCAATTTGGCTTTTAATGATTCTTGTGCGTCGGTAAGTCGAGCAGGGTAGTACGGGCTATCTTAAATGAGAATCACCTATGTGAGAGAGAAGTGGGGCCGCTTCGAAGAGAATTGTGTGAGGCTCAATTCTTAGAACCTCTTGCAGAACTAGGCATATGTTCAGGGCCATGAATGAACATAACCATGAAAACTGAAGTATGTCAGGAAGAATCTTGTGTGAGGTATATCATCGTTTACACAAAAGGCGTAACGATTCAAGGACATCGCGTCTCATCGATCGATTAGTAAAGTAAATATATTTTCACAAGGAAGGTTCAAAGGGTAACACCTACTTATCCTATGCATGGTTCAACTGTTGAATTTATCACCAAAAATTAGTATCTTCGTAATTTTCTTCATGTGGGGGATTGTTGAAAAATTTGAAGGAAAATTACATATTTGACCTTTTAATAGTAAAGGGTATTTTAACCTTTTAAATAGTAAAGACCAAATTTATTTGACCTTTTCAATAGTAAAATCAAATATTTTATTTGATGAAATGTCATATTTTTTCCTATAAATATGGCTTGATTCTCATTTAAAAAACACAACAAAAACTCACAAGAATTTCCATCTCTCTTATAAACTCTTGCTATTTAATTTTTGGTGATAATTTCCAAGCATAATTTTCAGTTCGTCGGAATAGGTAATCCGGTTTTCTCGTCTTATCCTGGGAAACAGACATCCAGAATAGGGGACGAATCTATTTTAAGGATAGTGTGTTGAACACACGATTCGAGCTAAATTTTATTTTGTTTTCTTTGCAAATTTTACCAATTCGGTTTTCGATTCATATAAATTGTACTAGAAGAAATACTACTATTTTCCTACACTTTGTTTACAAAAGAGATTCAGTTTTGCCATTAGACAAAACGCACTCGAGCAAATTTCTCAAACCTAATCCTGAAGTGCGATTAGACAAGACAACATGGAGTTTGCCATGTAAGAAGTGGAAAAGGTTAAAAAATCTTGATGAAAAATATATTATTCGCGAGCGCAAGACTCTAAATGGATATTTTTTTAAACTAATAGCATATAATTAAATGAAATTGAAAGTTGCGGATTCTAATTCAAATAATTGATTTAAATATGATAATTTATTAAAATAATTGTAGAATATATAGTTCAGAATTACTTATGGTAGAAAACGAGAATAATTAAAGCTGGGTATTGAACTATTGATGATGAAGTTTTGCCATCGTCTACAACAATTTTTAATTTTTTTTTGGTAGATCTCATTTCATTTGATTTGATAGATATGAAGCTAAAAATTTCAAATCCATAATATCAAATTCATTGTTGTTAGGATAAATTCATATCACAAAGGATTTCAAACCCATAAGCTCTCATTTTAAGCTATTTTTGAGTGATTGCAATGGGTATCAAATCCATCTTATATCGAGTCATTCAAAATCTCTCTCAAATTCTCTCCTCAATCCAAATCTTTCAATCCAAATGCAACCTAAAATGCTTTACACATTTATCCGGACATAATTTCACATGAAAGGAAACACTAAAACAACAGCAGAACTTCAAAGGAGATAGATGCCAACAAGATGACACTCTAAACGTGAGAGTAGGTGCTTGAGAAAACTTCTATTATGCATCATCACAACCTGGCAAAATCAAGGATGAAAAAATCCATTTAAGTGCTAATCCATTTAACATCAACTTGCTTTCACTTGCCAAATGATAGAAAATCAAAGTTTAAGGGCTTAAGAGATATATGGTACTCATTTATTAATGCATAAGATGTAATATTGCAAAGTTTGCATAAAGAAACAAGCCTCAGAATTTGAATCTGACAGAATTAGAAAATTATAAGCCATAAATAAACAATTTTCTTCGGTTCATTTGCTGCTTGATTATCGATTTCGTCTCTAGACTACTTTCAACGGGAAAGCAGTCATGACAAATGAACAATCAAAATTTCAAAATCAAAACAACAAAGAAGACCAAGATGAAAAATGTTCATAGCTGGTACATAAGTAGCCTTCTAGACAGCACAATTTCAGAAAGAAACCTTGCTTGAGACCTTGAAAGATGGTACTGATCACAGATCATCATTGCAAGCTGATTAATATGTAAAAAATTAGTAAAAGAAATTGGACAAGACTAAGCATTGATTATTGATAACACATATGGTTTTAGGAACGACTTCCAAAAGCAATAACGCATGAGCATGTTAACAGTGGTGACTAAACTCAACACTTAAAATCAAATGAAATGAGGGTATCAAACATTATCATTTGAAAAGAACTACACTTAATAGTTCCTCTACATGTGGAAACATAGTGGCTCTTCTCCAGCACAATCAAACTTTCTTCACTTTCCACGACCAGTGTTAGAAGAGTTTGTACAACAAATATTCCTTGCCTTCCAAAGTTCATCACACATCATCATTGCAAGCTGATTGAATAACGATAGAATATAAGCTTCAATCCAGATTGGTTTTTCTTTAAAAAGTTTCTATAATATTAATGACCATTATAGCCATGTGTAATCTAAATCCAGTGAAAAATCATACTATTCTAGCTCATAAGCAAACACATTAATCTAGTTTATACACGGGAAATATAGCAACTGCCATCAAACAAACTTCATATGCCAAAAAGAACTTGAGACATGGATATAGAGCAAGAAAAAATTGACAAATGCATAAAAGAAATTCCATAAATGAGTGTTACAGCCTGTTAACAAATGGAAAATAGAAGAGAGTCTTTATTCATGTATATAGAGGCAAACATGTCTATGCAATTTAAAGCATTGTCTTCTTGTCGAAAGG
The DNA here is from genome assembly GCA_016081115.2 of Rehmannia glutinosa. Classification (NCBI taxonomy): domain Eukaryota; kingdom Viridiplantae; phylum Streptophyta; class Magnoliopsida; order Lamiales; family Orobanchaceae; genus Rehmannia; species Rehmannia glutinosa. Next base: position 52,407,657 of record CM071929.1, read on the forward strand.
TTCTAAAGAGAAAGTCAAAATAATTCCTCTTTGCTTCTCCATCTTCATCTAGTCTTGTCAAGGCCTACAACAGGAAGAATGAACAAGGGACTACTTTATCAAAATGAGGAATTTGTTGGCATGTAGAAGATAGAAATCTGATGGTCTTCACATTAAATAAGGATAAAAAGCTAACATGAAACTGGACGGCATAAATTTTGTTATTAATATTTAGGACTCAACCACACGGTCCATCAGAAGAAAAGATTATCAAAAGAGACAGGGAGGATGTTAGACTGGGTAATCCTATAGGGTGTTATGATGCTTCAGGTGGCAGGACACTCTTGAATGGAAACTCACCAGAGATATGAAAGGAGGACAAGGTCAGCAAAAGAGGGCTCTACGTCGTTAGATACCTAAATCAAGAATGAAAATCCATTGGTTAGGCAACCCATCAGCATTTACTGCTTGTAAGATGTACAGCAAAGCAAGAGTAAAGAAAAATCTCATTAAACACTATGGGTTCGTGAAGAAAGAGAAAGGAAGAAAGCACGAGAGTCATACATGTGGAGATTATTATCAAAGTATTCTGAAATGCTGATCATAACTCCAATGAAAATTGCTTCAATTAGAAAAATAAGCATGGAAAAAGAAAAAATTGAAGCAGGGACTACAGAGTAAATGGTTTGGTTCCAAGCCCAAATGATTTGAGATTTGACTAACTTCTGAGAGCAAACCAAAGAATGATTTGAAACACTATTGGTTGAGGTAAGCTGATAAAATTCTTTTGAACCAAGGAACTGGTTGCCATTGCACCCTTTATAGTTAAGTTCAACAGTCCTTCTCTAACATCTCAATTATGAAATTTCAGTAGTTTGCTGGAATCTTTGATTTATAAAAATGTAAGATGACCTGCAAAAATTTTATAGCCTATAATAGAGAAATAAGTGACAATATATTGGACTTAATTTTCTTCTGATGTTTCCACTAATAAGGGACGAAAAGATATCTGAGTGTTTTGGGGAAAAATTACTGCTGTAAAACTTCAAGGCCACGTCCACTAGTGTGCATGCCAAAAGCAATCCCTACACTACCATCTCTCTTATGACTTATCGCACTCAAGATGTAAGAGAGAAAAGGTATTAATATTAATACAATCATGTGTGTGCATCATTTGTAAGCAAGGTACAAAATAAACAGTTGTCTATATGCATATACAAGTAATGCAAAAAATCTGCAATGATTGATTGCGGGATTCAAAACAAAGATCCAAGAATCTCCAGTTACAAAGCAGCAAAGCGCTACAAATACAACAATCCATTGGTCCAAAATATATTTACACATATTTCCTTTTCATGATGTCCTAAAATAAAGCCATATCCTAAGATCAAACCTCTCTCCCCCAACCCCCTCAAAAAAAAAATGTTTTACTTACAGAAATGTTACATACTTTTATCTTTTACAGCCAAAATTGTAAAGATGTTAAAATGTTCAACTTTCTAAATCTCACAAGAAAACCTCAATCAAATCAAAATTGATCTACAATATTGGGGCAGACAGAGAAAGTATATGGACACCCTATGCACATGTGCACACACTGACGATAGCTACAAAGGCCAATATGATGAGACAACGCTAATCATTCAGCTAACAGTTCACTTGATAAAAATAGAGTTTAATTGAAAAAAAAATATTATATAGTACCTTCCGGGAGCCAAGCAAAACCGCAGCTAGACGCAGTAAGCATTGATGTCATCAACGCTGAGGCGGTAGCGGTATGGTACGGCTGCATCGACTCCAAGCACGCACTCAATTCAGCAGGGTTCCTTCAAAATTCATTCAATAATGAAAAATAAATTTCAGAAACTAAATTTCAACACTAAATCAACGTCCAGTTGAATAAAACACTACTGACGACTTGACGTGTATGTAGAAAAGAGTACAGATACCGGAAGATGCGGTGAGCGAGTAGAGGGGTTCTGGAAGGGAGGCGGAATGGGGAGGAGTGAGCAGATTTTGCTTGGGAGGCGAGCCTCGTGGCGGCGCTACGGACAGTTGACGACCGGAAAATGGATCTGGCGGCAGTTGATGCGGCGGCGATAACCATTTCCTTTTTCTTTCAATTTACCTTTATGTTTTGGAAGAACGGAGCTTGGTGATATGCCTGAAAAAATGAAGGGTTTTTGGAGCTAAAACCCTACCCACAAGGAAGTGTTTGGATGCGCGTAATCTGGATATTCCCAGCAATTAGGGGCAAGATATTAAATATTGATATCCGTTTTAAAAAATATAGTTTATGGAAATTGTTGAATGGAAATAGTTAGAATTTTAAATGGAATTTGGTTATATTATTTAATTTTATAATACATCTTTAAACAAAAATACTTGGGGGATCATATTAAAGGTTATTAGTATTAGTTAAGGGTGTCAATTTCAGACTTGACACGCAAACCTAACACGAAATTAATGGGTATGAGTTTAAGCTTCATGAGCCCCGGTCAGAACCGGGTGGAACCCGATTAACCCACTAATTAAATAGGTTGGGTTTGGGTCAACCTACTATGACCCGTCTAACCCGTTTGTATATTTTAAAAAAATTAAGTAAATAATTCATTATAAGAAAAAACAATACATGTTCTTAAAACTTAAATTCTAAAACCTCCTTAATTATATATGTTGCTATTATTTTGTATGTTGCCTTCAAAAATATGATAAATATGTTATCCTATTTATGTAATTATATTATTTCTTCTTCAATATTGTGAATTGTGATATTTTTTATTGATTTAATAGTGTGTTATAGTGATTGATTTTAAGAAATTAAATTTATTTAGTTAAAACTATTAAATGTAAATAAAAATAACTTTATTATACGGGTTAAACGGGTCGTGTCCGGGTTACATGTGAAATAAATAGGTCGGTTCGGGTTCAAAAATTTGACACGAATAATTAAACAACTCGGATTTGGGTTGGTTGATTCTAATCGCGAACCCGGACTCCAAACCAAATGGACACCCCTAGTATCTAGTTGTTTTCCACCTGAGTTTGGTCCCACCGTCCATGCCCTTCGTAATTTCACAGATTTATGATGATTAGTGTTTATTTGAGAAATCTGTTCTCGTCCAATATTTTTTATAAAGAAAATTGTATCTTACAGAAATGAATATGCATTAATATCATTTCTCTGATATGTAATATGTTTTACAGCGAATGTAAGATGAACCATCAAATGTAAAAGTTAACCATTGACATTGTTTTAGTGAAAAATGTTTTGTTTTGGGTACAACAAATCAAATAAGGTGTATCTGTTTTGAAATCTATTTTTTAAGTATGTTTTGTGCATACTGTATGTAGTTTGTAGCATAACTTGAATGATCTATTGTCATGATTCTTATGAAAACCTCCACTTCGTTGGGATTTTCAAGGCTTATTGAGCAAGTTGATTGCATTCTTTTTCTTTGTAGCAAATATCCACCGGTGATGGGCTCAAGTTGGCACGGTAAGAAATCGTGTAGTTGAGAGGGTAAAGTAGAACAAAAAGAAAAAGTTTAGTGAGGCGAGTCGAAAAAACGAGCATAGTTAAGGGGGTAAAATATAACTTCCTCTAATTATATCTACCAATTAAGCCCATAAGAAGACCAGGACCTTATCTCAATAAAATGTCAAGTACCAAATGGCAGATCACTATCAATATGTTTTTTTGCACCATCAAAAATGTTACATCACTGAGATAATTATATAATTGTGTAATAAATAAAACAACATATGCACCTGAAATACATCCAGCCAAATAAATCATTCAACTTCTTTGAGTATTCTTCTCTTACGTAATGGCTCCCTTGGCATGCTTCCTGGGGCACTATGAGCTCTCCTCCTCTCGTCTTTCTTTCTTTCAGCTTCAGTCATTATACGCCTCAACGAAGCAGCTTTATATATTGCCTTTGGCAAGTGTCTGTGCCTGCAAAATCAAAATTAAGAAGGAATCAATGTTCATATAAGATCTTTCATCACTTATTCAGTCGACCAATGGGGAACGTCCCACTCTAAACTCCCAAGACAAGAAAAGTCGAACTCAATTCCATTCATAACATATATAGTAATTAACTCCATTAATTTTGCTTTAACTTTTCAAAGTCAAGGACCGGAAATTGAAGTGCAGGGCATCTCCAATGCAGGAAAAGTATTGTAATTCGCTTTTTAATCCGCTTTTGCAATTTTGTTTTACATTATATATGTTGAGGACCAGCAAAGCAGGCACAGTGGTACTATAGTTTTATTTTTAACACTTACAAGACTTTCACCACTAGATCAAATTGGATTCGAATAGAGCCAAGCATGCAGTATATCAAATAGAGCCTTACACAAAATTCAATAAATCTGACGTACCTGACTATGCGCTTAACCTCAGGAAGATGCTTGTAACGATTCTTGACAGCTTCCAGATACTCGTGATTTTTACGCTCTCTTGGTAACAGCTGTGCAGGGAGCAAATTATTGAGTTATCACATAGTTAATTGGATAAAAACTGATTTGTGGGTAAAGCCAGCAAAATTGGCCCGGTCGAATGGGCTGACCCAGCCAGCCCGCATATAGGGCTGGGCCCGTGTTCCATTATTATCGACCCAAAAAGGACTGGGGCCTACTTTGGCCAAAAGGCCCAAAGCCAACAAGCCCAAACACCTCTCTTTTAAAAGCAAAGCAACCACCAACTTCTTGACAGGTATCGCAGAATTAAATAAAAAAAGTAAAATTATTGCAGAAGAAGAAGAGATCATACAACTCCGAGCTGTTCAGATGCTTTAGCCTTCCAAAGTCGAAGGTTGGTATCATCACTCCCAGATATAACATAACTTGCATCAGAGCTGAACTTGACACAGAAGACCCTACAGAGATAACAAAACTATGATCAAACATACTTCATTTAATTTTGATATAGAACATATGATGTAGTACACAGATTTTTATATCAAATCATAAATATCGCTGCACCTAATTCAGTTGAGTTTTAAGTAAGAATTGTTCACAACCAACACTGCTTATTACAACCACACCATCTAATTGAGAGGCATCTAACTAAAAACAGTTTTGCAATTTAGACCTTTGCATTCTCTTGGTATGATAGATTTCTCGGCTGTGACCACCATTATATTGGAATATTCTAACCTGCAAAATGCAACATATAGTCACATCAAAACATGATTTAGAAAGAGAAAAAGCTTTCAATAACAAGAAGGATGAGAAAAGGGGCAGAAAACTCACAGTTCTATCGTAAGATCCAGTAACAAATTCGCGACCAGTTGGTGAGTAATCAATATCCATACTGCAAAAGGAATAAAACATTAGTGAACCAAATTATTTAGTCGGGATAATACATATGAGCTTAAAAACGTATTTAAATCACAAACATAAAAAATCAAATACACTAGACTTACACTGCAGAAACATGGTCTTTGTGCACACATCTAGCCTCATCCAACTTTCGAGCATCATAACTATAACAATTGCAATCTTCGTTTGCCTACAATAATATGAATATGATATGTTAAGACTCCATCATGGCACTAAGGATATGATTTAACGTGAGAAGCCCAGCTCCTAGCTTTTACGCGTGACATTTACAAAAGTTTGAGATAAAAATGATGAACTGACATGCATATCAAAAATAACATCGTATCAAAAACAACAAAATTAGCGATGTATCACAGAAAGTTGGAATACTATAAGTGAGTCTTTTGCATTTAGTGTTGTCAGGAGATATACAACTGCATCAAGATTGCAGTAGAAGACAAAGTATTGAAACCAGATGTGCAAGATTCTAGCACTGTAAACGGTATAGATCCAACTGCAGATAGAATCACTAGGTAAAAAAATGAATGGATATTTCAACCATAGATAGAAGCTTCCTTTGGAATTTCCAGCTGTACTGATCTCAATTCTTTAGTAAAGCCATTTTAGCCTTTGATTGAGCATCCAAAACAAAATATTAAAAAAAAAAAAAAGTTACTGCTTTCAAGGTTGACTTACAGCTGTAAAGTTCATCGGCTCCATTGGATTCCATGCTATAGAATTAGTTTTTGTCTGTGAAAGAAGAAATCGATTTACAACAAATACTTCAGATTTAAATGAGTCAAAAGAGAAATAAATATGGCCAACTAGCCTCAGTGAACAAGGATAAACTAACATATACGGGCCAACTATGCCAATGTTTGCATGACAATTATACCCATTCGGCAATTTCAGCCAAAACACAACTTTTAACATGCTTAACTTTGACTGTGGGCACAATACAAGATCCAATTATTCATTATGAGCCTTCAACAGTAAGTAATATACAAAGTTACTAGATATTATATTTATTTTTTTCAATAATGGTATGCATTAACTGAATACTCCTTTCTTTGATGGCCACAAGAAAAGATGCTCTTTTATGCAAATTAAAGTGATTCGCTGATTCATGGCCATTACTTTTAAGGTTACAAACAAAATTTCATAAGAATACTTACTTTTCCAACTAAGAAATAAGATTCATGCCAAACAGAATTAGAACATTCAGTTATGGACGGATAAGGATTTTTTTAAATTACCAAATTTATGCAATATCCTAAGAACAACTTATTAAAAGTTATTCCCGTCAAATATCCAATTTCAAGGTATTTACTAACCAAATCTCCATGTATGACATATTAATAAAGAACAAGTTAGCACGTGTAACACAGTCATGTTTGAGCCCCACCAACATAGCTTACTGCATTTCAGATTCTCTTGGCTAAGGGTAAAGATGGGCTATAAACAACAACAAACAAGTTTCAGAGAAACAATCAGAAATCCTCACCAATTATCAAACAATTCAAACCCCACTACAAAACCCTAAAAATGAGCTACAAAGAAGATTGAGTTTGTCCGATCATATTCTTTAACTTCTAATCAATAGCACCAATTTCTTAAGAGACTAATTCCAAAGTATGAAGAAAGCAGACGCGTTGCTAACCCTGACCAGACTATGCACCAAAGTTTTGGCAGGGAATTAAGGTTATAGTTCATAATGAATATATGATTTAGAAGGTTTAGGCTAGAATGTGTCATTCATAAAATAAATGGTCTCTTCATATGGTAATCAAATAAAATTGCTTAACTCACCCTCATAATAATCTTTCTTGCCGGAGATGACAATCGTAAATCATATATTGTAATGCTACGATCACTGCAAGAAAGGTGGAGAAAAGGAATTTAGCAACCTAAACTCAAATGACAATGGTTATGAAACAGCAGCCTGTATAAACATATTCAGTAACAAGAGATACAATGATTTCAACTGTAGATGGCTACTTGTATACTGTACATCATGAGTCAGAGTACATAGTAGACATGAATACCGTGAATCTGAATTGAATAGTCGCAAGCTAGATTAACTCAGATTGCATGTGAACTCTACCTGGCTGATGTTGCCAGTATATTTGGTTCTCCTGGATTAAACCGTACGGATATAGCTGTATCTTTACCCCACTCAAAACTGTTAACAGGCTGAGACCTGATTGAAGAGAGAAACATAATATGTTGAAAACTTATGCATTTCCAAATTGTGTTAAAAGGATTTGAAGATATTCAAATGAAACCTGTTGTGGTTCCATATATCTACTTGAGCTCCTGCTGTAGCAAAAAGATCACCATCCCACTGGTGATCAACAGCCCTGAATGCGGAAGAGAAAAGGGGGAAAACAACATAGAGTGATTTACACCAAGAATTTACAGAAAGCAGAAATGAAACTATATTATTGATAATGGTATGTTTTCACCACATAAGATACATGTCGCAGGTAAAAGCAAATGAGATTTACCAGAAGGCATTTTTCCAAACATAGACTGCTAGCGGCTGCCAGAAATCCCGAAGCAAATTTTAGTTGTTCAGATAGAGTATTTCAACTGTGCAACCAGACTGGGACTATCAAAAAGATCAATAAGAACCACTAACCTTGGCTTCATTATCCGATGACTCCATAAGAGAAGGAATGGGAACATTCCAGAGCCTAACACTGAAATGCCAAGTTAAGTTAAGATCATCAGAATAAATTGCCAATTAATCTATATAAATATTGTGTATCAAGACTAACATAACATATAGAGATTAGGCCTCACGTGGAATCAGTCCCACATGACACAAGAACACGACCGTCAGTTGATACTGTCAGACCCCGTACTGCACCCTGGTGACCAGGAAACTGGCATACTGTCCGTCTAATGCCATAACACATATAAAAATGTTATAATTTTATCCTTGAATATCTAGAAATGTGAAAATGACCACATACTTCCACTTTAAAAAGGTTACATCCTCGCACACATAACACATGCACACGCACACAACAACAGGAACATGTGCATAACAAATCACGGGCATATAATTCTTATTACCTGTTGGCCAAATCCCAAAGACGAATATCTGCAAGAGAGAGAGGAATAGACAAGTTTTAGTCTTCAGATGCTTCATTAAATGCCAGAAACTCATCCAAAACCCTATTATTATTTGGCAAAAATCATTGTTTGCTCAAATACAATTTGCCATGTTGAGAAATCAATCAAGTGATTTCCTTAAAATCAATACCAAGACCAAACAACGAAAATCTCCAAGTTCTAAAGCTAATTCAAAGAAAGAATGAAAAAGGAGCATACCTCCATCCATAGAACCTGAAAATATTCCCTTCAAATGATTTGGGTTCTTAGCCATACAGGAGACTGCATCAATGTGCCCATCCATTGCCCCAACAAATGGCCGCGCAAAAATCTTTGAATACAAAAAAAAAAAAAAAAAAAAAAAGTAACAGTTTCATTAATTTTCTAAATTGATCCTCAAACCGTAGCTGAAAAATGATAAATGCATACAGAACCTAAAATTATAACTTCAAATTTATGGAGATAGTGGTACCTTATCTAATTTAGCTGCATTAAGAGCGCGAACATACTCGACAGATTTCTCTTGGGATCGAAGATTAGGGTCAAAATTACGAAAAACTCTCTGCAAAAATCCATAAATCTCAATTCTCATCCCAAAAAATGGAAAAAGAAAAAAAAAAAGGGGAGTTGAGGTTTAGGCAAAAACGCGTTGAGAAAGAGAATACCTGAAGGTCCTGGCTTCGTTCTCGAGTGAACTCATCCGTAGAGCGAGAAATCACCTTCACCTTCATTGCGTGAATTTGTTCGTGCGAAATTTGGGTGTGAGAAGTGAGAGCTTAAAACCCTAGAGAAACTAAAACCCAGACCAGGTGGAAAGACATAAACTGCAACTAAATTATAAACTGTTTTAAAAATAATAGTGATGAAAAAGAAAAAATTTAGGAAATTCCCTTCTATAAACATTAATTGTATATACTTGGCCTATTTTTGGAGAGATCAAAATAAATATTTAAAATATTAATCTACATCTCCAAATTATGTAAAAGTGGTAATGAAATTTCATATTAATAAAAAACAAAAAAAAATAATTCTAACAGACAATATTCTTAACTAATTATTTTCCAATAATTATATATTAAATAATATTATACATTTATACTTGTAATATGATTTGTTATATAATTTAAAATTAAATACAAATTATTTAAAATTATCAAATAATCATTTTAGCTCCCCAAGTAATTTTTTATGTCATATATCAATTGTTTTCAGGTTTTTCTTGCTGATTTTTACTATAATTGTTGAAAAATTCCAAATATACCTAAAGATATTGAATACGAAATTTATTCCACCCGTAATTTACTAACCAGAATTTACCAGATCCCCCTAATCATGTTTTGGTAATTATTCTTGTACAATGAAAGGTTGCTGGCAAGTAAAATAATATCGTCTTCAATTTGATTAACACCTTCGAATTTGCCCTTGTGAAAATACAATTCCTTGTGAGAAAACAATCGTTTCTCATGTTGTGTCCAATCAATAAATTTTAGGCATTTTTAGAATATACATCTTGGCTTTAATTTCCAACAAATATGTTAATAAATTAGTTCTATGGATAATCACGAACCTACCCTCACCCCATCAACACTTGTTCGTGTTTAACATTTAAACCTTCCATTTGCAAAACAAGCACAAACCTCAAGTTTCATTATTAATACCTCGACGGATATCTGTAGTTTTAAAATGTAACTAAATATTTATTTATAATTATGTTATCAGGAGAAATTTTTGTAATATAACCCTTAATTTTAGAACATTGTAGATTTATTTTACTGTGATGGGGATGCTACTCTGCTGTAATTATAAAGTTAAAAGATGCATAAATTGAATGTTTTAGCATCGCCAGTGGGAACAAAATTTAAGGCCTCAATTGGACTCCATTACAAAATCCAACCTTGACAACAAACTCAACCATAAGACTAATACATTTCAAACATGTAAAAAGCATATGTTCTCTTTCTTGGAGCAAAAGTGCATGCACTACTTCCAGAAAGGGATGGGATTGACAAGAGAAATATACGCGACCAAACACATAATCTGTTGATAACTAAGTAATAAAAGTTAAGACAACGTATGATTATGAAACCCCCATTTCTACCGGTTCGAACAGAGTCATAATAAACATTGCCTGTCCAGCGGCCAAAATGGATGAATCTCAAACAAATATATGTCCATCCGCTTCCATGGTCATCCATGCCACTTAGGCCTGGTTCTGGTTTAGTTAAGCTTTCGATTCGAGAAGATAAATTGCAGAACCAAATTGGGATTGTATGTAAGGTTCCGTTCGTAAGCAAACCTAATCAGCATCAATTCTCTTCTTTGTACTCTGGATTCTCTTTTAAGATGACAAATCCCTCAAGAATGGGCGATAAAGGAATATATCTGCAAAGTAAACGAAACATTAGTGTGCAATTTTGTGTTTGGGAAAATTAACAGAACCATTACACAAAGAATAGAGATAACTGATTACTACCATCGAGTTTCGGCCTAATTACGAAAAAATCCAATTATCATTCAAAATTACAAACACCCCTTGAGATTTATATTTTCCTAACAAATACCCTACTAAGGGTGCAAGATGTAATACAGAAACTAATCTCAAGGGGGTATTTGTAATTTTGAAAGATAGATAAAACCTCAATTGTATCTTTTATAATTAACCTTAAAAACATGTCTTACTTTTCGGTTGCAAGCTCTGCTCTATCACCAGCAGACAAAAGAACTGGAGTCGAGTGGGTCTGGAAACCCGTTATGGTCTTGGGCCGACCCGCTTGACCAACGACATCAACAGCTTGCCCCACACGAACAGGTACTGACAGAGGTTTCAGGTTTTCATCCACTGTCAACAGCATCCTTGGCTGTAGAGAGACATTTTTGTTAGCAGGGACAGCTTTTCGAATGCAAGAAAACAAAAACTGGAGTGAAAAACAGAACCATAAAGAACGGCAATGTCACTCGAATGAGGAAATGTTGGAAAATGACATAATTCAACGCACCTGCATGGCCAGAGTAAGGAAGTATAGAACATAATGATATTTCCCCAAGATGATAGCTTTCATATCAAGACATGCATGCAGCATAATCACAAGTCCAGCAAGTGAGGTCCTGGAAGGTGGAAAATGGGATCAAGATTGCACATGATGCCGTAGTAAATTAGAAGAAATAACAAAGCATTTTAAAATCAAACAGTAGACTCCAACATAAAATACAAAAGGAAGTCTCATGGCGACACATACCTAACCATGTCTTTGGATAATTTCAAATATAGGAAAAAGCATCATTTCTCTAACTACATCACAGCAGGAATAACTGCCCCAATATTACCATCATGTGATAATTTCACACATAAAGCAGCTTAAAAACAAGCTAAGATATCCTTCCAAGTATAACCATGTATGATGTCCAAAAAAAAAAAAGGTATAACCATGTATGACCCAGCAAGCGTCCTTTTCATTTATAGCAAGCACATGAGCTGTGCCTATTCCAGGCTTTAGGAACAATCAAAGTCACAATTGGCAATATGTGCAAAGTGGACTTTTACTAGATAACTTACGGGGACAACAGGAAACGTTCAGAATGATATGGAGAAAGTGTCAACAATCCTTTTCCCATATGGACAAGACCTTGAGCAATCCGCACCTGCACAATTTGCAAACACGTTTTAGCTTCTACTATAAATATTCCAACATTTGAATGTTCATGAAAGTCACATCATTGTGCAAATGGTTTGAACCCATACACAAAAAAGAAGGCTGGCATCTTTGTAATAATAGCTCGAAAGATTCGAAGCATTCCAGCTATTCTGGCATTGTTGGTTCCAGCACCAATCAAACCCAATGAAATGATGGCAGCCTGTGCATTTCAAATTGCATTACATAAATTAACAAATAGTCCACCTCCACAAGCAATAATCACCTGAACAACAATTCGAACCGGGGTGGGGGGGGGGGGGGGGGGAACAAAACTTGCTACTATATCATACCATTGCAACTTCTGAGTCTGCATCATGACTGAGCCTGCTTAATGTGTCCATAACATTGACCTGTTCAGATCACCAATCAACCAAACAAGTAAATTAAGGTGCGACATTAAAACAGGTTAGGTAAATTGAGCACTTTCCCAAGCATTTTGGAATAAAATTGAATCTCAAAATACATAGAACTCTTTTCAGAAATTTCACTAATAAAAATTATATTTTAACAAGAATGTAGTTTGTCCAACAGCAATTTCTAAAAGTAATAAATTAGTGAGAAGTTTGTGTCTAATAGCAGAATCATGTTTTTTGCCAACTTTCAAAAGGGTAACATGTCCAATTGCTTGTCGACAAGCCATGCCACACCACACAAATTATCAGCTATCAGTACTGTTGATGTTTCCTTTACAAAACTGGTCTAGAAAACCTATAAAACATTTGCAATTCCTACTGTTGAACAAGAAGACCCACTTCTTGAAGAGAAACATGACAAAAAACTTGAGGTCTTTATATCCTCTATGTTACATAAAATAAGTAAGACCGCACACATCAGTGAACAGATTACCTTTGGGTTTGATATGCAAAGGAGACCAAGGGCCAATGGAACAGCCTTTCTAATGTTCTGTTCACCATACTGCAAAAGATGCTCCAACGAACGAATGGCCATCTCAAGCCCAAGTTCCTCAGCCATAGCTACCATAGCAATTCCAAGAACAGCAGGTCCCTGATATGCTTCACCCTTCTCAAGATGTTGCGCACACTGACCAAGGAAGTGTTGTACCTGTAACAGGTAAAGGCAATTAGCAACGAATTGACACAGGACAATGTTGAAGCTAAAACTTCAAGGGTTTTGTAACCTTTAGAACATTCCCTGTTCCTGCATATGCACAAGATAGCAGGGTCATGTCGCAATGTTTTCTAATTTTCTCATTAAATGTCTTCGAAACCTCCGCTGTAGCTTCCACACTTTCCTGTCACAGATTGAGATGAAATATCAACAATATAGCTGGAGCACATGTCTACAGATTAATGCTTTGGCATCTTTCTGAGGATTCATGCTAATGCTGATTAACCTTATAATAACTTTGAACCCTAATCGATATAGGAAATAGCTAATAGCTTAATGCATATTGTGAAATGACCATAGCTACCTGCTTCCCAAGATAAAGCAGACCAAGACCCAGAGACAAGAAACGAGCCAGGGGATCCGCCAATTCTGACTCACTTCGATCCATCAATGCAAATATGATTGCTTGGGCGACATCTTCATTACAGGAACCCACATATACCAAGCCCAGTGAGACTGCAGTAAATGCGATCACATCTAAAGGTGACTTCCCATCTGCAAGAATGGGCATTAATAAACTGCGAACCTGAGAATACGACAAAGACAGTCAGATCTAGGCCACTGCAGATACATCACAGAAGTAACATTTTCCAACAATTGAAATAATGAGAGGTATTTATGCAGAACACCAAATCAATTGACTGGTGACACAGAAGAAACTCACTTGCACCTCCCTGGAACCTGCATATGCAAGACCTAAGCCCATTATTGCACCTATTTTAATTGAAGTATCTTCTTTATCTACATATTCTGCCAGAAGAGCTAATGCCTGAGAAAACAAATAACTTCAGATGTCAGGAAAACACCAAGTCAGGCATATATTATAATTTGACTAATTCCAAGTGAATACAAAGACAAATATATACATGTTTTTATTTGTTGTGTGGTTTTAGCATGCGAATATTTTGGATGAGGGGTAGAAAATTTGTCTTACAGGATCACACTCATTCTGGACATTGCAGTTTACAATCCCAACTCCTAGTAATGCGCCAGCAATGACATGCGTGTCAGTGCTATGGAAATATTTGTCAAGTTGAGCAAGTCCAGAATCAACGTCCCAAAGCAGAATCATACCCTACAGTACTTAGTACACAATGATTATCAAGCCACATGACAAAGCATCTATAAAGATATGAAACAAACAGCACTGGCACGCACCAGACTTGCTGCAGCACTGGCCTTTCCATGTTCCTTATTTTTGAAGAGCCAGCTTGTGGAAGAACCACCACTGGCTGCTTCAGATTGAACCGTCATCAACTTATCCTGCAAAAGCAAAAATGACACCTCATAGAGTAAAGATAAAGGGGATACCTGATTTTTCAATTTGCAATAAACCCAAATATGGTTATACAAACCTGACCAAAACCAGCATTTACAAATGCATTGACAAATGTAGCTGCCAAGTTTTGCCTGGCAGAATCAACCGTTCCCCCACCACTACCACGACCATCAAGTAGATGAGCCTGACAAATTGCATTATACCATTAGCATTGTTTGGAGGTTGGGAAGGTGGGAAAAGGAACACTATAAGTAAATAAATCAGTTCATAATAACAGCCAATAACACCAGTTGTCAGAAAGCTTATCCATGAAAGCAGAGAAATTCGAAGCTCTTCAGAAACAGTAGGAAATGTCAGGGAACCAAACCTTGTAAATATCCTCAGGAGATTTGGGCTCCATAACTTCAATATCACGGGCAAGTGTAAGATAGCCTTCACTCAACTTAGCATTATTGATGAGTTCTTGCATAGCCTCCCTTTCTTCATCTTCCCTGATCGAGTCTTCACAAAGCTCAAAAGTAACGCCCTGTACATGAAAAAGGCCATAAGCAGATTGTAATCTAAAAAGACACCAAAATTCAGATGGGACTAAAAAAAATCCCGACACTGCAAGCAGTGGTCAGTCTCCTAAAAAATCACTAGTACCAGATTAAGTTTGAGTTATAAGTTTTGCAGCACAAACTATAGTATCTGAGTACATTATAGAATCTGAAGGACAGTATTTTTATCAGGAACACGATAAACAACTCGCACAAGTTGGACCACGGTTTAATAAATTAAAAACAGTATGACCATGCTACATCCGACATCACATAGTCAATCTAATGGACTTATAACTATATACTGCCAAAATAGAATATCACTATGGAAAAAACACAACACTGCTAATTCTCAACCTCCAATGTACCTGTACAAAAGCATAACATGGTAAAGAGCACAGCAGTTACCATTCTGCATTTCCTCAGACCTTTAGATTCATTTATGTGATGAAACCCATCACAGTTTGTTAGAAAGAACGGCTAAGATTTTTGAGGTACAAGATATGCTTTAGCCATATAGTCTTTTATCAGAAGAGCCCTCATGTACTGTCTAATCCAAACCAGTCGTTTAAAACCGACAAAAATGAGGTTATGCTCAACCCACACACCCACTTTGACAGAAACAACAACCCCACCAACAAAACAACAAACAAATTCAGAAGGGGACGAAGGATAGAAGAAAAAAACATGAGGAGCCGCGTAACTGAATACGAAAAGCAAAATTCCAGATGACTTACGTGGCGAGCCAGGATAAAGGAGAATTGCTGCCTTGTGAGATGATCACGGCAAGTTTGGAAAAGTTCTTTTACATACTGCCAAAGAATACCAGAAATCAAATTCAAAGTAGAAATCTGTTATAGTTTTGTCCAATAGACAAGGCATGTATATTATATTTGGGATCTTGATTTCATAACCAAGAATATTTACATATCAACATCCCATAACAACGATATACTGACAAAGCTACTTCTAAATTATTGTTAATTTAAGACCAGAAAATTAGGCATCTCATAAACGCAATAAGTACAAACCTGCAAGTTATGGAGATACAAGGCAATTTGCAGAGCTCTCGGATATTCTTTGAATTTCATATAGATTGAATGTGCAATATCCAGAACTAACATGTCGTCGGGTCCAGGAAGGTATCTGAAGTTTTGTACATGTAGAAATTAAATTGGTTAATGACATCATACACATCGTGTAATTAAGTATATGAAGAAGGTGAGGTAGAACATATCGCGGTAAAAAATGACCATGTTATTATGAGTTCCATCTGCCAACCAATTTGAACAGCATAGGGCATAAGTGACAATGTTTCTTTGGCACCAAGTGAGAGGCCAGACAATATCCACAGGACTAAAAGTCATGAAGAAAGTAGCAGAAACATAAAAGGCAGGAGGATTGGCAGGGGAGGAGCATTCATCAGCATGGGTGCCAAGCCCACTCAACCCATACCATGTGAGATACAGGGTACCATTAAAATTATCAATACCTAAGGATCAAATTTGATTTAAAAATCTATGACTGCAAGATCAATTATTGATCGTATAAGACACTAATCTCATTTACCTTCAATGAGGTTGTCACTTAACCTTAAGAAAAAAATCTTACTCCATAGGACTTTAGATGAGAATAAATTTTAATTTTTCATTAAATGAAGCATATATGCTTTTTTTTGTTGGAGGTGGGGGGCATAGGAAGCCTAAAACCATGTCCAAATAATCCTGTCATGTATGCTTGCCCAGGATTTAAAACTTTAAGCCCAAGAAGGGCCAGGCTTGACTTGAA
Source organism: Rehmannia glutinosa (assembly GCA_016081115.2). Taxonomy (NCBI): domain Eukaryota; kingdom Viridiplantae; phylum Streptophyta; class Magnoliopsida; order Lamiales; family Orobanchaceae; genus Rehmannia; species Rehmannia glutinosa. The sequence continues at coordinate 52,424,510 of CM071929.1, forward strand.
GTTAGTACAACCTCTTCCGTGGAAACTGACATCTGCCCAAACACGTCCAAGCCTGGCCCATGGACAACCCTGAGGGTTGGAAGCATCAACTGTAGCAATTCATGAGGACAACTAGAACCACAGAATTATTAATTCTCTTTCAAGGAAAAAGATAAGTTATAAATTAGGCAAACAGGGTCTTTATTTTATCAGAACAGCATAGCCAAAACACAGGAATCATACTCGAAAAAGTTCTATATCCAAACACTTTAAATTACAATGAGTTGATAAATGTAACAATTCAGAGAGAAGTAGAAAAGATTCCTGCAATATATAAAAATCAGATCAACCAATGTTCAAATCAGTTGCAGTCAGAAACAAATTCCTGACTATATAATGAGATCTATTATAAGGATAAACAACGAACGACCCATTAACGTACATGATCCAGTTCTCTCGAAAGGCCAATCACATGCATTGATTATCAATATTGCAGGTGGGCTTTGGCTAATTGCAAACTACAGAAACCATTGGCCTTCCCCAGTAAAAATAAAGATATAATGAATCACTTTCAGTGGATTAATCTCACAATTATGTTAGTATATTTGCCTCTCATTCTGGAAGGAACAAGTTTTTCAGATAATGGAGAATCTATTTGAAGTGATGATAAGTTTTCCTATTATATAACCCTGATGTCAATAACAAGTTTGAATATTCATATAGAACCTCATATAGCTAGGGATAATAAGTGATCCTCAAATAAGCTGACATGATAGATGGCTTCTTTCACCTTCTTTTCCCCTTTTTCAGCATATGTTAGAAACAATGAAATTGTCATGAAAGGTAAACTCCTTCAACCATTTCTATCCACATGCTCTCCCAAGCACCTATAAGCTACCACCAACTTAATAAATATAACGCAAATTACTCATCCATCCAGGCAATCTTGAATGGGAACAAGTATATAAGACATCTATCTGTAAGGTGAGACAGTTTTGAAGACAGATATCGTATAGGCGAAACACCCATCAGCAGAAGTAAGTTGCTCCGGTCAGGTGTTCTCATGACATCAAGACTGACGGATCATGCCATCACCAATTTACCACCAAAATTTATCAAACAGATTAAGGAAACCAACCCATAAAAGAGTCTCGAATCCACTTACTTTGCTGAGCTGGTAAGATATAGGCATGTCCTTTTATAATTTGCTTCATCCACATGTTCAACTAACAGATCAAGGTCTTCAACCTGGATTGTAAAGGCAAACTATAAATTTATCTTCTATTCTCTGTTACATTATTCTCCTGCAGCAACACGAAGGATCAAAGCTAAAAGGGTCGCTAAATACCTCCATAAGAAGATCTACCGCCTCAGGCTCTGCATTATGCTGCAAATACATGAAATTAAAAGATAAGATGCAATGAACGAAAAGGCGATCTAAATGCTGTAAGTGACAAAACCCCATTGCGGAGGTATCTTGATTGTAAATTATGATGTCTTCAGTTTTGACCCATAGTACAGCTGATCCGGGCCGAGTAGTACGGTGCTTTAACATAAAACCAAAGTTCCTAGAGTCAATTATAATGAAAGAGAACCATACCTTCATATGGAATGCAACAATTTGCACCACAAGGTCCATTAGATCATCGATTTCTCCATCTTCACTCTGAAATACATCATGCAGGGAATATTCAGAAGCTATGACAAATGCCTCCTCATTTTATAGTACACTGTGATTATCTCATGGAAAACGTCAATAGATACTCTTTTCTGCTGCCCTTTTTATTGTTGTTAGGAAAGATAAAAATACGATGCAAACAGGAAATAATCAATTTAGTCCTCATTCATATTAAGGGGAAATCTGAGTGAATGCTCTAACCTAGTTTGTTATAAGTTAATCATAGTTCTATACAGTTTTCTCTTTCGAGAATATGCTTGTATCACTAATTTTGTATCCTCGAAACACAAAATGATGACCCCAGGGGTTGGCTGTTGGTTGAGGGGTTGCAATTGCAACCCCGAGGCTTGAGTTCAACTCGACTAACGCGGAGTTTTGGGGTTGGGTTTGCCCCTCCTGATATTAGGACCATCCCCGGGAAGGACGGATGTCCCATAGAAGGAACACGACAAAAAAAAAAAAAGAAACACAAAATGATGCAGCTATATTATTAAATGAAGGTGCCAACATACTATATCAAAGCTTGAAAAACAACTAAAATTGCAAAGCTCTAAAAAAACAAAGGAGAAAAACATGTGAGTTGTTAAACATCCTCATTTCTTCTTGAGTTGAGTTATCTGATGTTGTGGTTCATAAATTATAAATCAATTTGAAAACTGGAGCTTGAATAAAGCTGGCAAACCAATACTAGCTACATTCAAACAACGGATAAAGTAAACAGCTCAAAAAGAAAGGAAGCAACAATATATGAATGATTGAAAACAGCTTATTTTACCAGTTGAGCCTGTGTATTGTTGTCACTCTAGAATATATTCTAAAAAAATCGTAAGAATCCAGATGAGCCAAATGTTCTGTAATTTCCCAACTCAACCAAATTCATAATCAATTTTAACAAGTGCTATATGCTCCAAATATCTCGGTATACACTGAACTAGAAGAATCAAATAAATTCCTGCAAGCTAGGCGCATGCATGCAATTGCTTGAGACTCGTACAATAGAAGTTCTAACCTGCCGTTTGGCATACTCTTGTGAAATTTCCCCAGCCAAGTTCCTGCATTTATAAGCACCACATTTCAAAATAACTTCAGATTAACCTCTATTACAAGGTTGTAGATCATCTTCAAAAACAACACATCCCCTCGAAACTACAAAAGAATCATCAAATCAAACCCAAAAGATGTTCTCAATGACAAAATACTAAACGTGCCTATGTTTCTTATATGGTTATTGTTTATTACTTATTCCATAACAGTAATGTCATGGGATAATAAATCCTTCATGCTAGGAATTGCCAAGTTGGACAATAGATGTTTGAGCCTGGTTTCTCGATAACAGCCCATGAAACCTCTAAACTAGCAATAAAGGAATCCACAGTTAAGTAGTCAAGCTACATCTTATTTCGACAATACAAATGAGCATCATGAAGAAGGAAAAAGAGCAAACATGAAACACCTTTGTTACTAACTCCCACTATCATGCACGAACAAATCACCAACTTAAATGACTAAAATATAAGGAGTGCAGAGTGCAAATCCTCACCTAACGTACTCATGTCCCCATGAACCAATGTCACCATCTGAACCAAGTAATCTGTACTTCAAGCTCTCCTGAAAGTAATAGCATTGGGACAAATGATATTACACCTCATACAGAAAAGTTCTCAAAAGAATGTAATCAAGTGCAAATCAGTACATTCTGCACTCAGTCAAAACTAAACCAAAAGAACACAAAGATGTCTAGCAAGAGACACAGACAAGATATATCAGAGACCGGCCTCGCAATGATCTCTAAACAAACTTACATTGCATGAGGCAGGATATTTAGGGCTTCATTAGTATGAGGAAAAAAAAGATTGAGATAGAGTTCCTTGGTCTGCTTGGAAGAACTAAATCAAGCTAATATTTCAAACAATATTAATGTTTTTTGAACAATCAAAAATAGATTTTAAAAAAAAGGACACCATCAGTTGCTTTTTGCTTTTCGCAATAAGATTCAAAGGGACTGGATGTTTCAATTTTCCTTGTCCATTTTAAACCTTACACCAATTTATTCAAACACTTCTATTATCTAGGCCGATAATAATTGGAATAGTGGGGTCGCACAATACCTATTACCTAGTCATTGATTTTCAATGAATACGACATCCCATTATGAATAAAATGGATCATTGATATTGAGGTCCTCTAAGGGTGTCAACTAAATTTAAAACTTTCAAAAACTAAGTTCGCAGCCCAAGATGAATTTCCCACGCAACTTCAGCGAAAAATAAACTGAATTAGCACCATAGTTCATCATCCGTTTGTATACACACTACTGGGTATAGTACAAATTACTTGCTCATGAAATAGCTTCAATACATCAATAACTCACATTGGTTCATCAGAAAATCATTTTAGAATTGGGTGATTGGTAAGCATACGGTGACTGCTGAATGAAGCAGTTTAACAAGAGGTGAATGTATAAAGCAAGTGGATCAGAACTGCAGCTAGATTAACTTCCCTTTTTTTGCTTATTCCATTAGGTGTTCCAAATATTACACGCACAAAGCTTGGCATTAAAAGGTAAGCACCATGACGCTGGAAAAAGAACTGATAACTGTATCCTAACCCATCGAGTGTAACAGTATAGCATACCCTTTCTCCTTCTGGGGACATCGTCAAGGCCAAAACTGAAAGTATATCTGCAAGCAATTTCTAAAGAAGAAAGGAGGTGGGGAGGGGGAGGATTAGATGGCAATAATTTGTACAAGAGGTGTACACCATGCAAAAGTAAGAGAACAAAATAGCAAACCAAATATTTATCACCTTTAAATCTGAATCCGCCATTTTCTCATACTGGGCTTGTAGAGTTCCATAATGAGGACGTAAGAACTTCAGTGGCTTCGGAACTGAAGTCATAGAACTGGTTGCAGTGCGGATTTCTTGTCTATAGATGAAAAGCAAAAGAACAACTATAAAACTATCTGAAATAGCTTGTTCTGTTACTTGAAGCAAAACTCAATGTATAAAAAATAAAAAATAAAAAACAGAGTTAAAACATAAACGGAAAGATATTGAGTTGAGTAGAGACTCAAAAACTAAAGATACTTTTGCATCATAAGCATCTTCGGATGAAAAGAATACAAATTAATCTTGAAATGACTTTCTATAGCAATCAAAAAAAAGAAAGATGAAAGTCGTAAAATGTCGTACAGCATAAGTGTAATGCAAAAATATTTGAAGATCATATAGGTTTTATGATGAGAAACAAGTTAACTGCATCAACTGTATTCAGCCATTCTCCACGCATCTTCTCTTTTTGGGAGTTAAAAAAAATACTTGGCATGAGTACAAAGTTTGAAAGCTTGTCTTTTATCCTCTGCAGGAGTTTGTAAATTCTGATTTAGTGGCATAGATTAAAGTGATAGGCGAAGCCAAGGAGACAAGTCATTGGCCTAGGCGACAAAAGGCCATGGTCTGGCCATGCAAGGCTACAAGAACCCTAATGTATTTAAGGGTCTTTTTACTAAAAACTCTTTTAACTTTTTTTATAAAAGGAATTCCAAAATCACCTTGGCAGGAAAAGGCAACGCTTTTTCTCGCCTTTCGCCTCTCCGAAAAGAGGGGCTTAGGCGAACCAGGTGGTGGCTTCACCATTTTTGTGGCGAGGAGGTGCACCGAAGCGAGAAACCGTGGCTTGTGGCCTAGGCCGGGTTTTAATAACTATGTTTAGCGGTGATGATTCATCTTGGAACTTCATCACAAATTTATCTACTGATGATTTTGAAATCAAATTCTAGGACAAAGTATTTTGATTCCATTTGTTTCCAGCAGTCTTTAGAAAAAGGGAATGGGGATGAGAATGAACTGGTTTCATGTATAAGAGTGTGCTTTTTAATTTTTCCACTCCAAACAGAACAGAGGTTCCAAACTACAATCACATTTTGCAACAAGGAATATAAAAAGCTAGTATGTTGCATAATCAAGTAGTTAACATATTATAATAAGACGCAGATTCATATGTTCTCTACTTTCCAAAAACAAGGGTGAACAATATTTACATACAGGCATACAGCGCATCTCAAAAGAGATGCACCATTTAGGAGTTGTTTCTAATATGAGCCTTTATTTTAACTATTCTGGAAATAACCATATTATAATCTCCCTCCCCATAACATCTGTCCTATGATTCTTTTTAAGTATCATTCTCGAGAAATGATAATCTTGCAGCAATTCATATGAGTCAACCAAAGAAAACAAAAGCAACCGGCAACAGCATTGAAGCTTGACTACACAAATAACAAATGGAATTTTTCATATAAATTTGATGTAGAAGCTATTAATTAGTTGGACAATTATTTTCAGATTTGGAAAGTAGGACATTTTGGGTCAAAACTCAATCAGATCATTTCTATGGTGATTTTGCAGTCTTACCTTAAAGCTCATCATCATAGATCAAATATATGAGTTTTTAGGAAATTTTGTTATCAAATTTCTGCAGTTATCTTTCTTAGGTAGGGACATTTCTATTATGACATGTTTGAAGTCCTTAGTAGTTAGTAATATAGGATTAGCCTACAATGATAGAGCCATACAGGTAATAGTTTCTAAATTAGAATCCTATTCTTGTTCAGGAAAGAGAGGTATTTCAATCTAACAAGAATTAATCGCCTGAAAATAGCTTTTCAATAATCCATATGCATAACACATAGTGATTGTACAATATACTCTTACTCTGTGGCGTTATAATTCTCTTTTTTACTTCCTTTCTTCCTTCTAAGATGTTCTTTTCTTTCTGTAGATAACCTTCTTTTCTACCACTATAGTCCCCTAGTTCTTCTTTCTCGTCATAAATTTAATACCTTATGCATCCAATAATCATCTCTCAATACCAGCAAACCAAAGCAGCCCCATCTTCAGAGTAGTTACTTGTCGAATTAGATGTGGAAAAAGGCCAGAAGCCCTTTCCTTCTTCAACCTGACTTACTAACTTTCAGTTATCTTCTGAAGCATATTTAATTTGGAAGTTCCGTAAACTATACCTTTATCAGTGTCTTGATAAGAGTATATCAGCAAGTCCCCTTAATATATGCATATTTATTGTACAATATTATGATTTTCTTGAGTCAACGTGCTCAAAATATCATAATGTTCAAGTTAACATTCCCATTGACATATTGGACACCAGAAGACCATAACCATCATAATATTAAAAAGATCACAGGAAACTGAGGCGAAAGCAGCATGTAACCTAGCTAGCAGTAAAACCCACATGCCAACTGGCTCATACTTCTCATGACAAATGAAATATCATCTCACACCATAAATTAACCAAATTCACGGGTTAATTTAAAAGAAATTGCCAAAAAATATAACAGCCTTAAACCCGAAAGCTAAAACAATCTGCAATTTCGTTTACAATAATATAAATCAAGCATCTCAACTCTCTTAAAATAACTAACATAAGACCACACACCTCATGCTCTCCAGCGCCACTTTCTGCAGTCCAGGATCTGGGTCTTGTACCCTCTCCACGTACAACTCCAGCTGCTGCTTCAACGCCAAGTCCTCCTCCGACTAAAACAGAACAAAAAAAAATGTGCAACAAATCCATGACTTACACTTCAAATTACAAGCAATAACCCAAATTTGCCTGTAAAGGTAAAACCCCACTAGTTCCAAGCTTATTTAAGCAATTATGTAAACTATATACGACTTACGAGATCTTCGTCCTTCTTATCGTCCTTCTTTTTGGGGTCTTTGGAAGGCACCTTGACCGACGCCTGGTCTTTGGCGGCTCCGCCAGTGCTGTTGGGTTCCGCCGGTGCCATGTGTAATTAATAAGAGAAGCTAAAACCCCAGAACAGAGTACCGGTCGATCCGAGTTCTTGAGTGAAACAATGGATACTAAAATTGAGATCGTAGAATTGGAAGAGAATAAGGAAATTCAGAAAATTTGAAGGGATGCAAATGCCGAGCCTTGAGCCCTAGGAATGTGAAGAAGAAAATGCTTAGCAGAGAGAATAATATTGAAGAGGGGTTTCCTTTTCGCCAAGCAACTCTGCCTTTTTGTTGGAGACTGAAAATTGGGCTTTTGTGGGCTGGCCCAAAATTATAAATCCACATATACATGGGCCAACAATTACTATGAAACAACTCGATTGGGTACATTATAATAGGCTTTGTACGGATGTATATCTAAGTCATTTTAGTGTTGGAAAATGAATTTTCAAATTTTATTCATTTAAAGCGTGAGAATAGGAAATACGTTTGGTTTGTTTTTTGAATTTCTATTGGGAAATTAATATATATTTGATTGTAGTTTTCTAAATATATTTTTATATATGTTTTGCGTGATTGTAGTATATTTTCACACATATTTGTGTGATATGGTGAAAATTTATTTGTTTGTGTTTTCAAAAGAATATTTCCATAACAAATTAAAAACTGGAAATGACTTCATTTTTATAGAAAACTTTCAAAATAAACATAAACTCATTTTCTAGAATAGTTGAAAATTGGAAAATGACTCTTGAAAAAATAACCATACAAGGCCACAGTTTTTCAATATTAATATATATATATATATATATATATATGTGTGTGCCTTTTTCCTTCGCTTTCTTTTCTTTATCATTGACCCAAATCGAACTTTAACACAATTTGTTATATTGTGCAATTTGTTAAGATATTGTGCACGTTTTTTGTTTGTCAAAAAATATATTGTGCACATTTGTGAGCATTTTTGGAATATAAGTCTCATGTGATCCATTTGATTAATATACACTTTAATGCACATCCCACAATAATGCAATAAATGAAATTCAAAAATCACAAATTAACACTACTCAAAAATGGACTTTTAGATAGGTGGTTTATTCTGAAAGTCCACTTTTATATAACCGCAAGACATGTTATTTTCTTGCTGATGAACTTTTATACCTAAAAGCCCATTACAAATGAGTTTCCAAATTATTATGTGTTTTGCATGGATGTTCATAAATTTTAGTTTTTATTGCTACACAACTCAATGCTATTGCTCAACTATTCAGGCATTAAAAAACTTTTATTAATTATTTATAACATTTTGATTTTTTGGATATGTGTTATAATCGAATTTATAGAAAGTGAAAAAAATCAAAATAACACGAAATTATATGATTGAAAAGAAAATGGAGAGAAAAGTAATATGTAGAAAGAGGGGGGAAACACTCGAACAAATGTTGAGAGACTATACTACATGGATCATAAAAGCTACGCTTGGTATTATCTTTTCTTTTTTTCTTTTTTTTTTTGGACAATGGTATTATCTTTTTTTATGTGAGTAACTCACTCATTTTTTAAGCTATATATGAATTGAAGGATTTGAGTTAAATATTTTAGATTATTAATAATTGGCATGACTAGTAAGTGTGAATGGGTTGAGAATGGAATTTGGTTTAATAATTTAGTTATTGTTAATCGCCAATAATTATAGTAGAAAAAATCATCTAGAATGACTCTAATTTTATTTTTGATGAAATTACTCCTCTAAAAGTAATAAAAATGTGATGCATATCATTTAGTTTTTTTGTAAAGTAGTGCTTGTTTGATACATGTTTTTATCTTAATTTTGATGATTTTATTTTGTCACCAAAACAATGCTTTTAAAGGTTGTCCAAATACTCCTAAATGATTTAAAATGGTTTTAATATTTTTAGGAGTATTTCCTCAAGTTTATTTTTGATAATAATGGACAACACTTTTAATGATTTTATATCAATGGATTTTTCACTCCTAAACAAGGTTCCTAAATGTTGTCTAAATACTCGATTGGTTTAAAATGTTTTTACTAAATTTTTGGAGTATTTCTTGGGTTTTATTTTCGACAAAAAATTGGACAACATTTCTGTCTCGTGGTCGACCGGCCGCCCTATAGGGCAACCCAGTGCACTGAAGATGTTTTTAGAAACAGAAAATGAGACGGAAGGAAAAACAAGCGGTCGACCGGCCGACCGGGCGTCGACCGTCAGTCGGGCCGCCAATGGATCGGCCGCACTGCAAGTTTCATTTTTGAAACAGACTTAACCCTTCGTTTTTTGTTTAGGGGGACCGGTTGAAACAGGGTCGACCGGTCGAAGCTCACGCCGACCCGGCCGCCTGTTGTAATTTTCAAAGTGTTCTCTTTTCTCTTATTTCGTGCGACCGGCCGCCTGTGTATTGACAAAGAAAAATATGACCGTTTGACAACAGACACATTTCCTTAAATTGTGGGATTGATTTCTAACTATATTCTTGATTTTAATTGTATTTTTACGTAGATTTTCAATCCCCAAGAGAGCCTATGCTTGATCAATCATCTCCTATAAATAGAGGAAGTTTTGGAGCAACCAATAGAACAATTGAGATACAACACAACAAGATACACTTCAAGCAAACACTTGGTCTTTCATTGTTATTATTCTTGTTGTAAATTTGCCTAGCTTATCACTTTCACATCTTTGAGGTCTGGCTATTCTTGATTACACTTGCACTCAATTGTATTATTCATTATCGAGTTGTAATCTTGAATTTGTGGTCGTCATTCAAACACAAGATATCCTTGTGAGTGTTCTTGTGGTAAGAACACACTGGGTGAACTAGGTGTTAGGTGTAAGAAGATTGTGGTAATCTTCTTGTTGAGGTGTTGAAGAGTGTGGTGCTTTTTGAGGGTGAAGATTGTGGTAATCTTCACAAGGTGCCGTTTGGAGATTGTGGTAATCTTCAAGTGAGATTGTGGTAATCTCAAAGGTGGTGTTGAAGAAGAGTGTGATGCTCTTCAAGGTGTTGTAAGTTGAATTTGTATTTATTTTGGTAATTAATAAAATTCTTTTTCTTTTGAAATCCATCCCAGGATATCTTTGGGGTGGTAGAGGATTAGGCCACAGGTGGGTTGAACCTCTTTAAATCGACGTGTGTTGTTTATATTCCGCACCTTTATTATTGTATTTGAGCATTCGGTTTTAAAAAGAGGGCGAAATCGAAAGATGGAGATAATCTATTCACCCCCAGACAGATTATCGTAGAGCTGGACTTACAAGTGGTATCGAGCCAAACTCTTTGGCAAGCTCGTTTCACATCGCGAGTGAAGAGAAACGACGATCGGCTACTCTAACGAAGCTCATCTATCCCAAGCACCTCCACCACCAAGCCACCACTATTTGATTCCAAGAATTTTAATTTTCGGAAAGAAAGAATGGAATGCTATCTACAAGGTTGCGGGTTCGACATTTGGAACACCGTCATTAATGGAGAATCCATTCCGATGAAAGATACACCACACACCTCAAAAGGCTTCAAAAAGCTCAATGATGAAGAGAAGAAAACCATCTCCTTAAATGGTAAAGCTCTTAATATTTTACATTGTTCACTTACCACTTTGGAATTTGATCATGTTAAAGGTATTCGATCGGCACATGAAGTATGGCAAAATTAGAAGCCATCTATGAAGTATATGCAAATAAAAGGAGCAACTCAAAAGCATCTACTTCACAAATGGATACAACATCAAATCCAACAACATGGGATAAGCCTTCTACAACTTCCCATGATGAACAAGTTGACAATGCCTCATGGGCATCGAAAAAGAAAACGAGGTAAGTTCTAAACCTCTACTTCTTATGACAATGAATTGCAAAATGTATATAGTGATTTGCAAAATGATTATGATGAGCTACAAGATGAATTCCAAAACTTACTTGTTAAATACAAAAATTTGAAAAAGGAATTCATTGTTTTGAAAAATGATAAGGATAGTTTATTTACTTCCTATGAATCATTATCATGTGCTCACACCACCACTCTTGATAAGGTTAGAAACCTTGAGAAAGAAAATAGTACTCTTGTTGAGAATATTGATAGCATGAAAAAGGATTTATTAAAATCCAACTTGAGTACCAATAAAATGTTCAATATTGTTGATATTCATAATTGTGATAAAGGACTTGATCATAAGCCTAATGTTGTTAATCATATGAAAAAGGATCAAGTCACTATGCATATTGGTCATTATGCTCCTAGAATCATTACTTGTTTTTATTGCGGTAAAAAGGGTCATACGGTAAATACTTGTCGGGCTAAAAATAGCTCTAATTATTGTTGGAGACCTAAAAGTCTCAAGACTAATCCCAAAGGACCCAAACACATGAGGGTACCACAAAACAATGTCATATTAGGTACCGTGAAATAATGATCGAAGAAAATTCATACCGCCAAGAAGGCATCAAATGACCATTTCATTTGATCAAAGAAGGAGAAACTATTCTCAACAAAGCCAATTTCCAAGAAGAGTGTACAATCAAAAATGGGAAGAACACATCCTTGAAATGGCAAAGATATCATCAACAAGATGATTTTCAAAGAAGAAAAGACTTTCAACAATGGGAAGGGAACAAACCTTCGAAATGGAGTAATCAAAGAAGTCATCATCAACAAAGTGACTTCTCAAAGGAAGATATCATCAACAATGGGAAAGACACAACCCATGGAAACGGCGAATTGGTAAACCGTATCTCCCATTTGTATATGCATTTTATTTTTAATTCTATGCATACTTTTTGTGTCTTAATTGCAAAATGTATCTTCAAGTATTTATTTTTAATATAGGTCTCTTATATATTTATGAGTTTCAAATTTTTTAAAAGAGACCTTGCATGATTTTCTAAAAACTCTTGAGCATTTTTATTAAACTTATGTGGCTTACTATCTCTTATGAAATCTTATAGCATAAGCTCTTTTTGATATCTTCTATTACTTCCCTACACTTGTATTTTCTATGCAAATGTTGTCTAAGAATTGTGTAGGATACATATTTCATACTCATTGGCTATTACGTCATCAAGTTTCTTAAACCATCGAGGTATGTCTACTCGTATTTTTCTTTAAACTCGATTTTATGCTTATGCACATATCTTTCAAGATATTTCATTTTGACCCCTTAAGTGCCCCTAATTGATCTTGCAAATATTTTCTCTTAAAAGGCACTACGTGTTTAGTCTCGATTTTATCGTTTATATGTTTTCCGTAACCCATATTTGTTGGATATAGTCCAAACTTATATTTATGCAAAGTTTTAAAACTTTTGGGGTGAAAAATCGAATTTTGGAAAACTCGGGAGAAAGAAAAATCACCTGGGGGCCAAAGCAGGGGCGCGACGGCCGCTTCGCACATCGATCGGCCGCCGCCCATACCGACCGGCCGCCAGGCCATTTTTGATAGTTAAAAACTTTCGTCTTCGTTTCAAAACAGAACACGAAAAAACCCCCAAACCCTCACGCGCGAAAATTCTTCAATTCTTCATCATTTTTCACGATTCTTGTTGCTAATCTTCTCATTTTCACTAGAATCTTACATATATGGCTCCTCCTAGAAATTCCACCGATCAAAATCCCACTTCTAAGAGAAGAAAGGGTGGAGAGGGTCTTTCGAGAAATCGCGAGACGAAGCCGAACAAAGGGATATTCGAGCCGCTTAAAGAAACGCGTGGCTCAAGAAGGTGATGATGTTCAAAATCCCATTCTCTCTCGGGCCCAAATCACCGAGCTCCATGAACAATTTTCGCTCGAAAATTGCCGTTGGGCGAAAGGTAAAAAATCTTTTGTTACTCAAGCTCTAATTCCCGCAATGCTATTAATTTCATCAATAAGTATGCGAGAATGGTACTATGAGTATTCGGGGATAGGAGGTAAATCTATTGCTCGGACTAAAATGTGTCATTTTAGTTCATTTACAAATGAGTATCCTACTATAAGAGGATTTTTGAGGAACAAGGTTGGATGTATCTATGGGAGCATGCTTATGTTTTGTATGATGATGATATTATCCAACATTTTTATGCTAATATGTGGGTGCAATATGATAATGAAAGAAAGCCGATTGCCGTTAATTCGCTTATAAAGGGTCGTCATTTTAGATGGACTCCCAATGATATTTGCCGGCTTTTACATGTTAGAGAAGGTGGTTGGGATTATTTCTCTTGTGGGACTTGGAATGATGAAATGTTGGGGGTGTCGATGAAAGAAGTTAAGACGATTTGGGAGTATGGCCAAAGTATTCTTTGTTGGCAATGACACTTGAGCATCGTATTTTATCGGTCATTGTCGCAGATTGCATTTGTGGTAAGTCGGGAAAGATGCCTAGCAACATGGATTATTTTTTGACGTATAAGATTGCTAGGAGGGAACCACTTAACTTTGGTGCCATACTTATTCAATGTCTAATCGAGTCCATCACTCGAGGTAATAAGAAGTTAGTTATGGGAAATTGGATTTGTAAACTTCTTATTCAATCGGGACTTCCTTCGCCGGAGTTTAACTCGGAAGTTTTTCAAAATGACTTCGACATTGATAATATCTCCCAAATAGTCACGATGCGCAAGAATATGGACATCCCACCAACCAAAATGGCTAAAGGAAGAGGTCAAGAGTCCCCCGATCCTAATGACTACTTTGATGACATCGAGGCCGCAAGATTGGCGGAAGAGGGCGAACCGAGCAATCAGGAGGGTAATCTAGGTGCTCAACCGCCAGAGGTATACTCAAGCCGAATTTGATGAAATGAGGGCTTTTCATGAGACGAGGTATGAGGCTTTGGAGCAAAAGACCTTCAAAATGCAAAGTCTATCGGCAAGTTAAAGAAATTCATCAAGGACTTAATTCCGGATCTTGCTTCTCCTCGGATGAGGAATGATGTTACCCCACCCCTTTACTTTCTAAAGCATTTTCATTAATGTTGCTTTGCATTTTGATAAACTTTTGTAAAACTCATTTGTACTAATGATATTTGCTTATTTTTCTTAAAGGGTTAAAATTGCAAGTTGATTATGACTTGTGAATGATCATGACTTTGATGGAGTATTTGATGGTAAAAATACTCTTAAGCATTGTTTGATAATTGGTATGAAGTACTTGATGGTAAAAGTGTTTCTCTTAATGTTTTGACCTTTATGCTTAATGGATATGTTGGAATTTTTTTCATTTGATACATGTATGTGTAAGTCACGACTTATTACTTAGCTTATCTCAATTGGGTTAAACCTCGAGAATCTACTTTGAGCTCCTTACTTGATGAACTATTGTTGCATTTGTTGCATATGATCTTTTTGAGCTTTGGAATGAGGTTGATTGATGATATGAAAATTTTTGGCTTGAACCATTTACAAAGGTTATATACAACCTCTTCTATTTTTAACGCACACAAGTTGTTTGTTGAAATGTCGCAATGAAACTTTCAACTTCTACATGATTCTCTTGCTTCAAAATGTCGTAAAATCTTTTTGAAATCATGTTTTTAGCATACTAATGAGCTTATGGATCTTTTATGTTTCTTTTCTCCATTCTCCTTGGATTACTATGCTTTAATAGCTCAACGGTTATTAAACCGTCCCTTTCGCGCGCGCTTTGATATTATTATATGGTGTTTTCACCATCCTAACATTCTTTTGATGATTCCAAATGGGGAGAAAAACAGGGATATCGCTCATTAGCTCAAAGAAGCTAATAAAAGCTTGTCATAAAAGTTTATAAGCTATGGCTCATAAAAGCCATAAGTTGTGATTTGTTCTTAGTCCAATTGTTGCTTGATGGACTTATAAAATTGATTAATGATGTTTTGTGACAGGGGAGCTTATAAGCTCTTGAGCAAAATTGTAAAAGCTAAAGCTTCTAGCTTATGGATAATTGCTTTTACATTATTCTTGATATGCTTGTTGATAGGGGAGCTTGTGCTTATTATTGAAAAATATTTACTCCTACTTGGTTGCTTTAATATTTTTGGAAATTTTGGTTGCTTCCAAACGGTCAAATGTTTTTACCGGAAAATCATTTCTTAAAATTGCTCTCTTAGTTTGTGTAAAAATTGTTTTGGTTTGTAATCATCAAAAAGGGGAGATTGTTTGATACATGTTTTTATCTTAATTTTGATGATTTTATTTTGTCACCAAAACAATGCTTTTAAAGGTTGTCCAAATACTCCTAAATGATTTAAAATGGTTTTAATATTTTTAGGAGTATTTCTCAAGTTTATTTTTGATAATAATGGACAACACTTTTAATGATTTTATATCAATGGATTTTTCACTCATAAACAAGGTTCCTAAATATTGTCTAAATACTCTCGATTGATTTAAAATGTTTTTACAAAATTTTCGGAGTATTTCTTGGGTTTTATTTTCGACAAAAATTGGACAACATTTGCCTCGTGGTCGACCGAACATAGGGCAACCCGCACTGAAGATGTTTTTAGAAACAAAATGAGACGAAAGGAAAAACAAGCGGTCGGCCGGTCGACCGACCGTCAATGATCGGCCAGACTGCAAGTTTCATTTTTGAAACAGACTTAACCCCTTCGCGTTTTTGTTTAGGGGACCGGTTGAAACAGTCGACCGGTCAAGGCTCACGCCGACGGCCTGTTGTAATTTTCAAAGTGTTCTCTTTTTCTCTTATTTAAATGCGTGACCGGCCGCATGTGTATTGACAAAGAAAAATATGACCGTTTGACAGACACATTTCCTTAAATTGTGGGATTGATTTCTAATGACTATATTCTTGATTTTAATTGTATTTTTCTCAGTAGATTTTCAATCCCCAAGAGGAGCCTATGCTTGATCAATCATCTCCTATAAATAGAGGAAGTTTTGGAGCAACCAATAGAACAATTGAGATACAACACAACAAGATACACTTCAAGCAAACACTTGGTCTTTCATTGTTATTATTCTTGTTGTAAATTTGCCAAAGCTTATCACTTTCACATCTTTGAGGTCTAGGCTATTCTTGATTACATTTGCACTCAATTGTATTATTCATTATCGAGTTGTAATCTTGAATTTGTGGTCGTCATTCAAACACAAGATATCCTTGTGAGTGTTCTTGTGGTAAGAACACACTGGGTGAACTAGGTGTTAGGTGTAAGAAGATTGTGGTAATCTTTGTTGAAGTGTTGAAGAGTGTGGTGCTCTTGAGGGTGAAAGATTGTGGTAATCTTCACAAGGTGCCGCTTGGAGATTGTGGTAATCTTCAAGTGAGATTGTGGTAATCTCAAAGGTGGTGTTGAAGAAGAGTGTGGTGCTCTTCAAGGTGTTGTAAGTTGAATTTGTATTTATTTTGGTAATTAATAAAATTCTTTTTTCTTTTGAAATCCATCCCAGGATATTGGGGTGGTAGAGGATTAGGCCCTAGGTGGGTTGAACCTCTTTAAATCGACGTGTGTTGTTTATATTCCGCACCTTTATTATTGTATTTGAGCATTCAGTTTTAAAAAGAGGGCGAAATCGAAAAGATGGAGATAATCTATTCACCCCCTCTAGATTATCGTAGCCGCTTGACTTACAAAGATCTTTATAAATAAATAAAAAATTATTTTAATTTAATTATTTATAAATTATATTTAAAATTTGAAAAAATCGTAGTCAATTTCTATCAAAAATTATAAGTTAAAATCGAAAACTTATATAAGACTATTTTTGTTTATTTTAGTATTATTTTTATAGAAAATACTATGTGAATTATTTTCTATATCATAAATATAAATATATATTCATTAACACATATTCGGGTAATTTTAAATCCATTTTTGTGATAATATATTTAACATATTTTTATCTAAAAACTTATTTAAGAATAATTATTTAAAAATATTTCCCTACATTATTATTATTATTATTATTATTATTATTATTATTATTATTATTATTCATTTTTAATTATCAATCAAAAACTTGAAATCAAGTAGAAAATTGGTCATTATATTCCTTTTTTCAAACAATAGATTTTTCATTAAAAACTCAATAAAAAAAACTTATATCGTTGCCCACTGGCGAAAAACCTCCTTGTACACACAACTCTCAAGGAAAAAACTACACACAACCAAACTAAAATACTACCACACCCAAACTAAAACACTCTCACCCGAGGAGACTAAACCACTCCTTACGGGAGACTTGGTCAAACAAACGTAAAACACCAACAAAAAACAGGCACGAGCAACCACCACATATTGCTGAACAGATAAAACTGATCCACCTACAAGTTTCACAAATAACTGGGAAAATAAAAGACACAAACAAAAATAAATACATATATATATATATGATTAGAAGCTATAAATAATTTTATATAAATAAAATAATACTCCCTCCATCCCAAAAAGATAGACCGCATTTATTTTTTTGTCCGTCCCAAATTATGGGTTTGTTTCCTTATTGAGAGTATAATTATACAACAATATACTAAATTACCCCTATTTAATTCACTTGAAATGATATACAAGTACCACAATTTAATACAAGGGCAAAATAGGAAGAATATGGAAAATAATTATAATCCCAATTATATTTATTATGTTTTCTTAATATGTGTGAATTCTTCTACTTGCCTATCTTTATGGAACAGAGGGAGTAAGAAAAAATCTCTGAATTCTTATGAATTGAAAATACAAATCATTTAAAAAAGAAAGAAAAACATTTGAAATACTAAGCTATAAATCATATAAATAGTTATATATGTCAATATTAATTAATTTCAACAATAACTTATAACATTTATTACATATATGACATTGCAAAACAGTAGTGTCTGTACCTACTAAATTATTAAGTTATACAATTAAATAAATATGTAAAATAAATTAAATCATTTGATTAGTGATTTTATTAAAAATAAATAGTTTAATTATATATAACACTGGTTGATAATGTCTATTAAACCATTAATCATTTAAGCATAGCAATTTTTAATTATTATTTTTCTTTATATAGTTATATTGACTATATATAACCATTTGGAATATAAAAGTTCATTAGTGTAAAATAATTGCGCAAAAAAAGCATAAAATAATAACAATAAAATTTCGGACAATTTATCACGACTAATATCAATCAAAAGTGATGAAGATTTGTGGTTTTTATTTAATCCCACGCTGGATCACCGATCGTTAACATTTATGCTGAGGAAGAAACAGTGCAATATAACAAAAGGACTGAGATCCCAAATTCAGAATTCTGATCGCAATGAGTATTATCAAATATCAATATGCATCATTTTCAACAAAAAAAAAAAAAACGGGTTATGCCATGTCGGTTTATTCCATACCATGCCTACTTCAGGTGCATAACAACCGTATATTTATTATTGATGTGTAAAGATTCACATACAATCACAGACCGACGTATATGGCATGCAAATTTACGGTAGATACTATCCAAGTGTATTCCTGAAGTAGCATCTACAAGACCTACCTGCCATGTCTTTACGCACAGTTCATGTAACTTATTCTATGATGTAGCTCAACTCTTCGCGCCATTCAACAAATCCAAGAAAAGGAACCAAGAACAATTCACACAAAGAACCAAGCAACATAGAAGATTCAAAATGCACCTAATGTTTTATTTCATTAAATCGATAGAGGTTCTGTTATTGGCCTGAACAACTCCAAAAAAGAATAAGCAGCTAGCATCTACTTAAACACAGGTTGGTGGTATCTTTGATATACCTTGACGTTGAAGTTCCACCATCACGCTATCAGTAGACGGGGGTTTCAGTCCAAGTGGCAACGGCAACCATGGTTTCGATAAAACATCTCCGATGGCTGCATCTATGCTCTCCTTAGACTGCTAAAACATTTACGATCATCAGAGTCAGGAAAAATTTACAGCAATGTTGGCAAAACTTCGAGCTGATATAGTTAAAGAGTTAAAACTGAAAGAATTGCTGTTTCAAATACGTTTTGTTTTAGTTTCATGCATATTTGAGTTTGTTTTTACGGTAACTTCCAATTTACCACGCGCTAAACATACAGAGGATGATGTTGGGGAAAAGAAGTAATAATGGTTACTAGCTAGTGGCTTTACAATATGGAAATGTAATGTAAAACAAAATATTTGGGCACCTTTTACAGTCCAATATAATACAGGTAGCTGATATCTTATTCAATGTACACCCAAAACCAAAAATATTAGGCTTCTTTTACAATCCAATTTGTTTTGATTGGGTTACCAAATTGAAAATGGCAAACGTTCTTTTTCATATTTCCTATAAACAAAAAGGGCAGGCAAACCCAAGTTGGTTAAGTTGCCTTGTGTCTCTATTATTTTCTAGTACAATAAAAGAGCTATCCTTTCTGAAATTCAATCTCTAGTAACCAGCCTAAAAACCATCTCATGCCCATGAAGCACTCACAAGTTGATCTTAAAGATTATTTAGTCTAGTCTCACTTTCATACCCTTATATAACCACCATAAAAATTATATAAAAAAAGAAAGTTTCAGTGAAAGAAATTCCTGCATTATTTCCTCCATTAACCCTTAAAATCATACCACATTTTTTTGCCATACATGTTTGAAATGCATGCATTCGGAGGGTTCCATTCTAATAATGAAGGATGTCGTGTGTTGAAATTAGAAAGGGAAACAGAAAGTCGTTTTGGATCTTGCATTAGTTATGAGGAAAAAAGAAGAGCCGAGAAATGGGTGGTTGACAACATTTACAATGGCAGAATATAGAGGATGAGAGCGTTGTCAAAACATACATGTGCTTTGGAGCTTCTTTGTTTGGGTGGAAAAGGAAAGATACATGGGACTAAAATAAAGCTTAATTTAATGTGACAGCTTGAGAAGAGGTAACCGTTGGTTCACTAAGAAACCACTGCGATACTTATTGTTGGATGTTCGTAAAACTTAGCAGAATGCCTATAGATTCTCGAACATTTTAGCACTATTTTGCAAATGCTCGCAGGAAGAGAAAACACAAGCAGTAGTGATGTGCCATTTTAATCAAATACTCTACTCTGTGTTACCAGACGTGGCCTTAGTTATCATTCCTTGTTGCCTCTAATTTATGATTTAAAAACACAGTTTTGGTTGATAATCTTTGGCTTCAGCAAATTCATGTCAAGACAGTCATATTGGTGTAAGGGTTTCTACACAAGAATGTGTTGTGTTTATTACTACCAGTAACATATGGAAACTAATATTCTTTGCCTGGTTCGACCAGCTACCTCTAGCTCTTACCTGACCATGGGACTACTAGAGTAAGCATTTACAAGGAGAGCCAATCAAACTAATTCAAAGTCTATTTGTTAGCTACCACATCATACGACCCTTCAAAACTTAGTCCTCTATGAACCTAAATGAAGTAAAGAGACGACAAATAAATCTCACCAGGTGAGAGTCAAACGATGGTTGGGATAGTGTTTGTCCATTGGGTGTAATGGGAACACCAATGCTGGGTGCTACTCTGTACATGGAAGTAGGTGGTAGGCCTGGGACTGGGGGAGTAGTAAACCTCTGCATGATTGTTGTTGGGTTAAAAATGAAACATTTTCTCACTTATGTCTTTACATTCATGGATGTAGTCAGGCGCAACTGAAAAATCAATCAAAAGTGTAGGGTTTTATAATTACCGTGGGAGGTAAATGCGGCGAAAAGCAAGGCATTCCTGGTGCAGGAACCTACATAAAGGAAATATGCCATTAGAGCAAGAAGAGGGTGAGTGTTGTGTATGTGTGTTATACACTTACATCTTGGTGGTGGTAATACCAAAAATAAGGGTCACCAGGTGGCGGTTGTGGCGGAAGATGACAAGGTGTGGCCCAAGCAGGAGAAGGTGAAGAGGCTAGATGACTAGGCCACATGTACGCCAGTGATTGGTCGACAGATGGATGACCCCATACATGCAAGGGTCTATTATGAGGCATTGATGTCACTGGAGGAAAACCTGTGGTTGGTACAACCCAAGAATTCACATCACTCTTCCCTGTCCTGCCCGTGGTTCCACATATTTGCCTCCTCCGTCTCCAAGTTGCTGCCTCGGCTTCTCGGGCTAATAAATGTTTTCGATGAGATCGATATTTCTGCATATTACGAAAAAAACACTTGACTTTGTTTCAAAATTTTACCTAAGCGGAAAAGGAAGAAAAACATAAAGCATCCAGGAATGAGAGTCCACAGGAAATAAATATTTTTACAGCCCACAATTTTGATGCTTGAATTTTAAGCCTTCAAAGGTAACGAAAACTAGTACTTCTGATTCAAACATTACGAATCAATTTTCTGAAATAACTAATTCTGCAACCAAATTAACCAAGCAAGTACAAGAATACAGAAGAAGTTCGAACAATTAACTAGTAAAAGGACTGCTAAAAACTAGACAATCTGTTTCATCACCCAGCTGTTGTCTACTATTCCGGAGCCAATCTGTTTCATGTTCGAGCAATTACAATTGCACATTCACTTGCAAATTTTTCTGCTTTTTCTCAGTTTCCTTTTGTATGGAAAAATGAGATGTTTCCTAGTTGGCTAAAGGATCTTGTATGTAAGGACTTATCATCCCAGTTTTAATAAAATACAAGTTTTCCTTGCGTCAAAAAAAAAAAAAAAAAAAAAAACTAGACGAAGATAGGTTCATGGAAAAAACTTCGGCAGCATAAGATGACAAAAGAAAGTATTCAAGCCAGCAAAACAAAGTTTCAGAAAAGATTAAGAGATGAAGTATGTGGATATTGTGGAAGTCAAACATGAAATAAAGAACATTAAAGAAAAAGCCTAAGGTATGTGCAAACTTGAAGATGGCTGGCAATGTTATGGCGAGTAAGACAATCAATTCCCATAAGCTCCAGAATTTTTGAAGGCACAGCCTTGTCCACACCAAGCTGTTCCACAGCGTGAACAAACTGCCTATGCAGCTCGGGTGTCCAATCCACCTATGCACAAAAATCAAGAAACCATTTCATCTTCTTTTCAAATGAAAAATCCACAGTAACCTACTCAATTACACTGGCTATCCTATGCACTAAGGTTCAAAAGCACAGAAAATTTTAATAAATCAGTAGCATTCCACATAAGTTTGCTTCTTCTCAGGATGCATATGAGAAATCCACAAACATGATTGAGAAAGACAATTATTTCAAATGATTTCATATGTTATTTCATTGAAGACAAAGTGCCTCTAATACATCAAACTTACTAGAATTTAAGTTAGTTTTTGCTGAGTACTTGTGCTTACCTTCACTTTCCTCTTGCCCGAACTATTGTTTAAACGAGTTGATGATTTTCTTCTTTTATCAGCTCCGCTAGAAGATATATTGACCACAGAATCCTCCCTTGTACTCACAATTTCCTCTCCCTGATTCAAGCTTGACCCTGAATCAAAGTTTGAGGCTGATGCTAATGCAGAAACTGAGGGAGCATTTTCTTCTGTATTAGAATTATTTTCTTCATCCACTTTGTCCACTTTTACTGATCTAGTCGCATTAGCACTCATCTCCGATTCCTCACCAGCTCTAACCGAGATTTCAGCTTTAATTTTCGGGTCCATTTCCAAATCCAGCTGCATGTTCTCATGGTGATCCCCACAAAAAGGTGAGTAAACAATATTGTCAAGCAAATTCCAATCTGAGAGGAAGACTAAGCAGTCACAAGGAATTTAAGGAAAGAATTCCTAGATTCAACCATCCTTTATCTAGAAAAAGAATGGTAAATTTACAGTGAGACATTGAGGCAAAATAGTTACATGACATCTGCATTTTCCCCTACAACACAACATATTAGTGGATCTATATAATAGCCATAGATTTTCACTCCCCTGTTTCACAACACATTTACTAACCCCTGTGCAATGCTGAACTCTTAGATTTTGCTATTCTTTGAATAGCTTCCAATGCAGCGAGTGTCATGCCAAATAACAAGCCTCTCAATAAGTTATCCTGATCAACTTTGTGAATTGTTGATTCACACACTACTTTTCAATTCTTCTGCTTCTCCCCACCAGATGCATGATGAGCTATAACTACAAAATCCATTTCACCAAGACAAGTCCAGAAAACTACACCAGACAAAGTATCTGAAGCAATTCTTCATTACAATTTTCATGTATAGCTACTTCTGTAAAATAACACACTGTCTAATTAAGAAAAAATGGTATACCATAGTTTCCCAAATTTATGCTACGGAACGTACAAGTAAAAGAGAAGAATGTCCACTATCTCATCCATGATCAAACAACATACACGGTTGTTTGACTCTTTTATTGTATCATCAACAGTAAGGTTTGTTTCCATCCAAAGCCAAAGCAGATGAACAAAATCAAACAATAAAAACAACACTCGGATTGTTTTCTAAATACATCTCAAGAGCATCTTATACCTCGTATCAACCATAGATAGGCAATTCACACCAAAAAAACAAATCGCATCCGTTCTTTAACTAACAACACAATAGATACTTGATCATCTTACACTCCACATCGAGACCAGTAGGAGGCAACTTTATATCCAAGTAAAATTTAACATCTCAAAACTTAGTAAACTGCATAAAATTATGAAACCACACACCTCATGCTCTCCAGTGCAAGTTTCTGCAGTCCAGGGTTAGAGTCCGGTACACTCTCTGGGTACAAACTCCTACTGCAGTTTCAACGCCAAGCCTTCCAGCTTGAAAAATAAAAAAAACAAAAAAAAAAAGAAGAAAAAGAATAGAGACAGAGAGAGAGAGTACCAACAGTGAGAAAACGGATCATATTCATATCCATAACTTCCAGTCCAAATTACAAGCATGAAACATCCAAGCTTCATTGTCAACAGATTTTGAAGAGAAATTTAACAAATCATCTAAATTGGAACTTACGAGATCTTCGCCTTTCTTCCTTCCCCAATGGCGCCGGTGGCATGCGGAACAACGACGTCTCAAAATGAGTAGTGCTCGCGAATCGGTAACGGAAAACCAAGTCGGCAAGTTGCGATTTCAGGAAAAATCGTTTAAGCGAACCCTAAGTCCCATGGCTGATCTCAAGGAGCTTCTCTTCCACCTTTTTTTCTCAGAGCTAAAGTCATTAATGAGTTTATGAGTGAGAGTGAGAGAGTTCAGAGTTGGGGTAATTTGTTTAAATATAGTAAAAATGAAATGGGATCGTCAAAATATGGTAAAAACTGGAGAGGATTGTGATTTTGTTCGTTGGCTACAAGACACACAACGGCGGGGAGAGCTTTTTTACATTTTTTAATAGGCTGGCGCACATTGATATCAGATGTGCGACAAAGACTATTTCTGGTGAGCTTTTTTACTCAGCCTATTAAAAAATGAAAAAAAAGCTAAAGCCAACAAACAAAATCACAAATCAGTTTTTTTACCATATTTTAACGAACCCATTTCATTTTTACTATATTTAAACAAATTACCCTCAAAGTTGCCTTCAAAAGCTTGTGATCATAATAGCAGCGTCAATCGTTGGTGGCTTTTATTTGTCTTATTATTTACAGCCAATAATAACCCAATTTTATTTATTTATTTTTCATTTTTGGCGTGGGGTTACAAGGTACACGTAATCTGTATTGCTCGTGTTGTGTTTTTTAGAGTCCAAAAACCTCGTGTTGTTTTTTTAAAGAGTAAAAAGTCTCATGATATAGCACTTTAAACTTTTTAATTTCAAAAATTAAGAATTAATTAATCACACTAGAAAATAACATAAGTTTTCACTCATTGCGTTTATTTTTTGAACAATTCTATACTAATGATTACGATATGCCTAATAATTAATGCAAACTCATAAATAGTGAAAGAATTTTAGCTAATTCTTTTTTTTTTCTTTCACTAAATTTAAATATTTGTAGGCCCATTCAAGTTTATTTTAGTACATATCCTATATGGAAGGGTGGTGAAAATCGAACCTCAAATCTTTGGTTTGTACTTGAGAGTCGTTGATTACTCGATCACTATCCGATGACCGATTTCATATGCTACTCAACCTATTAACACTAATTTCAAACGCTATACAAAGAGAATGACAGTTTTAATTTGGGTTTTTCAGCTCAAGTAATATCGAATCTATACTAGTTTCACTTATGTGACTTTAGTCTATATTCTTTGAGTTATCGAATGTAATTATTTTATACTATCTTGTTACAAAATTTGTTTGACGCTAATCGAGTGGCAACTTAGTATCTAGGCGGACGCCAAGAAATAACATTGTAGTTTATTAACTTTTTTAATATATTTTGGTCGGATTTTGGTCATCTAGACCAAAATTTTGCACCGATTTTGAATCGCCTCGTCTAAGGTCGTGTAGCATCTAGGTAATCACTTAGGCTAATTTTCATAACATCGATTCCAATATATTTTTGTTTAAGGGTGAGTATACTGATTATCAATGAAAATAAATATTGATTTTTATTTTCATTTTTTAAAAATTTATAATTAGTAATAGAGCACTTATATATACCATATAATTATAAAAACAATGATAGACATCAAAATAAAACATGAGTAATGTACAAACAACGACTATAACTATTGGGGTTAGCCTAGTAGCCACGATTATTATTCTTTAGTGAAACGGTCCGAGCTCGAATCTCGCAATGACAGCGGACCAAATTATTAAAAAGAAAACGAGTCGGTTGATGAAATAATTCAATTATTTCCTTAATCCTTAGTACTATAACAGATACGATTTAACAGTTTAGTTACAACCAAAAAATAAAATTATTAATAGGACTTTTTTTTTTATAAAGAAAAAACTAAAAATTAAAGTTTGATAGGAGTAGATTACTAGATTATCTTAAAACAATAAAATTCATCAAAATATTTTTTTTTCATCAATGATAACTGATAAGGGTAGGCCCTGATTGGTAAGTGTAGAAGGTGGCTGTTTTAGGTGAGGACAGAGGTACTATTTAGGCCCGTTTGAGGTGGACTTGAAATTATGAGTATTTGGACTAGCTAGGTCGGAACCCACTATCTTAGGCCTGGCCCTATATAGCTTTCTTTACTACTCATTAGTCAAATTCATTGCTTCATCATCTCTCTCTCTCTCTCTCTCTCTCTCTCTCTCTCTCTCTCTCTCTCTCTCAAAAAGTATTGTACTTTTTCTTATAAAAAAAAAAGTTAATTTAGTTGGAGTTAATGTGAAAAAATGTAGGGTTTTAATTATATGGTTGAGTTTTCATTAAAAACATTTATTTTCACTAATTCCAATGGGATTATTCGGTTATATCTTTTTTTTTTGCATGAAAATTGAGAATATATTTGCTTGAAATATAAATATTGAGAATATATATTGGTTTAAAAATGAGATGATATTTGATCATATATTTTTTAATAACGAGGACATCCTCAATGGTGAGGATTTTGGAGAAAATTCGGATCATGAAAATCTGGTTTTTGAAAGCAAACAAGGTGGGGATGTGGGCCATTTTGTCTTTTTTTTTTCAAATGAAAATCTTGAGTATTTTTTTAAACCAATTATGGAATTAAAAATAAAGACATAAATTCAAAAAAAATTGTGGAACAAATATTAATAATATTTGAGAAAAAATATAAATTAAAATTTATTAAATATTAATTTAAAGAAATAAATATACCAATAATTAAAATAATTATTTTTCAATATATAAATTAAAAATATTAATTAAAATAGTTATTACAAATATATATTTATATAATATATGTCAAATGAATTGAAATAAAAATCAATAATACATGAAGAGGTGGTCTTGTGTGAGACGGTCTCATAGAGTTAAATTCATGAGACGGATTCTACAAAACACAAAAAAACATGGGCTTTTTTTATGGTTTGGGTTTGGATTGAAAATTTAGTTACACATATGATCCGTCTCATGAACAATACCCATAAAATCGTCTTCTACAAGTTTTTGCCATATGTGAATTAATTATGAGACCCATTAAAAGTTGTAAAATAGGTTTAACCATTATGGATAAAAAAAATTGTAAATATTTTTTTTCTTTTGATGTGGCAGCGGAAGTGACACATATAAAATTGTGGAAAAAACCCCTCAAAGATTTTTCTACTAGAAATGTCTTGGATTTTGCACAAAAGTACGTGATGAGAGTAAAAAAAATATTTGGAGGTGTTCTAAAATATATTTTTTCATATATCTAATGAGTTATATTAGATGTGAAAATGGGATACAATTATGTGATAGTGTGAGTGAAATATAGTGGCAAAGTACGGGAATATCTCTCATAATAGGTTTGAAAATTGTGGAAAAACGAGAATAGTGAATTTATTTAGAGAAAATATTGATTTAATGTTTCAGATTAATAATATAAAATTGAGAGATGGGAACGTACAAGCCCGTAACTTTTTGAAGTGTTTTTCCCCTATGTGAAAGTATCACAATGTCTAGAATAATGATATGGTACATTGGTACTACAAGCAAATTGATAATCTAATTTTGAAGAGAAACTGAAAAAATCTCAAAAAAATTATTTTTAAAGTTATTTGTATTATAAATCGAGTATTTAATGCTATATGACTCAATTACTAGAAACCCAAAAAAACAATTAAGGAAGCTTATTTGGTTAACGAAAATTGGGCACAATGAAAGTTGGTTTATTCACCGCTACATCACAACAAAATTTGTCAAAACTTTTGGCGAAAGTCTTACGGATTTGACAATGTCCCCATAAAATATATGTTTTATTTATTTATAGGGGTCACCCATCCCATGCCTACTTTCCAAGCCAAACACGCTTCGTAGTTTACAACAAAAATTTATTGTCATATCTAATTCTTTGCTCTACTTTAACAAACCAATGTTGATTCTTATAGGGCACCCTTTGTTTCACAACTAGAATCAGCAGAGCCCCACCCTAAGCGGTCTAACATTGCAAGAATCCATATGGATCCTCAAAATACAACCTCGATTTCAAATCTTTTGCCTATAATCTCAACAATTTTCTTGTTTATACAAACGATTTCATTTGCCTATTTTCTTGACTTTGTTCTTTGGCTCTCTCTCTTTCCTCTTGGCATCAAATTTTTTTATGGGATAACTCCCACGCCCTAACACCTTGCTGTGGTGCAAATAGTAGTCCATCTTGTAGGAGACTTATAGCTAAGTCTAGTATTTGATGTAATACCAAGTCAATAATATTACAAAATGGATAAAATAATAGATCCGTGAGAAGTCAAAAAAATATTTATGAGACCATACGCAATCCACAAACTTTTAGTGTTTTGTTAGGTCATGTCCCTTTCTCATCTGTTGGCAATTCCCCACCTAAGATTAGGTGTTATTTTCCATTTTTCCTACTACAAAAGCACAAACTTTGAAAGGTAGCCACCAAGAACAGTTATTTGGCCTCTTTTGGTTCAGAGAAAGACTATTTCCTTTCAAAAAGGTGGTACTCTTTATCTTTTGGTGGGCCATCACATTAACGAATTATAAATTCGGAAATAGTACTTTCATAGCTCTTAAATTGTGAAATTCGAATATTATTTGGGTTAATTTGAAAAAAAAAAATTTCGATGAAATCTTGTTCACATTTTTCATTTTGTCATTCCTTTAAGTTTCACGATCAATATGAAAGTATCCTAATGAAGTAGTTCCTTCGGAATCCAATAACCAACAATGATTACTTAGGAACTAAAACGATAACAATGCTCTATGTTGGACTAATTCTTAGTGCCCGAAAAGGTGGAGAAGTTAGTCAGAAGAAAGATCTGCAAGCGTGGGAAGAAATTACAACATTTATTTTTTCAGTAGGCATGTGAATAATACAAATATTACATTATTTCATAAAAAAATTACACATTTTTGTGAAGATTATATAATGAAAAATATACATAATTCGTATGGTAAAGTGTAACAAAAAATAATTTATATAGTAAAGTATAAAACCATGAATAGTA
Source organism: Rehmannia glutinosa (assembly GCA_016081115.2). Classification (NCBI taxonomy): domain Eukaryota; kingdom Viridiplantae; phylum Streptophyta; class Magnoliopsida; order Lamiales; family Orobanchaceae; genus Rehmannia; species Rehmannia glutinosa. Next base: position 52,453,802 of record CM071929.1, read on the forward strand.
TAGGGATTTAGTGTAATATCCTCTATAAATTATAACACAACCTTCTTGTTTTCTTTATGGCAGATATTCAAATACTGGATCTTCTTTCTTATTTAGGGCCAAAAGAATTGGTACTTTTTTTGTGTCCAAGCCCATCCACAACATATACTCAGCAAGGGCCACCATCCTTTCTGGGCTTGGGACGGACCAAGTCCATTATTTGAAATCATTAACTAGTGAAGCCTTCTACATGACCCACTTTGACGTAAGTTAGGCCCCTGTTGCTTCGCTAAATTTTTAGAAATAGGGATTTTACTCGGTATTGATTAGTATTGGTGTAACATTGTTATACGAGGTTCTTAGAAAAATAGAAGGGTACTGGGTCTCTAGAATTCTTAAACTTGAAAAAAATTATTTATCGTCACAAATTAAAAAATAATAAATACAAAATAAAAGGATATTAGCGACGACACGTGTCGCTAAAATCTTAAACTTGAAAATCTTATTTATCGTCGCAATATAGACTAATAGTGGATTCCATGACAAATCAAACAAAATTTACTGACCGAATGATATGTCGTTGCTAACCATGAAGTTGATGGAATTCCATCGACCAATTATTGTCCTGTTTAGCCATGTGACCCAAATCAATGTCTTTTTTAATCATGTTTTCTAAAAATATTTTTTCTAGCCATTTTGAACGAAAATGACAATCATACTCTCTTTATATTCTTTGGTGTCTCTTGGTCATTTTCGAAAAATTGGTGCGGTGCATTTCTCGACATCGAAAAATGATTATCGGTCCTGATCACACCAAGAATGTTTCTCGGTCCCAATAAATGTACCAATTTGAAGAAATGAAAATAAGACCAAAATAGATAATTGAACTCAAAAATGATCGAAAAGATGTAATCGAACAACATCTCTAAAAAGGACAAATAGCTAAAAAAATCCGGAATGTTCTTTAAAATCTCCCAAATGGATAAGAAATAGAACCCCAACCCTAAGGATTCCTTGTATAACCAATTTATTTTTTTATTTTAATTTGATACTATATTTATTTTAAAGATATACACACAATTAAAATAATTTTTTATAAAAACTTATATTATATCATCTCCAATACTCGACACTACTTTGGTGTAAAATTCGCATTTTATATTCTATTTCCGCACTAAAAAGAATATTTCATAAGATTCTTTCTTTTATTAGTTTAATATTATTTTTATTACTTTATAATTGATAAAAATATTTAAGTGATAAAATTAATAGTAGTCTTCATTACATCGGCATGACGGCGTCAAAAATCAAAATTAAAGAGGAAACAAAGTGAAAATGCATCTACTTTTGCAAATACGGTCAAATAAGAGAATGCAAAACTTCGGGAATTCAGTTGCAAAAAATATCGCGTTATTGAGTTGAAAATGAAAAAATTGAAGCGCAAAATCATAAATCTAAAACAAATGAATTGATGAGAGAAGATAATATTTTAATGATGAATTGGATTCCATTTCTGATCCCGAATGAAGTGAATTCTCCCGATTGGAGCAACAAAAAAATATGCAGAAAAGGAGGCAAGCATAACAACCAAACTCTGGCAACAAATTTGATATGTTTGGAGATTGTTTTTCAGATCTTGAAGACTTGAAGGGTCTGGAAGTGGTATATCTAGAGCTGTCAAAAAGGGTAAGGGTCGTCGGGTCAGCCCGCCCCGCCCCACCCTGCCTAAGGTAGGGGGTGGGTTATATATTTAGTAGCCCGCCACGGATCGCGTGGGTTTGGCGGGCTAGCCCGCGTAAAAAAAAAAAAAAAAAGAAAAATAGATAAAAAATAGTATAATTGATATTTTATATTTTTATCTCCTAGAAAAGTGTATATAATATTTTTATAAAATATGTACTTGTTATCCATTAGTATATTTAATTCATTAAAATTAATAATATAAATAAAAAATATTCTTTTTATTTTTTTTTTAATTTTTGGCGAGCCGGCCCGCCTAACCTGCAGCCCAAGGCGGGTTGGGTTGGGTTGAGATTTTATTGGCCCACCCCACCCCGCCAAGTGGCGGGTTTTGCGGGTCAGGTCGCCCCCCCGCCCGCCGCCGCCCGTTTCGACAAATTGACTCTAGGTATAGCAGATTATTAGAAAAACATTGGTCTTGTATGGTTGTGTTTCCAACACCATTTTTCCAGTTTCCAACTATTCCGAAAAATGAGTTTATGTTTGTTTCAAAAGTTTTCAATAGAAATGAAGTCATTTCCAGTTTTCACTTTTTTATAGAAAATATTCTTTTGAAAATACAACCAAACAATTTTTCATTCAGATTACGCAAACCTAGGTAAAAATACACTATAATTACGTAAATCTATGTCAAAAATACATTTGAAAAACTATAACCAAACATATTCTCATTTTCAATCAGAAATTTAGACAACAAACCAAATATATTCTCAATTCTCACACGAAAACCAATAAAGTTTGAAAATTAATTTTCCAACACTAGAAACTAGAACTTGGACTTGAAAATACATCCATACAAGCCCATTGTATCTATTTTTATTTGTATTTTCAATAATTTTATTTTTAATTATTTTATGAAATTTTACCTATTTTATGCCCTTTTTATTATTGCTGTAATTTTATGATTTAGAATTTTGTAATATATTTTATGTAAGATTTATAATTTTGTGTGTAGTATTTTAAATCTCATAGTATTATTCAATTACACATCATATTATTTAAAAAATTTATCATATATAATTGCATTAATTTTAATTATTTCCTTAATTTATAAAAATAGTTTTTTAACAGGAATTAAAATTAAGAAAAGAAAAGAAAAACAAAAAGTGGCGCATAAACAGTGCATCAAAAATAGCGCAAGTGATTGGCGCTCTCTTTGGACCTTAGAGCAACTCCGGTGCGGCGCATTTCAAAGTAGCCGCAACTTTTCCCCCTCCAAAGACGGCGCCATATGTTGCGCTATTTTAACATTTGCTACAGTACCACGCCAAAAATAGCGTGGTACTGTAGCGACGCTACTTTTTTTTTTTTTTTTTTTGATTTTTTATTTAATTTGTTATAGCTTTATTTTAATATTAAATATTATTATTAATATTATATTTCAATTAATCTACTATAAAAAATACTAAAATTAATGTGATATTAATTTCATTAAATTTAACTTTTTTTGAATTTGTTTATATTATATTATATTTTTGCAATTTAATTAATTTTGAAGATAAAAAATTAATAAATATTATATTAAATAAAATTATTTATATAATATTTTTATCAATTATAAAATAATAAAAATAAAAATAAAAGAAAGAATCTTATAGAATATTCTTTTTAGTGCGAGAAAAAATAAGTTCTTTGGAGATGAAGTCACAGATTTTGCGCTAAAAGTAGTGCAAACTCTGCACCAAAATAGTGAAGAGTGCTGGAGATGGTCTTAAAGATTAAGCCAAACTCTAATTTAGAGCTGGAGTTGGTCTTAGTAATGTAAAATTTTTTTATTTTTTTTTGAGGGGATGTAAAATATTAGATGAAACACCTAATTGAAAACTGAACGTCCTCTCGCCGAGAACGAAAGTATATTATATATACGTACAATGTATAGAAATTAATTAGTATATACAGATGAGTATATATATATATATATATATATATATATATATATATATATATATATATAACGCGCAAAAGAGTAAAGAAAAACAAACAACAACATTATAGAATTAAGAAAAAAAAGTTAGTTTAATTAATTTCTACGAGAAGGAAAGCAACTTGTTCATGCCGCTGAGAACTCTATATATAATTATCATAATTTACATTACAAAAAGTAATGTCTAATTAAACGTAACGATACACATTAATTGTTCTTGTACACAAGAACAATTCACACAAATTAGAAAAAACAGACAATAAGAGAGAGAAGAAATCGAGCAAAGGGGAATTGAAGAAAATAAACACAATGCACATTAGATGATACATTCTATATATATATATATATATATATATCATCTCAGTGCTGGAAATGTCGTCGAGTTGAGTTTTTTTTTTCTTTAATTAAGCACAAGATGGTGGTACTTTTGATATTCCTTGGCGTTGTAGCTCCACCATCACACTGTCCACAGACGGCGGTTTAAGTCCAAGTGGCAGCGGCAGCCATGGCTTTGATAGAACATCTCCGATGGCCGCATCTACGCTCTCCTTTGACTGTGTTTACACATAATTTACGAAAAAACGTTATGATGTTAGAAAAATTAAAGAAACAAGAAATTATTATGTATAATTCATTAGCTATCTACAAAACTAATGTAATTTTATTTACGGATAATTACAAAAATTACCCTTGAGATTTGGGCTAATTAAAAAAAATTCAAAGGGGTGTGAAAATCACAAAACCCCCTTCATGTTTCGAAAATATTTAAAAACTAAGCCTAACTTTTATAGAAATACAGTTATCCCTTTAAGACAAAATTAAATTTCAAGGAATTTTTTTCCGTAATTTTCAAAAACTTCTATTTTTTATTATTATAATTAGTGTTATTGTAATTATCCCTTTTATTTATTACTAGCTAGTTGCACAAGTCATTTCATCTGTGGTCCATATGCAGTAAACTTTTGTCACAACAATCCAATCTTGCTAAAAGTTAAAAAGTTTCAGCTTATTATAATTAATGGTCATGCATCACTACTTTTTCTAGCATGAAATAATGTTTACACCAATTTTTTGAAGGCTATATATCACTGATATTTTTTTCAACCAGTATTTGCCTAGCTCTAGTAAAAATCTGACTATCCATCCAGTGCACCATTTGTTCTTATATGGGAGGATTTGAACTTGGTTATAAAGCCAAAAAGTTGAAACCATATTAATTAAAAATACCTAAAATATAAACTAATAAAAGATGTTACTTATAGATCTGAAATGGATATACAATATATAACCGCAAATATTTTTTTAAATCTAAAGTTTTAAATCTTTTTTAACCGATAATTAACAATTTAGTCTATATAAAAATCAATTTGTTATAAAAATTTGAGGAAGAAATTAATCAGAAGATCAGGAAATAAAAAAGAATGCTCACCGGATGAACGTCGGAAGGGGGCTGGGGCAATGTTTGTCCGGCCGGGCTATTGCCGGGACGCCAAAGCCGGCCTGTTCTACTTTGTACATGGTAGGAGGTGGTATGCCGGGAACCGGTGGAGTTGGAAACCTCTGCATTGTTACAAATAAATATGAAACAATTTAATCATCTAGCTCAGAAATTTTATGAAAACTTTGGATATATGTAACAAATTTGTACTATATTCTAGGAGATCTGCTAATTCCAATGGTATTTCATCTCATGTTTCAATATACTGTATGAATATCATATGTATAATATGTATAATAATGACATTAATTTATACACGTGACATTCACCCCATATGTACATAAAATGGAATTAATCTTAGTACTAGGGTTTCATTATTAATTACCGTAGGCGGCATATGGGGCGGAAAGCAAGGCGTTCCCGGTGTTGGAACCTATATATATGTAAACGAAATATATTAGCGAAAGTGAACTTGCACAATTTGAATCTAGGTGTTTCAATTAATACATCAGGTAAATTAATCATATACACGTGATATTCATGATGAAATGCCGTAGAAAATAGAAGATCTCATATGAACTTGCATGAATTTGCAATTTCTTTGGTGCTTCAATATATTAGGTGAACTAATATCTTATACACATAATATTCACGAATATGAAATTGCATGACTCACATGAGTGCATGGTGTAATAAATTATCATTTTTGTATACATATATAATTAAATTAATTAATTGACTTACATGTTGGTGGTGGCCGGAAATCCAATAAGAAGGATCGGCGGGTGGCGGCGGCGGAGGCTGAGCCGGAGGCCAAGCGTGTGGTGGTGGAGGAGGTGGTGAAGGGGTTAGATGTTTAGGCCACATGGGCATCAATGATTGGTCGACGGATGGATGACCCCATACATGTAAGGGTCTAATTAAATGAGCTGGCATTGGTGTCACGGGTGGAAATCCCATGGTGGGTGCAATCCAAGGGTTCACATGATCTCTCTTCCCCGGCGCCGCCCCACGCCACCGTACATCTGCCGCCTCTGGCTCCAGCTCGCCGCCTCCGCTTCCCGGGCTAGCAAATGTTTCCGATGGGACCTATATTTCTGCAAAAATAATTAATGAAAATTAATGGTCATGTATGCTTGTATTTCCAAGAAAACTTTCCAACTATTAGAAAAATGAGTTTATGTTTGTTTCAAAAGTTTTTCAAGAAATGAAGTCATTTTCAATTTTCACTTTTTATGGAAAATATTCTTTTGAAAACACAACCAAACAATTTTTCATTCCAATTACGCAAACCTAGGTAAAAATACACTACAATCACGCAAACTTATGTCAAAAATAAATTTGAAAAATTATAACCAAACATATTCTCATTTTCAAATAGAAATTTAGACAACAAACCAAACATATTCTCAATTTTACACAAAAACCAATAAAGTTTGAAAATTCATTTTCCAACACTAAACTAGAAAGAAAAGAAACACATCCATACATCCCCAATATTCTCAACAAAATTCTTTCCCAATGGACCCTATGTAAGAATATTGACCAGTATCTTTCAATTTTTCTGAAAATTTTCCACTATTCTCACATTATAAAGAAAAGAAAACTATTGTCTAAATTTTATGGACTAATTAGGATATTTCTTTATTTTTGGTATAGAAATGACTTTACTATTCAGAGATAAAGAACAAAAGGAAAATTCATAAAAATTATGCGCCTAACGGAATGCCTTTTTCAATGATTGAAGAAAGATTGTGGGTTTACTGTTATGACCAATCATGGAGTAATTTTTGGCACAAAGGGGGACAACTTTTTTATTTACCATATCAAAAAGTGAATAAACCCCAAAAAGGTAGTGTATTCAATTTTCATAGATCTGGAGATTTTAATTTTTGATGGAAATTAGAAAGAACAAACAACAAGGACAAAAATATTCTCAAAATTCATGCAGACAAGGTCGCCTGAAATTAACCATTTGACTTGCATAGAAGTTCTGTAAAGGAATTGAATAAGACAAAACCCCATTTCAAAAATTCTGAAAACTAGGTAATTAATTAAATTAGTTAATAATTAATAATTAATCCACCCCAAATCAATTCAATTTAATTGGGAAAATAATAAAAATAAAATTGTACATACTTGAAGATGGCTGGCAATGTTATGGCGAGTGAGACAATCAATTCCCATGAGCTCAAGAATTCTTGAAGGGACTGCTTTATCCACACCCAATTGCTCCACTGCTTGGACAAACCGCCTGTGTAGTTCTGGGGTCCAATCAACCTATATATTTGTACACACAATTCAAGAAATCAATTTCATCTTTTTTTTTTTTTTTTTTTAACATCTTAAAACTCATAATAATATCAAAACACACACACATTCTTTTAAGGGCTTATTAATTTCAAAAAAATAAATGAAAACTACATTTTTGACTTGGGATTGTTATTTAATTTTCCCAGATTCTCGTGACCCCCGCTTTTCCATGAAATGTGTGTGTGTGAAATTCATAAATACGAGAGAGAAACATAGGATAAAAAGAAAACTATTCCATATGGATAAAATTAAGTGCTTTTTCAATAAATGAACCCTCCAAACCTAGCTAATCCAGTTTTTTTTTTTTTTTTTTAAGTTCGACAGTTTTAAACACTCGACCACTCTCTAATATTAAAAACCGCGCTCACCTTCACTTTCCTCTTCCCCTGAGGGGTTTTTGCGTGACTCATCGATTTTCTTCCTTTCTCACCTTCCTTAGTGGTTGGGTTAGCACTAACCCAACCCACATGAGGCGGTTCATCCTTTTTACTCAAAGCTTCCTCTCCCTGAACCGGACTCGTTGAACCCGACCCCAGATCCGAAACCGAAACCGAAACCGAAACCGAAACCGTGACTTTTTCATTCTCGGATGAGAATTCAGCAAGAATTTCAGGGTCCATCTCCAAATCAGGCAACAAATCTCCGTCGCTGATCGATCCCATATTGAAAAGATCGTCGAAATCAATGCTGTCAAGCAAATTCCCACTGGAAAAATCCGGAAACTCGATATTGTCGAAACTTCCCATTTCGGCTTCTCTTTCATTGTTAGGGTTTCTTAATGGAGAGACAGCAAGCATTTATTCCAGTGTATTTTAAAAAAAGAACCTTGATCAGCCAAAAACAGAGACAATTGAAATACTAGCTTCACTGGATTGGCAGCTTAAAAAATATAATCCAGGATGAAAATTAAAACATATAGGACTATAAGAGTTGTATATATGTTTTATTTTTCCGGTTTAGGAATGTGGGGAGAGAGAGGGGAGGAATTGTGTCCACCACAATTTGCAGATTTTGTCTTTATGCTTTTGTTTTTGGTTTTGTATATATATGTGTGTGTTTTGTGGATGGCCTTTTTTGAAGTTTGAAAAAAATCTGTAAAGTGTTTGCTCGTGAGTTGTTTCACTTTTCTTTTATTATAGAGAGAGGAGCAATGTCAGACAGTAGGATGGGAATTGGATTGATATGTATTAGCTAATGTCTATCTGTTGTACAGTAAAAAGAAGAGGATCTTATCATGCACTTGGACTAACAACTTGGAATGATTGATCTATGTTTTATATGTTATATGCTTTTAATTAATTTCATCCTTCCATAAAATGGTCTTTTTATTAATAAATATGTTGGTTAACAAGTTTTGAACTATTTAAAATTCAAATATGCATGATAAGTCAATCTAAACAAAAGAAATAAGACTATTCTTCTTCCAATCACTCTCTCCCCTTTATTATTTTTCTAAAAAAACGAACTTACATTTATGTTTTCCAATACATTTCTGATAATTTACAACTTTTATGCTAATACATACACTTTTCAATACATTACATAAAACCCATATTTTCTTTAATTTCTCCAATCATCTCATAAAACTTCACTAAATCATCCCTAATCACTAAACAAACAAATCCTAAAGCTAATCGATTGCATTCTTGCACTACATTTCATTAAATGTTTTTTTTTCCATTTTATTTTTTTTATAGTGAGTTTATTTTGGTGAAAAGCTATATTAGTTTTTTTTGTGAAATTTTTTGGGAGTGTAATTGGATGTAAGATGAAAATATGATAATGATAATTGGCTTGATAATTTTCTAATAAAATGGTAATTGTATAGGATTGATGATTTGGAAAAAAAAAATAATAGTGTATTTTTTTGGAAATTTTCACATTTTAGTAAATAATATCTTTGGGGATTTTTTCTGTGAGATTTCTCACAACCAGTTACAGCGTAAATCAATTATTACGGATAGGTGGATTATATATTTAATTTGTGTATTTCCGTTAATGACAAAAAGAGGAAAAAGATATGCAAAAAGAAAAGGGTTGCCTTGAAATGCTCCCAATGTTTTAAAGGGCAAGAAAGGGTAGGATCCCTATAAAATGCCACCAATTTTTGCCCATACTTTAATGATCGCAAGTGATTTTATTGATCTAAAATAATTGAACATTGAAGAGGTCATAGCCACACGTATGTATATGCAAAAGAGCCTTTCTTATTCTGCACAGTAGATTTTGTTGCCTTTTCCAAATTGCAGAGAGAGACAGAAAAAAAGGGAAGAAATATGTGGCTTCCCCAAATATACAACTATTTTGCTATACCTAAATTATTTAATCATACGGCCAAGAAAAAAAAATCATTTTTTAGGCATTGGTTTGAAAGAAGGACGAATTATATGATAAGTGTTTTTAAATTTGTCTAAGCTGATTAAAATCGAATCTGAGTTACAGTATTAAAATTACCCAAAAATTGAAAAATATAGTAGTTAGAAAACTAAAAACTCTTGGACTACCTCTAGGATCTAGTTAAGTTCAAGTTACACATGAAATATTATAATTTTTCCTTTAAACAAATAATATTAGAATTTTCTCTAATTATTAATTTTTGGAAAATTGCAAAAATAGTCTCATAATTTAGATCATTCCCATTTAAGTCCTATAACTTTTGAAGTTTCCGTATTGGTCCCATATGTTAGTGGTCTTTTCGTATTTTGGTCCCATAAGTTTTACTATAATGCAATTTTAGGCTTATAAGTTCTTTGTAGTTGCAATATTGGTCCATAGGGGCCAGGGGCCACTACTTTATACTTTCATAATGCCTAAAATATCCTTATTTGTTCAAATGACTTATTTTGCATATATAATATATATTATAATATATTTTTTATCTTTAATATTATATTTAGTATTTATAAATTGAAAATAACAACTTTTGTAAAGAAAAATTTATAAATATATTAAAAATAATTTTTTTCCCTTTTGTCCTACTTAAGTTAATTTAATTTAGGTTAGGACAGGGGTGACCCATCCCGGCCCCGTGACTGTGGTGGGTCACCCCATTATGTTATAAGGATGGGGTGGGTTTGGATCTTTAGATACCCGCGCCCGACTCCATTACCATCCCCTCTTAGGAAATGCATGGCCCAACCCAACCCGAAAATTCACTTTGTGCATGAATATTGTCGGGTTGGGGCAAAAGTCGGGTTCACGGGCCGATCGGTCGGACCAAATAGACTTGAATTTTTCCAGGCCTGGAAAATCGCAGCTAAATCCGGTCCAAACCCTGGGGCGGTCGGGCGGCCCCATGAGTGGGATGAAATTTACCAGCTCTAATATGTATGTATTGGGTCTAGTTGTGATTTCTCATATGGAAATATTGTACATATATGATCTTTTAGCCTAATTTGTGCAATTGTTGAAATTGCCATCTTCAGAAAAATATTGACTATAATTGCTTACTCCTAAAAGTAATTATGGGTCTAAAGTGCTATTTTTTTGCTGTAAGGTTAAAAAAGTCAATGACTAAACTGTTACTTTACAAAGTGACATAACTAAAATCTGAAAGAGACCATAAATTGTGAGACTAAATTTGCAATGTTAAGTTTTGGCCAAGTGAAGCCTAACTGTCATGTTAGTAAAAACATGTACACGTCTACATAAAACCCGAAAAAGAGGTAAGTAGATCTATAATTATCACCCAAGTGGGTAGTCCGATTCCCGTTGGATTGTGATATGTGTCCCATTTGATTTTCTTTTTTGGAAAAAAATTTACATTTGTCGATTTAGTGGTGACACTGACAAAATCAGGAGTTGCTGCAAGATAATCCAGTGAAAGATCAAACCCCGAAAAAGAGATCTCTTAATTTATTTATTATAATAGAGTATACGGTTAATTTATCTGAAAAAAGTTGAGTAAAGATTCAACGATGTAATTGGCTTTAATCTTTTTTTTTAAAAACTCAGTTTTCATCTTTTATGCCATATTTGCGACATTAGTTCTCGATTTTTTATTGTTTGAATATAAAAGAAAAGAAAATTGACATGCACATGCGAGTGTTTATGGTCGATTCAATGATATAATGGGTTTTAATTGATATTTACTTTGGTCGATTTAATGTTGTGCACGTCAGTGTCAACTAGGTCTCTTGTTCTTGTCCCTTTCCTATGATGCTTATTACATCACTTTCCTTTTCTCTGCCCTGCCCTACCAAAGCCAGATAAATTTCTGCCTTTTTTTTATTAAACATCTTTATATTCTAATAATGGAAGTTAATACCAATGTCATATTTGCACCTTTCCAATATTAGTGCTCTCATTTAATTTGATATGAAATTTAAGTATAAAAATTTAAAAAGAAAATTTACGTATAGTTTTTTTTTATTTAGAAATACGTATTTTTAGATTTACTGCAAATGTATATATTGACCAACAACTAAATTAATTTATATTTAAAAAAGAATTTCTAATATATAATTGTGGTCAATGGTGGAGACTAGTCCATTCAATACACACGATAATGGGTGCCCATTTTTAGGATAAAATACCAAATAAAAATCATATAAATTCTAATTAACTATTTTATTTTTTAAAATAAATCTTACTAACTGGTTTTTTAAGAGGGTGGGGGGTGGGGACAGGTCCCCAGCTACACCAGTGGTTGAGGTGTAAAAATATATGAAAATTATAGTTTAAATTAATTGTTGCCAATCATAACCGTATCTAGAGATTTTAACGCCTTAGACAAAGTTTTAGAAGAAGTCTATTTAATATTTTATTAATCCTCATTTTAATTTTCTAGTTTTTCAATTGAGTTGGAATCATGACTATTATTATTTTACATATTATCTTCTTCTTGAACATTATTCATCCCCAGTTTTAGTACTTTTAACAATTTAAATTTCTTTATAATTCATTAATTACTTAAGTATGGTACTTGTGTCAAGAGTCTTCATGATGGAAAAAATTGAATATATTTTATCTATAATAATTTAATTACATATATACCAAATTCACGAACCTTATTGGATGCCGTTAGGTCATTAATTAATTCATAATTGACTTCATATGCAGCCATATTAATGGTGGCCCTTATCATCTTGTTATCCCTTTTGAGTTGTCTACCTTTTAATTGTGCATATCTCCCATCTTTAATTTCCACACAAAATAATGAGAAAAATCAGAGAAAGATAATTATGCATGACCAAACAAGATTAGTAGATATCTCTGACATGACCAAAACCTGTTTTGGTTATTTTAATTGTGGTCGTAATTTATTGAGGGTCTTGCATAACTATCTATTTTCATTTAATTTCGTAAGATGGATAAGTGACCTTAATCTTATCTTGTCTACCAAACGGAAGGTAAAACTTTTGACCGACAGCTTATATATGGCTTATGGTCCTATTTTCGTGTGTGTGTGTGTGTTTTGAGAGAAAGCTTAGGGTCATAATAAGCTGCTGCTTAATCCCATTTGAAAAATCTGTCTTATTATGAGCTACTATATATTGATTGTTGGGCTTCCGTTTTGAGCAAATTAATTTTTTTTTTTTTTTTTTTTTGAGTCAAATCTCTATTTTACATAGTCATTTGAAATTCATTCTCGCAAATCATTCCATCAAATTCAGATTCTTTCCCCAAAGTCCTCTCATCAAATCCAAATCTTTCCATCCAAATGCAACTGAAATGAGAACACACATACATGTAATAAATTGATGTAGTTATATTATGTACTTTTAATTATATAATGGCATGATTGATATATGGAAATAAGGTGAGAATGAAATCAACATTCTTTGGTTCATTCCTGTTCACATGATTGATATAGCTTAGAGAAATATTCATTCCCATAAGGATTCCTATTCCCAAAAGTAAGAAAAAATCATTCCTCATCAGTCATCTACATCGTGGGTTTAGCTATATAACTCAACCATCAAGAATAATAATTCTAATTTTAGTTTTAATGAAATTATCCTTCAAAAATAACTAAAAATGTTGCATATAGCCTAGATTTTTAAAAGGTAGTGTTAAAAATAAAAACTAAATATTTATAATTTAACTATTTGTAACTAAATGTTATATTTAGTATTTTAATGATCATAGTTAATTTATATCAATATTCAAAAGTTAGATGCCATGAAAATGATGGATAAAGTTTTGCAATGAAAATGACTTCTTTTTGTTATATGCGAAAAATGATTCATTGGACTAAAGCATGCCATAGATAAAAACAAATTTATTTTCACTTCATCAAAAAGATTATTTAACTCCTGAACTTGCAAGTTAATGACAAAATTATAAAATAGTTGAACTCGATAATGATGAAGATTACTTATCCTTTTTATTATATGCTTCACAAAAGAAACCAAAAGAGATACAAGAGAAAAATGCCAAAGTTCGAAAGTAGAATTATCAAGATTCAAAGATTTTTTAAGATTCACGAATGGAAAAGGGAAACAAGAATAAATGAATTGAAGGATATGTTTCTGTAATGTGTTTAAGAACAATTATTTTCCTCTATCTGCAATTTGTTTTTGTTTTTAAAGTTACAAGTTGAAACTACCAAAATATTCTTACTTAATTCAAAATTTCAACGGGCCCAGTGACCCCCTTCCTATGTTATGGCTTCGTCTCTGCCGAGCATCATTACATGATGATAATACTACTTGTATGTACATCTTAAAACAAGAACACTTTTAATGTCCATGTAGCAGAAGTACAAGGAAAAAAGAATCAAAAGTGATAAATTTATACGTCTCCAATATAAAATTTTTAATAAGTGATTTCATTCTAAAACTTTATTCAGAAATATATATCACGTACACAATTTTTACACTTGGGGTGCAGGACATACTAGAGGAATTAAAAGGGTAAATCAGAAAAGTTATCATTGATGTTCAGTCTTATAAAAAATCCAATATCTTTATAACTTACACACATAGAGATGGGTATTTGTTAAACAATTACAAACGAGTAATTACAATATGAAAATTTAACTGCATTTTTTAATGAATAAGTTAAACTTCAAAGGTTAAAAATTAAAGTGGCAGGCAACACAACATTTCACGTTTGCTTAATCCAACACTTACCAACCACCAAGCTTGTTATGCTTGTGGCATAGGACCACAACTAGGGCCCTTTGGTTTCTTTTCATTTTAAGCCCTTTTTTTTTTGAAAAAAATCTGCAAAACCTAACTAAACAAATATAGGACACGATTCTCCTACTGATTAATTCAATTTAGGAAGTTTCGAAAAATTCAAAAATTCGATTTGATGAACACCACTAAACTGTGAATCACGTAAAGATTTCCGGAAAAAATCTCAATTCCGATAGATTTGGGATTGAAAGCCCACATTTTAGGAGATATGGGGTGTTTGTGTTAAAATGAAATTAATCACACGAGACCAATTGCCATCATCGATCCAAGAGTTATGAGACCAAAATTGCAATTTTCCCCGTTAATAATTAATGTGTACCTTCATTTTTTTTTTTTTGACAACATGTGTTCTTCAATTTCCGTTGTGCATTGTCAGAACATCGCGATCCAACAACTTAAATTAATTTAATTTATTGGCAACAACTTCGAACAAATTCTATTCAAAAATCAGCCCAAAAGCTTTATTAATCACGATAATAGCCAGATTCGTAGGTGATTATATTTTGTAACCTCACATACTTAATAAATTGAACCCTAACTTGAGCCTTACAGATTCAAGAATCTGTAACCTCTTTTTATTTTGTTTCAGAAATAAAAATATCTGTATTAATGACTCGAAAGTGAAAGTATATATTTTCAAAGAAAATTCATTTATGTCAACAATAAATGCAAAAAAGTTACCATAACTAGAACAATTCTCCTGCATGCCAATCGATCATCACTATTACATTTACATAAAAAAAAATCTTCCCAAGAAATTGACAAAATATGAAAGAGATGCTGTCAGTTCTAGAAGCCACATACAAGAGATTTTAAACACTAAGAAAGAAGAAAATAAAAAAAGAAACATTTCTGCCACACAAGTTATAGATTTTATTGAGCTAATATTTGTCTGATCCTCTAACCGACATTTCAAGTTGTTTACAAGCAAAATATTTTGTTTCATTTTATTTTGGAGTCCGTCTTGAAAAGTTTTTGGTCCCTAGAGATTAATAATTCTGAAATTCTTCATCTAAAATTGTCTCTATCACCACCACCTTAATAATTGCCTCGACTTTTGAGTTTTGATATATATATTCTCCTCATATTCTCTGTGATTTAAAGAAATCTGAATAAATTCTACACAAAAATTATGTTGCAAAAAATAATATCGATTAAAATCAAGGGAGGCTGGCAGTGACGATTGCCGGTCATGCCACTTCGAAATTAGAGTTAAAATATTGCATAACATTTCAGATTTATTTTGGCCCCTAACATGCCTAATTTGACATTTCTGGGGCAAACCTTGAATAAAATCAACATCATTTGGATAATAGACTACATGATATGAGGGAAAAAACAAAAATCAAAGGAAAGAAACAACGCGCATGACCCGTTAAGCCTGCCAGAGGGTAGTCACCGAGTGTGAGAACGTAAGCCCCCGAATTTAAGAGGGACAAACTTTACACAAGTCTTTACACATTTTATTAAGTTATTTTTGTAGGGGTCCATAAAACATATAAAAAAAACAAAATCGCCTTTTGCTTTTAAAATTGTACTAAAAATATTAATCTAATTTCTGAAATCAAAATAAAATAAACATTATTATTTTCCTTCAGATTCAGTTTATTCTTAAGAATAAAATATATATTTTTTAAATCAAAAAGGTATATGAAATGTTTTTTTTAGAATTATTCCCAATAAAAGACTAAACCTTTTCTATTTCTTCCATTTAAGTTACACGTCTTTCTGACTTCTCCCTCTTTTCTTCCCCTTCTTTTCCTTTCAAACTTCAATCGCTACTCACCGTAAAAGTCATTCTCTAATTGCGATTTCAATGAATCCATTTCATCATCGATACATAAACATGTAAGTTATAAATTCATTTTTTCCCTTAATTCAAATCGAAAAAGCTCTTAATCTTAATTCTTCATCAAGCGATGTATGAGACTTTTATTTGCAGACTTGTAATCTCGATCAAATCCACATGAACCACACCACAAATAAGAAATGAAAATATGATCAGTGTGTGGTTTTTCTTCTTTTTCGCTGCAACTTGAAAGAACTGCAAATCTGCAATATTATTATATATATATAAAGTTATTATTTTTGTCTGTTTATTTATTTATTTAAATAAAATATTTTTTTCAAGTTCTTGTTAAATTTTACCCAAAGTGTACATATATAAAATATTTATTTATATTTTTATAGGGGCCCTATTTTTCTTTAGGCTACCGGCTCTTAGCCTCCATGACATATAGAGTGGGACTTTGTCATAGTACATCCTCTCGGTATTCATTTTCTCTAGGTTTCAAATAGGATTCAAAGTTCTTGCGAACAAAATGAATCTCGCCCGGATAATTAAATTTGTCTAAATAATTCCATCTTATGGTAATTTCTAGATAACCTTGTATATTTTTTGTTGTGAATTTGATGTCATATCCCTAAGTCGTTTATTAAATTCAAACTATGCGAAAAAAATTCACTTTTGGCCCCATTAGACTTACCCCGATTATTTTAGTCCCATTAGACTCACTTTTAGTCTCAAATCGTCATTTTTCACCAAAAATAGTCCCATAGGACTCGAAAACTGAAAAGTCCATTAAAACATTAACTTAATCGGTGATGACAAAAATGGTCCCGTAGGACACCAAAGTTAAATTTTTAACGACAAAAATGGTCCCATAGGACACCAAAGTTAAATTTTAACCAAAAATAGTCTTATTGTTTTTTTTTTTTGGTTAAATTTAATATTATTGATGATAAAAATTATTTTAAATTTTATATTTTGAGTTATTTATTTAAATTAATATTGTGAATGTCCAACTTGAAAACTAAAAAAATCTCTGTCCTTCAAATATTTTTCTAAAAATATCCTTTTCCAGTGCATTTTATTTCACTAAAACAAATTCCCTTGCTTAAAATATTTAGGAAAACAAATAATTTTCTTATATATTTTTAGTTTAAATCAAAATACAAATAATTACAAAAATCACATTTAAGTATTGGAAAATATATGTAGTTCAACTATCAATAAAATAAAAAAGTTTACGATATTAAATGATTTCATAATTTTTAAATATAGGAATTATTTTTAAAACTTTTAGAAAAATACTATTAAAAATATTTTAGTAATGTTAACCTAGCTCACAATTGTTTTTTTCATTTTCAAATATTATATTTTCATTTTTTATGTTTTTAAATCAAACTTTACATTTCCTCAAAAAAATTAAACTTTACATATATACACATACATGCATAGGGTTATATGAGACCAGATATCCGGAGCAAGAACATAGTGACCAAAAAAGAATTACATATATACACATACATGCACTGGGTTTTATATGCATGTATTTGATCTTTTTTTCCGTATTACACATTCACAAAAAAAAAATTAACATCTACTCATAAAGTTATTTTTCAGAAAATTTAAATTTTATAATTTGAGTTATAAATTTTATCATTTATTTTACTTTGTTAATTTTCAAATTAAAATAAATGATACATGTATTTCATATTTTTTTTTTTTGGTATTACACATTCACGAAAAAATTAATTAACATCTATTTTAAAAATTATTTTCTAAAAAATTTATTTTATATAAGTTGAATTATAAATTTTATCATTTATTTTACTTTGTTAATTTTCTAATTAAAATAAATGATACATGGATTTCATTTTTTTGTATTACACATTCACGAAAAAAATTTAATTAACATCTATTTTTAAAAATTATTTTCCAGAAAATTTATATTATATAAGTTGAATTATAAATTTTATCATTTAACTTACTTGTTAATATTTTAATTATAATAAATAAAAAATAGTAACTTTAATGATAATATATTTGTTAAAATAGATATTAGTTATATTTAGATTTTAGAAAATTCACTTTTTGGCCCCATTAGATCAACATCCGATAATTTTAGTCTCATTGTTCTCACTTTAGTCGCAAATCGCAGTTTGATTTTCAATTTGACAGTCTTGACCGTTAATTTTTACGGTGGGACCATTAGTGAGACAAGAAAAATCTTTACTACTATTTTCAAGACATGAGACTAAAATCATCATTTAGAAGGGTAAATCTAATGGGACCAAAAGTTAATTTTTCTCCAAACTATGCTTACATCCAAATGCAACCTAAAAATGCATTTGGCAAATTACTTCAAATCCATCAACTTTTAAATTTTACTAATTGGCTAAGAACATAGGCAAAACTTGCGTGAGACGGTCTCACTGGATTTAGATCCGTGAGACGGAGCCCTACACAAAGTTTTAAAGGTTTTTTTTTTTTCAGATTTTATTTTTCTTTGGGTTTATATTTGTTTTTTTAGGGTTTATTTTGTTTCTTGGGTTTATTTTTAATTGATTTGGGTTTTTAGGATTTTTAGTTTTTTTAGGGTTTTTTTTTTATTTTTGGGTTTATTTTTGTTTTTCGGTTTATTCTTCATGATTCATGTTTTTAGAGTTTATTTTTGTTTCTTCATGGTTCATTATTATTTTTAAATTTATTTTCATGGTTCATGTTTCAAGACGGAGCGCTTTAGGAGGCCCGTCTCACTGGATTTAGATTACAGAATGTCTCACAATCTTAGATTGGCTTCAATAACATATTATTTGGAAACAAATATAAAGTTACTTAACAAGTTGTTCCAAACTTATCATATAACCGTGTGAACAAGTAGTCAAGTAGGTTCACAATTTGACTGCACGTATAAGTCCTTAGCGACTCTTAATATTTTAATATCTACAAACTTAAAATCCGACTTAACGGCCATTTTTTCACTTCCAGACAAAATCACCGTGGGACAGTCACATCTTCTTATGATCCATCTCTATACAAAGAGCTATCATATTCGATCTGTAAAATCAGAATATATATATATATATATATATATATTGATGCTATTTAAATGTGTAGATACCACGAGTTTATAGTTCAAGTGGTATCGCTTACTTTTTGTAAAAGTATTGACCAGGGTTCGAACTCTGTATCTTTCCGTTCCTTTGAAATTTATCCTCTCCCCTGTAATCACTGCTCCCAACTCACTAAAAAAAAGTGCAGATGACTATGAGTCTAAATAATTGTTCTTATATCGGTCAAATAGCCCAAGTCTTAGAGTCAAGGTAACTTGAGTAGAAAATGTAATTTTGTGGTGAGAAACTGAGAATTACCCTTTAGGCTGTAACTAAAGGTACTCTAAGCTAAATAGACTAGCCTATTTATAAATTCTAGGAGCGCATCCCAAATTTTTTTTTTTCCCGTTTTTCTACGGAAAAAAGGTGAAAAAAATTATATACATATTTTTTAAGAGGAAACTAATTGAGCTAGGGGAAAAAAATTTGGGCTGAGGGTACTCATGCGGGTTGGTTATGCTCCTAGTAAAACCTACATATATAATATAATGTATAAGACATAACTTATTTTATATAATATATATGTATCTTCGTAAAGTTGTGTATAAGACACTAATCAAATAAATAATATATAATCAAATAATATATGTTTGCAATCAATTATTATTATTATTTAAATATTAATATTCATAGATTTAAACATGCTTTAAATATGCTCAGTCTTGGCCTTTTATGGATAATAGGTCAGACTTGGACCTAAATTTAGTAAAGTAGACCCAGGCTGTCCAACACAAAGTCTGACTTGGTCAAACCCATTTCCACCCCTACATGTAGAGCTGGCAAAATCCAGCCTGATCCGAGATTTAGGTTGGGTCGGGCCATAATTTTAGGCCCGAATTTATATTTGGCCCGATCCGATTGCCCCATGGGTCGGGGTTAGCCCTGACTTTAGCATTATCCGACAATTTAAATACATAAAATGTACACATGGGCTGCGTTAGGGTTGTGCATTTTTGCGGATCAACCAAAATGGCCCTATCCGACCCGAAATTTTTCAAAAAAGTCGATGGGCTTCGGCCAGGCTACTGATTGCCAATTTTACCTATATATAAAACAAACGGATAAAGTTATGTGGACCCTGAGGTTGTCCCGTTATCCCATATATGTAAAAATCGATGCTTAACTATGTAACTTGTAATTAAAGTTCAGATTACTTGCAAATGAAAGGAAAAAATTTATTTATACATGAGAATATGGCCTCATGGGCTGTGAGCCTGTGAGCAATGATCTCACCTCATGGGCCGCTTAGTTATAATTGACCCAACAACTAATAATTATAGATTATTAAATAATGCAATAAATGGATAATTAATATTTTCAAAAGTCGAATTTACCGCATCATATATATAAATTTATATGGCTGATTTCATGGCCTTGAACTATTGGAAAAACAGAGTTACAGTGATGGCCACCAAGAAAGTAAATTAAATGTGAGAAAATGGTGGGGCATTATAATGCGTTATGGATTTGGGACCATGAAAGAAACAATTTGGCCAAACTGCAACTGCATTCAAATGACACATTTGTTAGTATTTCCTATAAAAAGACACTCATGTCTTTATTGTGGACATGATAAGGCATGTCAACACAAATGGGACCTCAACAAATCAATTATTGTTCTTGTTTCTTGTATTTTTATTTTTTATTTGCAATAAAAGGTCCTCAAACTTTTTAGGTCTTCTGTGAAAGAGGTCCCCCCTCTCCCATGCTACTCAAAAATCCAAGATTGCTTGGCCTTAGACCCCACCTTTTTCCAATAATTGAAATTTAGATTGGTTAGAATCATTAGATAATATATATATATTTCTCAGTCAAGGCTGATAATAAAATCCATTGTGTTAGAAATCATGCTTCTTGATGATCAATCAGCCTCACAAATTTTCGGTGGGGCTTTTAGATGGAAATTTAGGGAGATTTTACACAGAGCTTTAAAAGTTTTGTTAATAAGTTGGGAGTATATGGATAAATTTCAAAAAAAAATTGAAAGATCTGAGTTCAACCTCAATACTCTTACAAATATTAATGATATGTATAAACTACAACCTCGTGATAGAGTTGTTATAAGTTGGGGTCTCAAAAAGTTACATACATGGTTATAAGTTAGAATTATACCAGAATTATGAAATTTTATCCATTTTTCTACTAGTTATTAATTAGGTTTAAAGATTGTTATTATTATTTAATTAATAAAGATTTATTATAGATTTATATCGAATTAGGACGGTGGAATATCGAATTAAAACTTTAGATTAATTAATTCTCATTAACTTTGGACATAGCTCTAAGGATTATATAACTCCACGGATAGATGTTCCATCGAATAAACAATAATACCTCAACAAAAACAAAATTAGCAATCATCAGATAAAAAGTGCTCGATAACAAAAAAGAGTTTCAATAGCGTGATTAGTAATAGTGTACGTTTATTTAAATATAAATTTATTAAATTTAAAAAATAAATTTGTACATATATACGGAATTTCTCTGTTCCTTTTTCCTTCAACATATTCATGTGGTTGCCATTACTTTGTTTGCATGTATAAATATTTATGTATCTGGTTGTATTTTGGAGTTATATAGTGAAAGAATTGAAGGTCCAATTCTTAAAAATGCGATTAATGCGATCAAAAGTGATCTGCCAACACTTGCAAAAAACACAACGAAAAGACTTAATTAAAAATACAATTTCACAAAGTATGAAATAAAGACAGAATCAAATACAAGACACAAGAGATTGAAAATTTTGTACAAGTATAAAATACTTGTACGGTTCATTAGAACAAAAATATTCAAAGGATGATGTTGTTTACAATATTCAAAAATACAAAGTAAATAAGGAAACTAGAAGAATAACTCCCCTTGTGTCTCCGAAAGCAACAACACTCTTCACAAAATGTGAGAATACATTTAGTGCACTCCAAACACTCAAACTACACTCGAATCTATCTCACATAAACACTCAAAACTCGAGTTCTAAAAATGATGCCAACAATGTTGCCAACATTCCCTGTATCACCGAGCTTCTCAGCACTTTCTCGGTATGAAAAAGTCTGGAAGATGAACTCTCAATTCTCCTAAAATCAGACGAAATTTCTTTGGTTTCCGATCCTTAAATAGTTATCTTCTTGAATAACTTCATGCAAGAAAGTAGGAGAAAAACTTCCCGCAAGTTTTAAGGAGAAAACCACCCACTAAAATAAACTTCCAAGGAGTTAGTAGTGTTAGAAAAACAATTTAAACTTCTAACTTAACTACCGCGGAAAAAATCGAAATATTAATCGCAAAAGAAAACCGAAATCTGAAAGAACAATTCAAAAGAAAGAAAAGATAATGTTTGAGGAAATTCAAACATTAACAATCTCCCCCTTTCTTGCAGATTTCTGGACAAAACCTTTTGCACAAAAACAACACAGTTAATATTCTCCCCAGGAATTCAAGGAGTCAAATCTCCCGAATATAAGCTTAAAACAAGTACAAAAACATCAAATACTCTTCTAACAAGAAAGTTCAATTTGTCAAAAAATGATGCCTCGGATGTTGGCATCATTCTTAATCACCATCTCACGCTTTGCTTCCACCTATTTTTGTGCCACTTTCTCCCCCTTTTTGGATTGAAATCAGCCTCCGTAATTTAAAGAGAGAAAATAACAACATACAAGCTCACTGAGAGCATTTTGATACCCCATTATCTCCATTTAGAAGAAGTTAGGACCAATTATCCAACATAGGAGAAAAAGAATAAATTGTAACAACTCATTACTACTAAACATCAGGTTTTGCAGATTTTTTTTTCAATTTTTTTTTGTTTTTAAAATATATAAGAAATAGTAATAAAACAAAAACGAAAAATATATATAAAACAAACAAAACAAAGAGATCATGAGGTGATATGTACAATGATGCCATCATTTGCAAGATCATTTTGTAACAAAGAAACTCAATTTAAATGACATAAACAGAAGAGATTTTTTTTTACTTGCATAACAGATCCACGGGCATAAGAATAGTACAAAAAGACTTAAGAAAGTCACAAAAATATAGCTCAATCCATTTACACGATCAATGAGCCAAAATGTACAAATATGCCCAAAAAGCAAGTTTTAAAAAAAATTTGTTTGCCGACTTCTTTTAAGAATTTGAGTTGCACAAAAATGCCTACAAAAGATGATGCATCGATCTTAAAACTCAAGAATACAAGCTAACAACAAAATAATAAAAAAATATATACAAACGGGATGTGTCACACAAGTGATGCAACACATTAAGATCACACTTTTAAAGAACACACAAACCAAGAGATTTCCTTATTAAGAAAAAACCTCTCAAAATCCAAAGATTTAGAGAAAATATCTCGCTAACGGATGTTTAGTGGCAATATGTTGAGTACAACAACGATCATTATCATCAGCCCAAATCAATTTAGGATCAGGTTTTGAAGAATTCTCAAGCCAAAATTGAAAGTATCCTCAAGCCAGTCAGTGTCATGTATCATTTCTCGCATCATCTTATCTAAAGCCTTATCTTTCTTTAGTTTAAAACAAAAAGGTTTGATATGCCAGGTTTAAAACAAGAATGACACACATATTTTTGTCTCAAAACACTTCCGGACTTCTTGAAATCGTTTTTGAAAATTGATTTACCACTTTTCCCAAAGATTCCCTTGTTTCATAGAATGACATGCCTTTCTTACAAGAATCTGTTTTATTTGCTTGAACATATCCTAATCCGGTTCTATCAAATCTAGCTTTCAAAAATATATCATCAATAAAGCAGAGCTAGAATCAAACTTACTTACGTCTTTTTAAGACTAATAAGTTCAGATTTTACCGGATCAAGATCTTTGTCTTTCTTTGTTAAAAGAACTTCCAATCTCCCAACAGATTCTCTTAAAATGTCATTCTCTTTGACAAGATCTTCACATTTAAGTTGTAAATCATTATGACATTTATCTTCTAGATCAACAGACTTTGACCCCGAATTCGGACATAAAAATGATGCAAAATGATTAACAAAATCATATTGAGAATCAAAGAAACTGTCTTGTGATGCCCGAGTGTTGGCATCATTTGTTGCATCATTTCGAATCCATCGATTTGTGCTTCTCTTCCTCAAGAATCGCGTTACAAGTCCCTTGCAATTTTCGTCATCATCTTGATTCTTCATCACTTAAAGATACAAAGAAAAAATCCATACCTCTTTCCCTAAGAGTGTTTGCACATTATTTTGCATAATGACCAAATCCTTTTGCAAGCACGACATTGAATCAAATCAAGGTTTTTGGTTTTAAAGAATTGTTCTCTTGATTTGGTTCAAACTTTTAGGAAATTTGAAGAATTACAGAAAAATGTTTCTTAGACTTGAAATCTTTGCCATTCAAAGAAGATTTTTGAGTAAACTATTAAACCGTAAGGTCAATAATGCAATAGATTCTTTATTTAAATCACATTCATGAATGATTTTCATAAAATGTTCCATTGCATTACTTTGAACATCACAAAAATCAAAACCAGTTTGGGTTTTAAAAGCAATACTTTTGTCTTCAACATGATATTCTTTTTGTTGCCCCAAGTTTAACTCAAAAGTTTGTAAAATACCAATAAGTTCATCAAGTCTAAGAGTATCGATTATCCTTGGTTTCTTCAATAGTATAGATCTTAACATTGTATCTTTCGGGAAGAGATCTCATTACCTTGCTTACCAATCTTTCATTGCTAATAGGCTCTCCAAGTGATTGTGCCTCATTAGCAATATCACAGATTTTTGCATTATACGAAGCAATGGTCTCTTCTTCTTCCATTCTCATTCTCGAATCGCTTGCAAGAGTCTTAGCTTTGTTCTTTTCTAACACTTTGTGTTCCCTCACAATGCAATTGCAATGCATCCCAAGCATCTTTTCTTTGAAACACAATTAGAAATTATTTTGAACAAAAACATATCAACAAAGATAAATATGGCATTTAAAGCTTTAGAATTAAAGCTTGCAACTGGATTTCATCATTTTGCCACTCAATCTCTGGTTTGTCTATTGTAACTCCGAGTGTCAACGATTCTTGGTGGTGTCCATCCCGTAAAGAACGATTTCCATGCTCTTTCATCAATGGACTTGATATAAGCCCTCATTTTCACCTTCCAATAGGAATAGTTCGTTCCATCCAAAACGGAGGTCGAAAAATGGAACTACTCAATTTCCATCATAAAAACACCGCAAAAAACAGGATCACACTAAGTATCGTCTAGTGAAGGCTCTTGATGCCAATTGAAAGAATTGAAGGGTCCAATTCTTCTAAAAATGCAAAATGCGATCAAAGTGATGCCAACACTTTGCAAAAACACAAGCGAAAGACTTAATTAAAAATACAATTTCACAAAGTATGAAATAAAGACAGAATCAAATACAAGACACAAGAGATTGAAAATTTTGTACAAGTATAAAATACTTGTACGGTGTTCATTAGAACAAAAATATTCAAAGGATGATGTTGTTTACAATATTCAAAAATACAAAGTAAATAAGGAAACTAGAAGAATAACTCCCCCTTGTGTCTCCGAAAGCAACAACACTCCTTCACAAAATGTGAGAATACATTTAGTGCACTCCAAATCGATGGCTCAAAAGCTACCTTTAAAACCGTGGCAAGTGCACCTATCGTTTTATAGTATAGATTATTGAGTACCGAGTGTCATTCCCACGAGGATTGTAAGTACTAATAATTGCCGTCTTTTTGTTATTTAATCTAGCAATTTAATTTTTGTTTGATGAAAAAAAAATAAAGAATCTAAATTATCAAAGTGTAAAAATGAAGTAAAATTTGTAGAATAAGAAATCAAGAGGTAGAAGTGTGTTTGAATGTAAATCCCTCTAGAATGTTTTTGTGATTTGACAAGTTAAAAAATACAACCATAAGCCCTTAGGCAAAACCAACCTCTTTTAATAAAATCTCATGTCTTATGGACCGTAGAAATTCCCAATTTAAGTTAAACCCTTTCTCAAGGTGAAAAACTTCTAATCTCAAGTTGATTAATCAAATCTCTTTCTAGTTAAAACCCCAAGACATCATTATAACGATTTGTGAATTCCCATATTAGGTTTGACCCTAATCCAGGAAGATTTATGTCGTCCCCATATCTAGGATTGCATGCAACTCTTTTCACTTATATAGGTTCTATTTCACCATGAATCTCTCGATTTCCCGGATGAAAAATAAACTTCAAATCAATATTCGCATATATCAATTCGAATGAACGAAGCATAATATAAGTGAATCACACAAAATATGAAGATTTTATTAAAAACATACACACCTTAATCACAAATCCATTCTAGAGTTCATTACATTCAAACACTAGGAGTTTAGCTACACATGATTTTGACCCAAGAATAAATTACACAGAAGATTTAAGTATTGTAGACATGGTGTACTTATCTTTCTCAAAATCTCAATTGACTTCTTTCTTGATTGATGATGTTGCTCCAAGCCTTCTTTCTCCAATATTCCCCAAGCTTTCTCCTCCAAGACCCCTTTGATCCCAATTCTACTTAATGAAATGAATACAATGAATATTTTTAAGTATCTAATGAATTAATCTCCCAACTTCAACCCTTGGCTTTTATAGCAACCAATACATTGATAGTACTCTCTTTTGTTAAACAATTGCCTCCATTTTCATTGTTGGTTGGTGAATTCTTGTATTCAAGTGATGAGGAGGGGACATGGAGACATGTTTGACAAAATAGGGTGTTAAAAGTGTACAAAAAAGTGGCCAAAATGGGTTGGTTGGTGAGTTTTCCCCAAATTCCGCAAAGAAAAGTTGCAAAAAGAGGTCCCGGACACGCCGTGTCGCCCGTAACGGCCGGTCGTCTTTGTTTTATCACAGGGGACTTAGCCGACATGGCCGTGCTTCCCCCACGGCCAGGCCGTGTTCTGGACACGGCCGTGAAAGGGAACACGGCCAGGCCGTGTTGGAGGCTTTTTTGTGCAAAAATTTCGAGTTTTTGGCTCCCGTGAACACGGCCGTGTTGCCCGACACCCGCCCGTGTTGGACCAAAAGGCCCCGAAATGACGCGTTTGGCTTGGAATTTCGAGCGTTTTTGCATCCTTAAACTCCGGTATGTTTTGACATGAATCCATGGTCCGAAATTCACCAAAATTAGCCCCGAATGGTCAATCTACATCAATAAAATCACCTCGGAGTAATATGAACCATGTACAATCAAAAATTTATAAAACTAACAATAAAATAACTCGAATTCTACTCAAATATACACATAAAACATGCATAAAAATACCCTTATCAAACCACCTCCAACTTTGAACTTTGCTTGTCCTCAAGCAAAACATTATATCAAAAAGAGGGATTCAATAAATCACAACATACAAATATGATTTTTGTTTTCAACATATTGAACATAAGCGATCAAGTTCTTGGCCTTCTCAACCTGAATTAACCATTAAGTAAAAACATAGTTTTGTAAAGCGATCGATGTCAAGAAAGATAATATCGGCAGCATTATTGGACTTGAAATCATCACTCCACAAATCATCGATAGTTATGAACAACTTCAATTCAATAACGCCATGAAAATACAAGAATTCAATAGATCATTGTAGTTAGCCTACTAGTCATATAACCAAGCTTCTTGAACTTTATTGGAATGAGAAGTCCCGAGGAGTATTCATTCTCCTTTTTTTCGATTTTTTTTTTTTTCGATTCTTTTTTTTTTGGGACCTTTCGAGACATGCTTCCACTAGGTTTATATTTTGAATTTTTGTTCAAACACTCTAGGGTGGTTTCCCATACTCATATTCGTGTCGCCGTTTTACGTAAAAGACAAACATGGGGCTCATGAATGCTCCTAATTCTTAAGCAACAACAAATAGAGGAGTATAACCTCGATTGGTCCGTTTTTTTCGTTTTTTTTTCATTTTTCTCTTTCTATTTTTCTTTTATTCACAAGCTTGGTTTAACAACTAGTTAACCACTACTAAATCATGAGTTCTCGGACGTTCATAGTCTAGGTATCATCGTATATGCCTTAACACATCAAGTATTTATGGTGTTGGAAATCTCGTCAAAATTTAGCCCGCATCCACGATAATCTATCCTAGACAATCAATTGTTTCACATTGAAAACACAAATTAACAAGTTAATATAAGTATAATTGGGCCAAGTTATTGACTAGCAAATACTCAATTTGTTAAAAAAATCACATCTCTTGAAAACAAACACACAAGCATTCCAAAAATATTATTGTACCCACCTCCAACTTTAAGATTCACATTGTCCTCAATGTGAAAGAAAGAAATGGACAAACACACACAAAACACTCAAAAAAAAAACAAAGAAATTAGAATGATATAAAAGAGGTGGAAAAAAGAAAAATACGACCTTACTACAATAGTGGAATTGGTGTTGAGTGACCATTGGGTTGTTTTGGTACGGGACCTTCAACGGCATCTTCATACCTAATCAAAGTTAAGCAACACACAACTCGAATACCGTGAAATCTCAAATATTCCCAATTAGGACAAGCAAGAAGAAGCTCAAGAGTTTTTTTTTTTTATGATTTGAAAATGACTCTATGGATTTGTGATTATTTTGAAAGAAAATAAAATAAAATAAAAATAAATGAAAACAATTGCACACAAACATCGGGTTGCCTCGGGTAGCACTTCTTTAACGTCGTATAATTTGGACCATTTCACCTAAATGTGAAGATTTAATCGGCGGAGCCTTGAACTTATGAAAACATTTATCTCTTTGAACAACATCGCCACCGTATCGATTTTTCGAACAATTGACCTTCATGGTCCTATTTTTTTCGCATGTTATTCTCAAAATGGGATTTATCTTGGGAAACTTTTGCACATTGAACATCACATACTTTCAAGGATTTATTAGAAGACATATCAAGCAAAGAATCATTTATCCTTGTCTCAATCAAGTTTATAGGAAAACAAGTATCATTTATAGGATTTCTCAAAGGAATTTTAAAGATAACTTGTTCACCCCCTACTCTCAAAGTAAGCTTTCCATCATGCACATCAATGAGAGATTTAGCGGTAGCCAAAAAGGGACGCCCTAGAATTAAGGGAACTATATCATCATGCATGTCAAGAATAATAAAATCAATCGGGAATATGAATTTATCAATCTTAACTAGCACATCTTTAACAATACCTCTAGGATGTTTAATCGATTTATCGGCTAATTGAATGTCCATCCTAATAGGTTTAAGTTCACTTAATTCCGCATGCTTGAATGTTTCATAAGACATCACGTTGATACTAGCTCCCAAGTCGGCTAGTGCCCTATCATGAGGTAAACCATCAATTGTGCAAGGGATAATAAAGCTTCCCTGGATCATTAAATTTGTGGTAGTTCATTGGAAGGACATTTATCATTCAATCGCACATTTGATAATTTATTAAGCTTATTTTCACTAGGAATGATGTCATTAAGATCCCTAACATGCTTTGAATGAGGGTCAACAAATGGAATATTGGCATGTAATTGTTTGAAAGAATCAAGGTACTTACCAAATTTGTCCTCCCTTCTATCTTCTTCTTGGTTAGATTCACGGTAAGGGATCTTGGGCATGATTCGCAATCTCTTTTTCATGAGCTTTTCTTTGGGCATGTCATCCTCCACGTATTTTCGCATGGCGGCATTGGCATAATCATGCTCATGTGGAAAATCGATGGTGATTGCCTTTACGTGCTCCCTTGGGTTTGACTCGGTATTACCCTGCAAACTACCTTGTGGCCTTTCGAAATCATCTTCGTAATCGCCTATTCGATTTTCCGGATTATGGATAGATGCCTCTTGATTTCTCAAGGATGTTTCCACCGCCTTTGGAATCGGGTATCTGTTGATTGCACAAACTTTGTTATAAGATCTTCCAAGTTAGCTTACCTTGATTTGAAATCAGGAGACGTGTGTAGATCAAGATTGGGATTAGGTCGTGGTTGGCCTTGGTTTCCCCAACCGAAATTAGGATGTTGTCTCCACCCAAGAGTATTATATGTGTTCTTTGTAAGGATTACTTGGGTAATTTTTCGCCCGATTCCCAACGTAATTAGCTTTGCTCAACTTGAGGTATTGTGTGTGGGCGATCGATGATTATGCAATCCTCCGCAAGTTTCACAAGATAAAACATGCGGTGGTGGTGGTTTAGGAGCCGCTAGATCGTCGATCTTTTGGGTCAAAGCTTCGACATGTGCGTGTTAGTGTAACCACCGCTGATCTCGCATTATAAACACCCACTGCTCATTAGGTTTACCTCGCAGATTGCCATTGATAGCCATTCATGGCCATTCCTCTATCGGATCTTGGGCTTCCGGTGTTTTATTGTTCAAAGTTCCCCACCCGATCAATCATTTGCCTTGTTGACGGGAAGTAGCCCATTGTAAAATGTTTGGACTTGCATCCAAATAGGAAGACCATGATGTGGGCATTTCGCAACAATTCTTTGAATCTCTCCCAGTGTCGCACAAGGTCTCGTCATCTTCTTGAGTGAATGAAGAGATTTCATTCCTCAATCGTGCGATTTTGGCGGTGGAAAATATTTCAAAAGGAACTTTTCGCCATGATGTTCCACGTTGTAATTGTTCCCTTTGGCAAAGTATTTAGCCATTGTTTAGCCCGATCCCCAAGAGTAAATGGGAATAGGCGTAAACGGATGGCATCATCGAGACCCCATTGATTTTGAATGTATCGCAAATTTCGAGGAAATTTGCGATATGATTATTCGGATCTTCGCCTGGTAGGTCGCCGAATTGAACGAATTGTTGCACCATTTGAATGACATTCGGTTTGATTTCAAAATTATTGGCGGCAAATGGCCTTACGATGCTAGATGACGTCCATCCATGGATGGTTTGGCATAGTCATACATAGTTCTTTGTTCATCCTCCATGACGAAATATTTACTTTCGTTAGTATCCTCTTCGTGGTTCTGTGTTAGTATTTCTCTTCGTGTTGCTACCCGAAGACGGTGTCGCGCTTTCCAAAGTCGGCGACAGTAGGCAGTAGTATACATAATGTAAACAAAGAGGATAAGTATAAACCAAGACTTAGAAAGATAGATAAAAAGAAAGATAATGGTAAAAAAAGTAAAAAAAAATAAAAAAAATGATTAAATTAACAAAAATAAAGCGTTCTTAATATTACGATCCCAGCCAACGGCGCCAAAAACTTGATGGCTCAAAAGCTACCTTTAAAACCATAGGCAAGTGCACCTATCGTTTTATAGTATAGATTATTAGTCACCGAGTGTCATTCCCACGAGGATTGTAAGTACTAATAATTGCCGTCTTTTTTTGTTATTTAATCTAGCAATTCAAATTTTTGTTTGATGAAAAAAAAATAAAGAATCTAAATTATCAAAGTGTAAAAATGAAGTAAAATTTGTAGAATAAGAAATCAAGAGGTAGAAGTGTGTTTGAATGTAAATCCTCTAGAATGTTTTTGTGATTTGACAAGTTAAAAATACAACCATAAGCCCTTAGGCAAAACCAACCTCTTTTAATAAAATCTCATGTCTTATGGACCGTAGAAATTCCCAATTTAAGTTAAACCTTTCTCAAGGCGAAAGACTTCTAATCTCAAGTTGATTAATGAAATCTCTTTCTAGTTAAAACCCCAAGACATCATTATAACGATTTGTGAATTCCCATATTAGGTTTGACCCTAATCCGGAAGATTTATGTCGTCCATATCTAGGATTGCATGCAACTCTTTTCACTTATATAGTTCTATTTCACCATGAATCTCTCGATTTCCGGATGAAAAATAAACTTCAAATCAATATTGCGCATATATCAATTCGAATGAACGAAGCATAATATAAGTGAATCACACAAAATATGAAGATTTTATTAAAAACATACACACCTTAATCACAAATCCATTCTAGAGTTCATTACATTCAAACACTAGGAGTTTAGCTACACATGATTTTGACCAAGAATAAATTACATGAGAAGATTTAAGTATTGTAGACATGGTGTACTTATCTTTCTCAAAATCTCAATTGACTTCTTTCTTGATTGATGATGTTGCTCCAAGCCTTCTTCTCCAATATTGCCCCAAGCTTTCTCTCCAAGACCCTTGATCCCAATTCTACTTAATGAAATGAATACAATGAATATTTTACGAGTATCTAATGAATTAATCTCCCAACTTCAACCCTTGGCTTTTATAGCAACCAATACATTGATAGACTTCTTTTGTTAAACAATTGCCTCCATTTTCATTGTTGGTTGGTGAATTCTTGTATTCAAGTGATGAGGAGGGGACATGGAGACATGTTCAAAGAAAATAGGGTGTTAAAAGTGTACAAAAGTGGCCAAAATGGGTTGGTTGGTGAGTTTTCCCCAAATTCCGCAAAGAAAAGTTGCAAAAAGAGGTCCCGGACACGCCGTCGCCCCGAGAATGGCCGGGTCGTCTTTGTTTTATCACACAGGGGACTGTTTGACATGGCCGTGTTTCCCTTTTACGGCCAGCCGTGTTCCCGACACGGCCGTGTTGGAGGCACATTTTGTGCAAAAATTTCGAGTTTTTGGCTCCCGCGAACACGGCCGTGTTGCCCGACACCCCCGCCCGTGTTGGACCAAAAGGCCCCGAAATGACGCGCGTTTGGCTTGGAATTTCGAGCGTTTTGCATCCTTAAACTCCCGGTATGTTTTGACATGAATCCATGGTCAGAAATTCACCAAAATTAGCCCGAATGGTCAATCTACATCAATAAAATCACCTCGGAGTAATATGAACCATGTACAATCAAAAATTTATAAAACTAACAATAAAATAACTCGAATTCTACTCAAATATACACATAAAACATGCATAAAAACACCCTTATCACAAACACTCAAACTACACTGAATCTATCTCACATAAACACTCAAAACTCGAGTTCTAAAAATGATGCCAACAATGTTGCCAACATTCCTGGTATCATCGAGCCTTGAGAATTTTCTAGTATGAAAAAATTTGGAAGATGAACTCTCAATTCTCCTAAAATCGTGTACGAAATTTTTGGTTTCCGATCCTTAAATAGCTATCTTCTTGAATAACTTCATGCAAAGAAAGTAGGAGAAAAACTTCCTCGCAAGTTTTAAGGAGAAAACCACCCACTAAAATAAACTTCCAAGGAGTTAGTAGTGTTAGAAAACTGAATTTAAACTTCTAACTTAACTACCTTGGAAAAAACCAAATATTAACTCGCAAAAAAGAAAACTCGAAAAGAAAAAACAATTCAAAAGAAAGAAAAGATAATGTTTGAGGAAATTCAAACATTAACATATAGAATTCTTTATAATATACTATACAAATTAATAAATAATGCATATATGAAGGGGACACATGCAATTTGATTTAAAGTAGTGTATATATCTAGACATGAATATATTCATCGGGGAATGTGATCATTTTGTCATCAATCCATGAAATCATCTCGTTTTTCCACATCTCCAATATCTGATTTTATTTGTTAATTAACTTTATGTATATATATGAAGTTTCAAATTTATGAGTTTTTTTGTTGAAACTTCACTAAGAATGTTGATTTGTTTTATATTAATTGATTAGCTAATAATTGGTAGTTATTAATGAATAAATATTATTTATTGTTAACTTACTAATTCTCGAAATTGATATTTTCGACATAATCATGCATCTACATAATCATTTTATTAAAAAAGGTGAAAAACAAATAAACTATCTAATTTATTTTCCAACAATTCAAATATATATATATATATATACTATAATATTCTCTTTCACACTTTTTTTTTATAACTCTTTTCACACTTAGTTATATGCATGTGCGTCTGTGTGTGTGTGTGTGTGTGTGAGAGAGAGAGAGAGAGAGAGAGAGAGAGAGAGAGAGAGAGAGAGAGAGAGTCGATCACTCGATAAACATTAATAAAACAAATTATTTTCGTTTTCATTTGAATGGAAAAACTAAAAAACAAAAAGTATGATGAGTTACTTTCAACATAATAAAGTACGAATAACTGAAGCATATGCTTCACAAGCTCTAGCAATTTCAAAAATGCTCGAAGAATTATAGTTTCTCCACATAATTTTTTTGGCAATATCTAATGTACAATGTAAATGTTGTCAAGGACATACATATAATCATTCTTCTAATAATGTTACCACTTATTTTCTCGTTATTTATTTTCTGTATTCTATATGTGCTAGCTTAAATTGAAGGTAAGATTTAGCCATTTAGGCAAAATAAGTAATCCTTTCAAATTAACTTCACCTATAGTTGCAAACTTCCTCCTTAGTTCTTAAATGAATATTAATATTCAATCAAAATATTTCATCATGCAAGTATTTTATATAGTTTTCAGTAAATTTTGAGTAGAGAAATAAAAATATTCCATGATAGT
Organism: Rehmannia glutinosa; assembly: GCA_016081115.2. Lineage (NCBI taxonomy): Eukaryota > Viridiplantae > Streptophyta > Magnoliopsida > Lamiales > Orobanchaceae > Rehmannia > Rehmannia glutinosa. The sequence continues at coordinate 52,488,645 of CM071929.1, forward strand.
TTTTTGAATTTATAATTAAGAAACTATTTAAAATTTGTGCACTATTTTTATTATATTTATTGTTGACTTTAGATATATTTTTCCAAAATTTTCCACTTGGGGCCATGTAGATTTCTTCCATTTTTCATCCAGGACAACTAGGCACTCCACATGTTGCCATGCAAGCACCAAATACTAAATTTCATCTACATCAGCGTTTTGGTTTGACATGTCAGCATTTTAAAAATAAGATATCCGTGAAATTTAAAAATAGGACCAAATGTGCAAAACTTTTAATAAATAAGTGGTTGCCAAACGAACACCCTCAAAATATAGACGACCAAGAAAAATGCAATTTTGCCTAACATTGTACTAAGAAGTAGAGTTGGCAATAGGCCATTGAACCCAACGGGCCAACGTAAAAACGGGCTGGGTCAGGCTGGTCCGATTTTCCATCGGGCTCAATTTTCCTGGCATAGTCCAACCCTGCCATGGGCTATCGGGCCAAATTAGCCCAAGTAAAATATTTTAAAAAAATTAAAAAAATTAAAAAGCCAAAACTGGGGAAGCCAAAAATTGTGCACATGTTTTTATTAAAAAATGTTGGGCTCAGGCCAGCCCGGAAAACACGGGATATTTTAGCCCAAGCCTGAATGGCCCAATAGGCCAAGTGGATCTGGTCATTTAAGCCCATTTTTTGGGCCTTACTAATCATATTATCAGGTGGGCTGGGCTATCCCATCGTACCGGGCCAATTTGCCAGCTCTACTAAGAAGGATGCAGAAACAGGTGCGGACAAGGTGCCGTAACCAACATCTTGTAATAAATTATATCTAATCAGTTTAAGTTAGCTACAATTCTCAACGAATGATGAAAACTGGAAGACAATTACTGATTGGCTATATGGTCCAACCTACAGTTTGGGAAATTAGTATATCTTACCTTCTTTTCATGTTCATGCAGTCCAATATGTTCTTAAACTGCCAAATTTTAGTAACTATAATCGGAGGAAGAAGATGTCGAACCTCCATCCGAACTCCTATCTACCTTCCCGACTCGCTCTTCATCTTTCGATTGAATCGGCTCTTCATTATAGTCACTGTTGATATATCCTTCGTCATAATAATTATCCCGTTCGTCCATTACATCATCTCCATCATCATCGTCATCATAATTGTAATCGTCATCAAAATTCACATCATCGTCTCCATCATCAACACGTTCGTCATATTCCCTTTCCATAGTATAGTGCTCAGATTTCCACTCCTAACGCCACCAGAAAAACCATCGTCGTACTCATCTGCGGATGCTTGACCGTTGTCATTATCAGATTCTGATCTTTCGAACTGCTGGCTTTTTCAGCGCCCTCAATTTCAAAGGGCGTCGTTTCGGTCAAATTCCATTCTTCGTGCTTTAGACCCGCGTTATCATCAAAGACGATTTTATCCTTGGCTCCTCTTTTCTCGACAACATTCCCAACCGTCCTCGTAGCGGGCTTTTTCTGCCGATTTGTAATCGAGCGACGGCCTTTCTTGCTGTTACGCGCAAGACGTGAACGGCCTCTCCACCGTGGAAGTTGTGCGAGTTTATTATCTTTTGTTGTAGTTGAATTACATGGGTCGTCCCGAGAATTAATGGCCCTTCTTTGCGATTTCCCGCCACGTGTGCGGCTAGGACCTCTTGGACGCCCTCGGCCTCGCTTTAATATGGCCCGTCCATTTCCCAGATCAACCCAACAATTATCTTGTTGGAGATATCCAGCTTGTGACGCATTTGCCATCGAACTCCCAAGAGCAGAATACATTGATGGAAATTTCTGCAGCACATTTAACACATACAGAGTGAATTTAACTGCTAGAATCAGGAATAGATTTGAGATGGGGTTTTTTGTAATTTTGAAGATAATTGGAGTTTTTTGTAATTATCCTTAAAAATAAATTCGAAAAACAGATGAAGACTCAACTACTATGACAATATCTAAACTCGCAGCAATTAGTGCCATATAATCACACGACAAAACATAAATTCTTACAATGAAATACCCGGCTTCAATATCTTTTTCATGAGCCGATTTCTGGTCGGGCGTATAATAGATGGATATATCAAGTTCCATGAGCCTCAAAGCCACAGCAGGTGTTGTCCGAGGTATCCATGGAAGTATCGCGACCACTTCGGGTCTTGAGAAAGTATCGACACAACGTCCCACAGCTTCACTGGAACTCAACATCTCAGAGGTGGTCTCGTAATTTGCTGACAAGAACTCTCTTTTGATGCTAGCTTCCAGCAATGTCAGACTCTGAACACAGCCAGACAAAAAGAGAGGATGTATAAAAGGTGAGAACATAAATACAGCGTCTGTTTCTACAGTATACTCAAAAGCATTTCCGAGTACCGCAGTAGTGTGATTTTGAATGAATCAAGACAATCTAGATATATTTCGTGAAATATTTCCCCTTCTATCTTGTCTTTAAAATATAGGGATAATTACCAAAAACATCATGAGGTTTTGGGCTAATTACAAAAAAACCCAAAGATGTTTCAAAATTACAAAAAGAAACTCTTAGATTGGATTGTCTTAAATTTATGGGTGGCAACTGTATAAATATCAGGAAGGTTTTGAAATGTTTTCACTTATGAAGGAAAAAATATAAGACAGAATCAAACCTTACGGGTTTTTTTTTTTTGTAAATAGCCCAACCCTCAGGGATTTTTGTGTAATTAACCCCAAAAAATTATAAATGGATTAAGACATCACAAATGCTAGATTGGCAGACGTTAAACACCGACACAATAAACAGAATGAGAGTGACCTGAAGGAGCTCTTCAGCTGTTGATGCCATATGCAACTTTCTACCCCAAGATTTTCTGTACTCATCCGACCAGACAGATTTAAGAGCATCTGATGGTATGGAAGCCTGCAAAAGCAAGAACCTATAAGTTGAAATTGAAGTTTCTGAGAAATGTAAGAATTGAGGTCAGAATCAAGACGTGAAGTGAATATGACATATATAAACCGAATTTCAAAGCAAATAACGACCCTAACCTCAATCATAGCTAATTGAGCTTTCAGCAATCTAACCCTTGGAGGAAGAGAGAGGTTGAGCAAGATCCTTTCAATCTCTCCACTCCGTTTCTTTTACATTCAGTAACGTGTTCTGCAAAATTGTAAGTTACCTCTGAAGTTTTGTAAGTCGTATGGCAGGAAGGGCAGTGATTTTCCTCCCAAGAAAACAAGCTATTACAACATTTGCAAATTTCCAGCAGCCGTTCGCGCATCAATGTTCCGTACTTCAATGCGCCTAATACATTAGAATCAAAGCATTCTTTCCACATCCACTCAAAATCCTTATATCTTTCCATGATAGCATTTCCCTCGCAAACATTTTTTTCAAGCTCAATGGTGGATGATAGAGATAGTCCAGGTGAAGTAGAATACGATGCACATACCATGCTCTTGGGGCTATCTATACCTGAATACAAGTCAAGCTTATGTCTGCTTTCCACAACTTTCTTCTTGACATCTTCACCTACATGCACACCAGAATTTGAGCATAACAAGTTTTTCCTAGCAGTTTCTCTGAAAGATGCCCCAATATTTCGCAACATCGAATGCAAATAACATTCTCTAATTCCACGGACATCCAAAGATGACAACAGAGCATCGAACCCCTACATGCAGCAGAGAGAAAATATTCTCAACTAAATGTACAAACTCGAAATTTCATCCACATAATGGGTGGCAACACACAATATCTACTGAAAAATCTTTAATAAATTCAGAATAATTTAAATAAAAATTACATACGCTGAGAATATTTATAATTTAGAAGAATATGAAATATAACAGTTGGAATTCATCATAAACACACACTATCTACTGGAATATGCTTGAACCCCTGAGCAAGAATCTAGGAGAAAGCAAGAGAATTACATGCCAGTTACATATAGAGAAACACCAACCAATGAAATGAAATAAATTTGAAATATAATAACATGAAAACAAAATACGGACTAGAGTACTGAATGTCATAATCCAGCCACATCAGTAAATGAAATAGGATGGTTCCCCTCTCCCTGAGCCCCGTGAACCTAAAAAACACGACTTGCCAAAGTAAATTTTTCTTTGATTGAACAGTTAAAAGGACAAATGCCAAATGAAAAAGAAAATCTCAGAAATCTTAATTCATAGTTGGTACAATGAAGCTCTCATAGATTTTCTTTTCCCCGTGTAGACAGAAAAGAACAAGGCAGTTTTCAACTGCTATAGAAATAGTTTCTCATCCAGATGAACCTATGCTGGACAAAAAACAGGGTAGAGTTGAACCATTCAACTACAAGCAGATGTCACATTTAGGCAAGAATCCTGAGATTCATCACAGGCATGAAAAACAATAAGATGATAAAATTGGACGGGCCCCAAAAAGCAGCTTCTTAATTACACAAAAACAATTATCATGCATCTAAAATGAATAAGAGAATCTCAATACGAGTGATCAACCTGAGAAGAGAAAATTAAAGAAATTAAAGAAATTAAACAAAATTACCTCTTCAGAATCAATAAGTCTCCAAACACCATTGCATAACTCAACAAATATTTTGCCAGATCCGGGATCATTTCGAGATGGAGATGTGATAAACTGCCAATATCGATTGCGTCTTCGATCCTGTCCAAGAGGCAATGACCTATATACATAAATCTCCTCAGCCCGGTGACCAATGAAAGCTTTTAGCTCTGATCGTGACTTTTCAGCACATTGCTGAAGCAACAAGTTATCAGAAACTACAGTGAACTCTTGCGCTGAAGGGTTCTTTTCAGTAATGATACTATTACAATAATTTTCTTCATTCTGTTGATCATTTAAGTCAACCAGATTGTACACAGGGTTTGTAGATGATGACTCGTTTTTCACATACACACTTGATAGTGGACTTCTCCTGTGCTCAACTGTAAAATTGGGGAAAGTTTGTTCCGCTCTGTTACCAGCAAGGGATGAATGCTGCGACTTCAAAATATGCTCCTCTTTCATACGACGCTTATCAAGTTGTGCCTCAGCCCACATTTGCTTCTTTAATGCATTTGCCGCTTCCAGGCGTTCCTGAAAAATTCTTCATCATGTAGCAGAGAGATAATGTGAAAGTAAAACAGTACATTATTCGTTAGGGGACTCAAAAGTACCTCCAAAGCAATGCGAACAGCATTTCCTTCATTTGCAACACCAATCAAGGCAACTAGAGCATTTAGACGCTCTTCAGTGCTTAGATCTGCATATTCCCCTTCAGTGAGTCCTTCAATCCATGGTTCTCCAAAGCCACATTCATCAGTTACAATGTTTTCAAGATCATGAATTGCAATCTGGGGATTTATTCCAGTTGCTCCTTTACTCTTTATCCCATCTACAGATTGACTCAAAGTTGAATTGCTTTTTGAATTTCCAAGGGCATCCAGAGGAGTTTCCATCAACTCACTGCATGAATTCTCCTTAACATATTGAGAGACATCTTCAAATCTGCTTGTTTCGCTACAACGAGAAGCTTCCTTCAGTTTTGCCACAGCGTCCAAGTCATCAACATCAGGATCATCCGCAACATCACTTTCAGAGTCTTGATCTCTATCAAGATCTTCCTTTTCAGCATCTTCTGCTTCTTCTTCTACACTTCCATTTTGATATACCCGGATTTTCTCCCTTGCTTCCGAGAGAATTTCCTCTGCATTAGCAGTGTCCTTCCTATAGGGGGAGCGTACGCAATACGTTGAAGGAGCTGTTCTCTCAAACAGCTTTGTATCCCTTGACAAAGCAGCAGAAATAGATGCTTCTGGTGTTTTACTCGTTGTGAGATCCCTAAGTCCAGATCTCTTCGTACAGAATGATAAACTCTAGTCAGCAATATAACAGGAGTTACTGATGCTTGTGATAACAATAAAGATTACCTGGATCCTGTCAGCAACTTCCAATATTGAAAGTCCCTTACTTCCCTCCAATGAGAGAACATGAAATGCTGCATATTTGACTGTTCCAGGAGTCAAGCGATGCCTGGATCTTCGAGGATTTGATAAACCCCTTTCTTGCATAATGGCAACAGCATTCTCAGCAGCTACTCCACTTCGTAAATTGGATATTGTATCTGCACCATCATTACCCTGCAGTAGAATAAAACTAATTAGAACATCACAAAACTGTTGGAAATATATAAACCGAAAAGCAATCCTAAGGAATCCTTTCAAGTAATATCTTACTCTTTTTATCTATGCGGGTCCAAACTTAAATTAGAAGTCCAATGAACCTTTTTATACATCGGTATTTTTCAAGACAAGCAATAAAAACAGCTACAACTTGAGATTCAAAGCTTCAATTTCAACATAATAGCACTCTCTCACGTATGTTTCAGCTAAAGGAACAAAGCATAATATGAGCATGTTCAGATAACAATTTACCACCAACAAAATTTTGCAGGAAATTAATGAGAAACAGGAAAGCATGTTACAAGTCACTGGAAAAATCCATGAGTGTAATGGACAACCACACAAGAACTACAGATATTTTTCTTTTCATCACTGCCAGTTCATTAAAACTTAGCCCCAGGTATTTTTCTGGTACTAAAAAAAAAAAGAAATCATTAAACAGAGATAAGGTTAACCAGAGAATAAATTTAAATAACCATGAACAATGAAATGTAGTTGTGAAATATTGCAGCAGAGCAAAAACATTAAGCAAATATTATGATTTGCATATCTGACTGATAACCCGAGTGCTACAAAATTATATGTCAAACTGAAGTTTTGCAAACACTAATTATTCAATGACAATAGTATTTGACTCATATCTTATGATTGGTGTGTAAATGTGCCTTCGCACACACATAATAGAACAGATATACCGATATGATACACATATAATAAAAACAAATACATAAATGTGAATATGTGCAGTATTTATAGATACATGTCGACGCATTGTAATTTAATGCAACATAGTTAAAACTAAGATATAATCCACATGTATCAGGCACTAGCAGATTGAAAAAGTTCATGCCTCATTCTCGTCATGGAGATGTGCTGGTTTCATATTCCGTTTCTTCAATTTTGGCCCAAAACCTGCAGATAGAGCCAATTGCCGCAATACTTCAGGCCACGTTAACGGAGTGAGGAGGCGCTGCCAGCTAAGCAAGTCAAAACCCCAAGAAAATGCCTGTCACAAATTATGAGAATAACTAACTGGCAATGCATCAGAATCAATTAATAATACAAAACGACCAGACAGTAAAACACACCCCTTCAATAATGTGTGGATGTCCTCCAACAGGGATACCAGCAGAATTTTGATTTGCCACCATTGCAGTGGCTGGTGTTCTTGCAACATCTTCAATGTCTTTTATAATGCATCTCAGAAGAGCTATATGGATCTCTGCCAACAACCTTGGATCCTGAAACAATGGGGCACACTCACTCACTCAGGGTTTAAACTAATAATCCAAGTCACATTTCAAATATCACCTAATATAAAATTTGCACAAAGGAATTTCAAAACTTACACAATCATGCAACGCTTGAGTGAACTCATCCAAAGTGAAAGGCCATAGACCAAGAACATCAGCAAAAGCAATTAAGAATCTCCAAACCTACATAATTTCACACACAATGAAACGCCAAATATGGTGAACGAATCAACTGTAGCTTGAATTCCACATAGGGGATTAACCCATGAGGTCATATGAGAAAGTAAATGGTTGTATGCATACTCCACAAATGCGCATGGCAACAAAATTCGACACATATTTATGAATGCTAAAATGAAAGCTATTCGAAAAAGAAGATGTAAAATACTCAACCAAAAATATTTTTATACAAAAATAATAACACATTACACACGACTTTGAAAAGCCTTAATTAGCAATCTCCTGCAACAAATAGATAATTATGCTTAAACACCAAAATAAAATGCTCTAAACTCTGGAAGTGCTTTTAATAAGTCATACACAATATAAAATCTGATAGTTTTGATCATCAAAAAATAAAATGATTCATGAAAGATTTTGTCAGTAAGAGAGACTTAATCTTGTAATGGGAATGACCTTCGTTGAATGACCACCTCATCTAAAAGCTTAAGCTGTTAGAGAGGTGAGCCATTTAGTATTTAATCACTCTAACACGCCCCTTCACGTGCAGGTGGTTGTTTAAGAAGCCTAGCACATGGAACGTTTTTATGGGTGGCGGTGAGGTTTGAACTTGAGACCTCTTGTTTGGCCTGTCTGTGACCATGTTGAATGACCACCTCATCTAAAAGCTTAAGCCATTAGAGAGGTGAGCCATTTATAAATACACCAACAGCAGAAGTAATGCGAGTAAAAGCAACAGTGCCAGCATCGATGACCATTATTAATAATTACCCAATTGGCAGTTGGAAAAGTCATCTCACCATAAGTAGATTGCCAATGTTCTCCTCAGAATCAGTCCAAGGCCGGACTCCAAAGGGCCTCTTCAGCTGCACTGACTCGGGCGGGAATTCTGGGAGTTTATCTACAGAATGAAGTTGACCAAGCACTTAGAAGGCAAAATACATAATGATAGCCAGCAAAAAATATCCAGGAAGCAGATGGGGTTGAACTTGTAAATTCTTGACAACACTAAAGTAGAAAAAAAATTTGGAAATGAATTCATTCACACTTTCGCCATCAATAGGTCAAAACCACATCAAATGAATAACCAAATGAGATGAGATGCATAGTAATATTTGAGGTATGTTGATAATAATACCTTTAAACAAATTGAGGTTCTGTAACGTCTCACTGTCTAGAGCCAAAATCGAGGGCAAACCCTACTTAAGGCTGCGACCAATTCCACTGATTCCTTAGCAATTCTGACGAGCAGCAGCCCTATTATTTGCAGCTTTAAGCCTTGCAGCTTCCTTCTCCTTACGCATTTCTTCTTTAAGCCTCATCTTCTCTGCCTGAAATAGAAGAAATGATTAAATCACTCACTGCTATGTTGTAACACACCTAATCAAAAGAAAAGCATATAAATAAGTCAAGAAAAAGGATTAGGATTAACTCTGATGTATTCCTTTTGTAGGAATTTCTCCTTCGTTCCATTTCACGCTTTTGCTCCCTCTGCAATCTCTCCTCTTCACGTTGCTTTTCACGCAACAGTCTTTCCTCTTCCTTCCGCCGTTCGCGGTCCTGCCTTTCCATCTCTTTCCTCATCTGCTCTTCTCTCTACAGAATAATAAATAATGTTGTCAGTAAAAGAAGATTGTGTATACAATTCTAAAATAATTGATCCGGTAGCAGTAAAAACTAGGGAAAAGTAAGATAGAATAAAAAGAGAGGACTATCAATTAACTGAACAATACCTTTTTCCTTAAAACATCTTGTTTCTCTAGCTCTTTTCGGATCCTTTTCTCATGAGCTTCAACTTCCTTCGCCATTCTAGCCTCTTCAGCCTGCAAAACATAATGCAAGAAAAAGTTAAGCCCCATCATTAGGCAATCAAATGACTTAATTCCGATTGACCATGTTGTGCCAAAGAGGCTAGGGATAAATGTTATCATGGGGTAACTTATAACCATTTGTTTTCTTAAGAAAGAAAAAATACTTTTGCATCTCCAGTAAAACAGATACGGTATAGGTACAGGATATCCCTTTCGCTGCAGCACATAAATAACTAGAGACATTCCTCATGGTGGATTAGAAAACAGGAACAAAATTTAACAAAAGAAAAAAAAAAAAAAAAAAAAAGGCACCTTCCGCTTCCTCTCCAACCTCTCTTGGTCAAGTACAATACGCCTCTCTGGTGTTGTAATATTATTAGCTAACCCAGTGATTGGGTGAACAAGCAGATGAGAATCAATGTTGGCATTCACCATGGAGGCTATTGATGGAGTAACATCAACTTCTCCAGGAGCTGGAGACAAGTGAAGATCCTGCACGCATTGCTGAGGCAAAAGACTTAAACTTGGCCTCTGACTTTGGAGATATTCAGAGGATACTTGCTCATTGCTATGCATAATAGATCTCCCAGTGGATAATGGAACTCGAGCATTCATGATGTCAATAGGCGAACCATAACGATGTGGTGGCACAGCTCTTTCGTAGGCATCATTCCTCGCAGATGGCTTCTCTGGGAGAAACTGGTATTCATGGAGAGCCCTTGAAGCACCCTGATAAGCCAGATTTTAGTTTCCCAACCACAATTAGATTATATCAACATGATGCAAGTAAAGAAATAATTATATAGGAAATATAACACTCAAGAACAAATTTCATTCATGCAAAAGAATGATGTTAACAGTAGAAAACAACGAAACAATTAACTTTTTGTCACATTGTGATTTTTCCAACCAATTTCATACAGATAAATGGATTAAGGCCTACATAAGGAAATAAAGATAACTCAACCTATCACCCATATTAATCTTTCATCCGGCCCTTCCACCACAAGAAGTTAGATGCCAAGTTTTAACTGATTATGTTTTGTTCTGAAATCCAGTTAGGGATGAAGGAAATCAGGCAACTATGTCAAGTGGTCACCACCATTTTGCTTCACGCTTAAAGAACACAAAATGCCTTATATAATTTTGCTGAAATTTGCATAAAACAGTGCACTGATATTTTATCCTTAATTGGGCCAGTGCTTTTTTATCTTTAATAGGGCCAGTGCTTTTTTGATAAATAATAGGTGAAGAAATCAAATGCGGGCATGGGTGATGGCACTTCACACAGATCGCTGCAAAAGGCATAGGCGTGCTCTGAATTCACATAATTCTCTTTGAGCATGAAACTTTGTCATGAATATTGTTTTTTATGGGTACCTCGCTAATATTAGCATGAAGCAATGGCATATTAATATTATTATTCTAAATGAGACAACCAACTTTTTTTTTCAGCACCTTTCAGTATAAGAATCGCCTCTCAAAAGTGCAGACACAATGTCTGCGTAGCAGTTCAGCCACAGGCGAAGTTCAGTACATGATGAAACAAAAGGGTGAGAAAATGTTCAGAATTCCCTCATTGGCATTGTGCAAAACAATCTGATTTTATATGTCCCACAGCTAACTTAGTCTCTATTTGCAATAAACAGCTAATATATGGACAATTTAACATGAAACTGGTGAAGTGCTTTCTTCTTTCTTATTCATTATGCACTTTGATACAATAGGCGCCTCATATCAAATGCGGACATGATGTGTTGTACATAGCACTTATGCATGGAAGACCTTGGAGCAAAAAAAGCTTAAGCAGCAATGCATCACATGAAAAGAACCAACATAAAATTTCAAGAACAACAAAAAGAAACTTTACAGAGGCTTTCAAGAAGCTCACTAACCTTGACTGGTTTAGCATCGTGTGTCTCATATAATTGGGCATCATAGAACCGCCCAGCTGGTTTTTGTTGTTCTGATGTAACTGTTTCCATGTGAAAAAACGTCAGGCTAGTCCAGTGAAAATTTACAGGACATAAAATGTAAAACACAGAATATCATATATTTAAGTTCAAAAGAAAGTAAAAACAAAATACGGCAAGCAGGTGAAGGAAATTAAAAGTTTGCACATTTACCAGGGAATCTAATCCAGTCTATCACCTCATATAGATAAGCATCACTTCGTTCAACAAAAAACTAACAGCAAAAGACAAGAAAGTTTATACAATTTATTCATACCCCAGTGGCTATGGAAAGTTTAACTATTTGAGGCCTATGCTTCACCCACCTTTTCAGGAGGGACTCTAGGTGTCGCTGGGCCTCTCATATACTATGGGAGGGGGAAGAGAGAGATGCCTATTGATGTACTATTTCATTGATTCAATGTAATTAGAGAAGGGATTTCTTGTTCCTGAATGACTCGTGTTCATCTGTATAGATCCATACTGTACTTCAAACAACGAGCTCCCTATCTCACTTGCAAACGTCATTAATACCCCTTATAGGAATGCCTCTCCAAGGATTTCGGAGATTATCACTATATACATAAAGTAACCAAGTTGTCACGGAAATGAGCATGGGACTTCAACTTATAGTACAATATTCAGAACCAGAACAAGGCAGAATTACCTGAAACATCACAAACTACTAAAAACATGTCAAAAATTTCTTGTTATCTATATCGTTAGACCTATTTACAGTAACATGATAACAAATGCAGCTTCCATCAAGATCCGATTATCTGTAATTGTTGATACAATAGCATCACTTCCCAAGTGATTGCATATCCAGACAAAGTTCCTCAAAAAGCCTTTTTCATCTATGCTACTGTTCCTTAAATAATTGAGAGTCCTAGGCATATGACTATAATGCAGTAGGAATTCCCTGTCAATGAGACAATGAATCTGTTGATTTTATTCACTTGAATTAATACGAAAGTTAACTAACTGTTTTAAGTTAAAATACTAACAACCCCAGAGATGAAATTATCACTCCACCACAAAAATTGCTTGCAAATTACTCTCTCAGAATGAGTTACTCCAGTAGCTCCAATCTAAATTTATTTGCTCGTTTATTTTTAAATCTGAACATAAAGTGCCATCAAAAACAAAATTGAATTAGGCTTCATTTGGCTTGAGGCTTGTGAAACAGGCAAACCATATGTTCTCAGTCAAAACACACATGGCAGCATAAAATATCAAACTTCCCCAGCACAGCATCAATAATGTTATCATGGAAGTAAATTGATCATAATTTGGAATCTTAACTATTACCGACAAGAGATGTGTGGAAAGAGATATATACCAATCGGTGCACCAAATGCGCCAGGTGGCAATGGATCAAACTCCATCCCCAGAATCGGTCCATCCTCCCTCAATGGCTCCCCTAACTGTGCCTCCACAAATTTAATTGCTCTCTGTTCAGATATAGCCAGAGGGGGTTCATAAAATCTCCTCACGGGTGGCGATTCTGTTGATATCCTCGGCACAGCAGTCCCAGCTTTATGAATTACTCTCTGCTGTTTCTGCTTCGGCTGCAGATCTGTATTCCCAAAGGGACTTAAACCCGAGCCACTGTCCTTCGCCACATCAGCATTGTTAACTACCATTTCATGCACAATCCCACCAGAGGATCCTGCAACTGCAGATGACGAGGCACTCTTTTTATGCCTCTTCTCTGTGGGGGCTTTACGGTCTTTTAACCGCCGATGACAGAACCACATTTGCAGCTGCCGATCGGAGAGGCCTAATTTAACAGAAAGCTCCGCTCTCAGTGCCTCTGAAGGATATGTCTCCACTGCGCACAAAAATTACAGAGGCATTACCATCAAATTTAACACTAAACAAAATGTGAATAATAGATCAATACATATAATCGAACCTAAACAAAAAAAAAAAAAGGAAATTTTGAGATATAAAGGGAGAAACAAAATGAAACTCACTAGCATAAGTTCTCTCAAGAATTTCCAACTGTGAAGGAGTCTTCATTTTCCGCTTCACCTTGGTTTCTCCCTCCGGCGAGTTTTTCTTCTCCACCTCTAAACTTACACCACCGTCTCCTCCGCCGCCGCTCTCTTCTCCTTTTCCTCCATCAACTTCCATTTCAGTCCACAATCCCAAACGGCCAACTCCACACCCACTCCCACAACAGAACAAATTAATCAACTCAACAAAATTTAGAGCTCATAAAAAAGATCAGCATCTCACAACCCTTCCTCCATTGAACAACAAACAGACAAGAATTTCAAAACCCATATCCCAAAAATCTAGGGTTTCCAAAATAGTTCGAAAAGGGGAAATTCTTCTACCCCTTTCTCTGTCTAGAAACAAAAACAAACATAAAAAAATAAAAACAAAAAAGAAAGAAAAGTAGAGTGTGGGATGCGCAACTGTTCTTTCTCTAGATAATCTATTGATTATTGGTACATATCTTTAGAAACTCGAGTTTGACAAAGATGTGCGGTGAAGATTTGGAGAACACCGATAATAAAATACAATTAAAAACTGCTGATACTGATACAACACTCAAAAACAAAAAAAAAGGCCTAATAGTAATACTACTACAAGTAGTAGTACAAAAATAATAATTACTCGTATTAAAGTTGTGATTGTCTTGTTTGCTTTGGTGCTGTGAGGATAAAGGAAAGAAAAGATAAATAAGTACAGAATTCAAAGCGGAAAAAATAGAGCTGAAATAATAAACCCACAAACCCGAAAACAAAACAATAATTCCCTTTCTCTTTCTAATCCCACCCATCACTTCTTTCTTTTTTTCTCTTTCTCTGTCTTTCTTTATTTCTGTTTGTTTTTTGTTGAAAAATCTCTGGGTTTTGCGATTTATCGAATATGATGCAGTAAAAAAAAAAGTATATATGTGTGTGTAGAGAGAGAGTGAGAGAGCGCAATAAAGAATGTGGATAAATAGTGGAAGTCAGAGAGAAATGGGTTTGAATATTGGGACGTTTTGATTCACGAATGAATTTTTGGATTTGTGGTTTTCGGGTTCTCTCTCTCTCTCTCTCTCCTTACATTTCTCTCTCTAATTTTTTATTAGTTTTTATCAGTACTTGCAGTTCGTTTGGTACGATGATTCGGGTCGGGTTTGAGTTTTTATAATTAGGGGAAATACTAGTGCAACGCGATTTGATGTGTTTGATTTACACGCGGAGAATATTAGTGCGGGTGTGTGCGATTGTAACGAGACGCGCTGTTGCGAGTGGTGGAGAAGTTTTGAATTCGAATGGACTTTTTATCTGTAAAAAGGTGAATAATCAGATGGTGGGGTCCGCTAGCTCATTGAAGAAGACATTTGTGCTTCGAAGTTGGAAACATTTGCGCCTCATATGTCATAATCTATATATTGCTTATGGTTTTCATTTTTCTATAAGGTTTCAAAATTAAAATCCATTTTTTCTAAATAATTTTTTTAATATTAGATATAATATAATACTGTTATTTCTAATCAGAGACGGAGCTAGGGAACTGGCTAGGCGGCTGCCCCTCAACTTTATAATTTTAGCAAATTTAAAATAAATTTTTTATAACTAATTATTAAGTTAATAAATTTTGTTGTGTATGATTATTAAAATTTGAAATTTTGCCCACTACATAATTTTAAAATACTTATTTATCTATTATGTATGTGAAGATAAAAAGTTTGCACCCCTAATGTTCATTTTCTTATTCTGTCCTTGTTCAAATTCGCTGTTTTTAGTGATAATAGTACAAAACATTAAAAAAAAATTATCAGTGTTTCATATTTGAAGAAAATAGATATAACAGATTTAAAGCTAATGATTCCAAAATTGCAAATTACTCATGTAACTTAGGGGACAAAACCGATCGTGCTTAAGCTCAAAGAAAAATATTTGGTCTTGTGCATAATAAAATTGCCCTATCTTAGTCTTGTTTTCAACGTAATTTTAAGAATTGGGTGGAAATGTTCAAGTGCACAACACGTGTTGGGGTATTTTTGTAATTTTAAAACTTAACAAGGCTTTTTTTTGGTATTTAATTCAAACCTTAGGGTACTTTTTGTAATTAATCATTGCAAATATTTTATGTTCACATTAAAAACTCATTAAGGGACCTTCAATTGGATGAAGTTCTTCTATTCCAAAAGGATGTTTCATCTCTTATTCCACCCACGAAACATTGACACGTATATAAAAATTAGAGAAAAAGATAGAACACTTTAACTAAATATATATACAAGAATATGATCATAGCCTAATTTATGTTATCCATGCAAATTGCATTGCATTTCATTTATGAGCTTTTCTCTCACCATTGTTATAACCTGTCAAACCTACAACAAACCAGATGCATCCAAAACCTGAATTTCATCTAAAAGAAAATCAGTTGTAACACGATAACAAACTGGAAACCAATTTCCACAATAAACAACATTCACGTCAAGATTAAAATTTATACCCCAAAAAACACATAGCATTCCAGGAATCTCACCCGACGAAACAACCCGTCGGCCAAAAAAAAAAACACGACAAAACAATACAATAACATCAATCCCCTAATTGCGCGACAGAGGAAACCCAATCCCATGTCGCCTGGTCGGAAAAAGAACAAACAATAGGCTACAAATCACCCCCACCGTCACCGGCACCGTCGTCAGGATCTCCAGGGCCTCCTCCGACGGCGTCGGACAGAAACAGCTGATCACATTCTTATCAAACATCGCCACCGCCGCGAAAACCATAACCGACATCATAGCATGGAAGAAATCCACGAACCGGATCCGAAACTTCTCCGCCTCCTGGGCCGGCAGGGCGGCGGTGGACCCATCGATGACCCAGAGTCCCCTGAAGGTCGCCAGGCCGTACCTGACTTTCCCCCGCTCGTCCCTGAAACTATCGGTGAAACACAAAATGAAACAGGCGAGCGCGCACAGGCCGAGGAGGCCGAGCGTGATCGTCTGGCTGACGAAGGATTTGCATTTGCCCTCGTGTGTGAAAACAGGGGACAGGACCTGGAACGTCAGGACGGAGCCTGTCGGGAGGAGGTTGGAGAGATGGGCCGTTCCTTTGAAGGCCTTTCGGACGGCCTTTTGGGCCGCGGTTTTGGGGGGGTTTTGTGGTGTTTGGGATTCCAGGAGAGGTAATTGGAGGGATTGGTCGTTTTCCAGGGATTGTTGTTGCTGATCGTTTATTGATTTTTCCAGCTCTCTGCGGATGATATCCATTGTTAATTGGAATTTATTTTCCTGATGTTTATTTTTGCCCTGTTTTTTTTTTTTTCAGGAAATAAATTCCTGGAATGGGTTAATGGGAGATTTTGTTGTTGTGATAAGGATTTGTGATCCTTTTATGTTTGGAGTTTTGGGGGCTGAGGGGAAAAGAGTGGTGGTAAAATGTTAGGTGGAGAGAGAGGGTTCTTTTAATGGGTTTAATTTAATAAAATTAGGTTTAAAGGGTTATTTATGTTCCAGACAATGTAATTTAATTAGATGGTCGTAAATATGGAGTTTTAAGTAGAAGGTTTTATTTGGTTTGTCAATGAGAAATATTGACCATTTTCGTTTTCAATGTGTTTTCAACCATCAATTAATTACATGGGAGAAATTCTGAGGTGTTATTATATATTTTAATATCGTAGTATATATTTCGACTCAATTAAGGCTTTTTAACTGTGCAATATCGGTTTATTGGTATAACTTTTCAAGTTTCACGACAATTAATAATCTTAATTTGTATAATGGAGCGTAGAATTCGAATTGATACTACTTAAATTCTCATTACCTCCACATGTTTTATTCAATATTCAATATTCATAATTAGTCTAGTAAAACATATAAAATGCATATTTTTTAAGTTTTTTTTTAGTACAATGGGAGAATTTGGGAAGGGACACATACACTCGTATGTGATCGAATTTGAATTTTTCATCTTTATAACACATGTCTCAACTAACAGAGCACGAAGTTGATCCCATTTTTTAAGTTTATTTGAATCAACGAAAGTGCATAAAATTAGCTCAAATCACGTGGATCAGACACATCGTGACTGCAACAATTTTATTAGAGAAGATTTTAAATTGATATGTAAGTAATTCTGCATAGTGCGCAACTTTACGAACAAAAAGTGCCCTTTTGGGTATGGAGTGTAGACCTCACCCAACTCATTTTTATTTACACCATTAATATATATAAAAGTAAATAGAGGCAACATCAAGAAGTTGGTCAAGATTGTTTGTAAAAATTCCGACGTGTTAATTGAAGTATCAAATATGACTAGGGTGGCAAATTGTGTTATCGCGTTGTGTTTTTCGTGTCGATACGATAACGATACAACACAATAAGGACACACATGAATACGACACAATAAGGACTGCGCTCCGATATTTAACACGAAAATTTTCGTGTCAACACGACAACACGACAAAGAAAAAGAAAATGATTTATATGTTAATAAACTATAATAAATTATACGATATTACATGACAATACACGATACAAACATACAAAATATCGGGTTATCATTATCATTATCGTGTCACTGTGTAAACAAGGTAAACATGTTATTATCGTGTTCGTGTCGTGTCATTATCGTGTTACTAACAGGTAAACATGTCATTATCGTGTCCTCATCGTGTTCGTGTCCTTATCATGTAAACACATAAAAATACAAGCACAACACGAACACGATAAGACTAAACACTAATCCACTGATTTGGTATCGTTCTTGTATCATGCTATCGTGTCGTGTCAAAAATTGTCACCCCTAAGTATGACCAAGTATTTGTTACCCTTAAATGTGGCTTTGAAATAATCTATGTAACTATTGATCAAACTTTCATCCACTAGTTCAGCAGGATAAAACCTAATTGATCAAAACTAGTTGTGGTTCTTTGGAAAGTGTCTATAAGAATTTTGTATTTGATAAGGTACGTATTTATATGTAGTAAAGAGTCTAAACATTGACTATCTTTCACATTAGAGTTTGTGTCTCATAAGTGGATAAGACAAAATCAATATCGTTCAATCATCAAATAATATGAAATACACTTAGAAGCAAATAATCGAATTAACGGCACATTCGCCAGTCAGATTATTTAGTTCGAATTGTGTTTTATTTCTTATTCCAATATCATCAATTCATATCAAAATAAGTCAAATGTATATTTATAATGTCATGTATATTATATACTTAACACAAATTGATGATACTTGAAATAAGAAACAATGTTATTTTAAATAGAGGATCTAATGTGCACATTCGCACGGCTCATATGCCAAAGAAAGTTGCTTCCAAATATTGCGGTTGGTTAGATTCGGACACCATATACGATTGTACTATTTTTTTTTTTTTTTTTTTTTGTCGACCCAAAATATCTCCACACTAGGGGCATGAATCCACACTAGGTAAAAATTTTAAAAAAAAAGTTTTATGGGACATCCGTATATTTTTTCAATTTGTGGGATGATAATCCTAATTTCTAGAGAGGGGAGGCAAACTCAACCCCAAAACTCCACGGGCATAATCGAACCATAGGACTTGATGGGTTGTAATCGCAACCCTCTTTCACTGCGCCAACCCAGGGTTGGTATATGATATTGATAATGGATCTTCTTTAAGAGAGAGAGTAACTTCACCTCTAATTTTAAGGACAAAATAGACAATATAGGATGAAGATATCGACGTTGGACTGAGGATTCTTGGATCCAGCCATGACAATAGATTACAATCAGCCCAAATTTTCAATTGGGCCTAGTGATATTCATCGGGCCATGTCCATAAAGTAAACGAACAATTTGTTGGGATTATTTAGTAGATCTAAAACCAATAGAAAGCAAATGGGCCCCAGTTGACGGTTGCTCAAAGTAAGCAAGAAAAATTCCGGCAATACGTTCAGTAATCTGTTCAATGTTAATTGGACCATTTTACTAGTCCAGGACCAGTATTTATTTAGACGGTAAAAAGTGTTTAAATCAGCAAAAACAGATTGACGTATTTTTCAACTCTTTTTCAATGCTTTATTAGGCACACTTCAGAAACTTTATTGTTTAATGTGCTTTTTAATCAGTAGTAGTAGTAGGTGTACTCAGTCAAAATCAAAGACTTTTTCAGCCATACTTATTAGCAAATAGCAATCAATGGTTAGATAATATGTGGTGTAAATTGTAATAATTTTGATTAGTGCAAGTGAAATCCGAATCAACATTCATTCATACTTGTTAAGTTCGTAAGCTTAATTAAAAGATAACATTGAAAAAAAGTTGTAGTGCAAGCAAGTCAATTAGTGCACATTCTATTGTCTATAACCAAGACAAAATATTTGTTTAATTACTTGAAAAACATTATATCACTGCCATAATTGCACTTTAATTATAAATCCAGTTACACTCTCATTTAAAAAAAAAAAAAAAAAACTAATTTTCATCCTATTCTTCCCATAATACAAATTAACGAAATTAAATTATATAAATGCTGAACAATCACCCCTAAATTTTATTTCTTCATATTGATGCCATTGAATATGGAATTGTAAAAATTCCCAAATTCATCTTCTTAAGAGGATATTTTCAGTCAAAGCCTAACTTGACTGTTTAAGGGTAGCAACTCACTGTATATATCCCCCTTTCCAACCTGTTAACATTACACTACCTTATTTCATTTCTGCATATTTGCCTGTTTTTGCTGAAGTTGTTATGGATTTTTAAGTAGAAACTTATGGTCAAAGGCACATTACTTTAATTATATATAAATACATATCTATACATGGTTTGATATTTTTGTCATGGTATATGTAAAATTATTTAATTTTTGTAAATGTATTGATGTTGACTACAATATCTCACAGTGTAAATTATTTGGGTTTCATTTTTTTTTTTTATTTATAAATTTTCCCCAATTTAAGTAAAAAAATTATAGGGTTGACTATGTTTATAATTACACATACTGTATAGTACTCACACCATCTTATTATATAATAATAACCAATTAATTAGGCTGACAACATGATCATTCATATTTTTTTAGTATAAATTCTAGAAGGAGATGAATGAACGTACCCTAAACTTCTAGCATGAGCGTATAATTTAACTAGAAAGCTATAAATTTACTTTTATTTAATTTCACATTTGCTCATGTCTCGAAGCCTACAACTCTTCATGCAAAATTATAAGCTATTTTTTTTATATGTTTATGAGTGATTGACGGTTTGATAATGCATATTCTGAATTAACCTTATTTTCGATTTAGTTTAGTTATTAAATAAAGGGTTAGGTTCTTCTTTGACTGCCACTGTTACACAAGACAATATGAGCCCTCGAATTAGACTTTGCAAATTTAATTTCTATGTCGATTTGTCGAACTATCACATCTGTTCCACTCAATTAATTATCTCTGCATATTCATATAGGTCTTAGGTCTTTATTATTTTACCTCTTTTTCTTTTTAATTTGACTGGAAAGTAGGCAAGTAATCAATACTCTTCCTGTCTTCCATTGTCTATAAGTTTTTACTTTAAAAAATTTAAATAAAAAAAAGTTGGGAATGTTATTTTTGGATGAAAATTTTCAAGTAATAGAATTAATTTGTAAATGGGTACAGTATATATAGTCTGAAATAAATTTAAAGTTTTACCAAGAGAAAAATTTCGCACCTGCAACAAGGAAATGTAGTAAAGAAGAACGATTTACGATTATTTTTTTTTTATTTATTTACACAATGGTACATAATTTATTATATGATTCATGTTTATATTCGTACAATGCATCAAAAATTTTGTAATAAGATTTAATTGATAGCCTTCAACCATGATTATTGTGATGGTAAGAAACAATAAAAATAATTAGGTGAGTTTACATTTGTCACCTTTCTATTGCATTTCTTTGAACCATGAATTTTATTTTAATAAAAAATACAATTAATTTACTAAACATGAATGTTTCTATAAACTATAGAGAAAGAGTACGAAATAAAAAGAAGAAACAACGAAATAATAGTAATGTTCTAAAAAACGTTAGATGCTAGTCGGATAGTAGATTGAGTCTAGCGTCTAGCGTCTAGAAAGAGTTTGGGGATAAGACGGGACTGGACGAAGTTACACAAAGTCTAATCATATAAACATAAATACAAGATAAATATCACAATAAATCATACTGTTGTCCCCAAAAAGAATCTCCACTTTTCAAAAACCCGCTTTCACTAATTGTACAGTACATAGTTGAATCTTGGGCGTCCATAAAGTGCAAATACCCAAAAAAGTCCAGATATGATCACCCAAATCATGTCCAATCAAATTTCAGGGCCCCACACATTGGAAAAATACTCACACTTAAAAACCCACCCCCCTTAACCCCCTTTCAAATTCCTTTGTTCTTTACCCAAAAAATTCACATTTCTTTTCCCTCCACCCCCCACCCCCTACCCCACCCCCAACTAAATTACAAAACCACAACAAATCTCACTTTTTTTCACACACAACACACACTATCATCATTTCATCACACACACACACAACACACACTAAATCACTCAAAAAAAAAAAAAGAGTGACACATTCCTTGCTTAAAAAAAAATAAAAATCCAATCTTTGCAGCCATGCAAATGAAAACCTCTGTTCCACACCTTATTCTCTACAGTACAATATTTACTCTCCACTTCAATTACTTCTCTCTGGCACTAAACCAAGAGGGACTCGTCCTGCAGAAAATGAAGCTCTCCCTCGCCGACCCGACCGGCTCGCTCTCCGGCTGGTCCGACCGCGACGCTACCCCATGTAACTGGACCGGAGTCGCCTGCAACCGCCGCGGCTCCGTCGCGTCGGTCGTTCTCTCCGGTGCCTCTCTCTACGGTTCTTTCCCCGTCTCTCTCTGCCGCCTGCATTCTCTCGAGAAGCTTTCTCTCCTAAACAATTCCATCAATTCTTCACTCCCTCTCTCGATTTCATCCTGCCGGAACCTCGTTTACCTCGACCTCTCCCAGAATATGTTTGTGGGCCCCATCCCTGCATCTCTCTCCGACCTCCATTTTCTACGGTGCGCAAAGTTGTGATTTTATTTTTTTATGTTTTTATGATGTGCTGAGAATTAGTGTATGCAGATGAATTCTTGACGTTTTTTTTCCTTTTTTGCGGTCATTATTCTGGGAAAAAGGTAAAGATTTCTGCTTTTTTTTAATGGGGCGTTGGAAAACTAGCAAAATCAAGAACGAATGAGGATTTATGGATTGCTGTTTTGTTTTTTTCTTTTTGGTTTAAATGGCCAGTTATGAATTATCCTTTGTGGGGTTTATGCTGTGATTCTGATGTTTGCTTATTGGAGCAGTGTATTATTGAGTGCCATTAATGGGTATACCAATATTTTCCGCCAGCATTTATGAGGATATTATTCCTTTTTACACAAGTGAATAAAAATAATGCTATGCCATTTACTTTATTCTATCACCAGAAAGATTCATTTTCTTTTTGTACTTTTTTCCAAATTTCTAAGGTGATATGACAATCATATCTGCAATTTTGTTCATATGTCTTAATCTAAGGAATTCAATTTACTCAAATTGTTTACAGCTTGCTAAGTTTATTCTATGTTTTCAAATTGTTTACACATTATAGATGTTTACAATTAAGGCCAACTTTCATTGCAGGTACCTTAATTTAGAAGGAAACACCTTTTCAGGTGAAATTCCATCAACTTTTGGGAAGTTCAAACAACTTGAAACTCTCATACTCACTGAGAACCTGCTAACCGGCACTATTCCTGCTGCTCTGGGCAACATAACAACTTTGAAAAAGCTAGTGCTAGCTTACAACCCGTTTTCACCGGGTCGACTTGCTCCAGAGCTCGGTAACTTGACGAATTTGGAGGAACTGTGGCTCTCCTATTGCCATCTCGTGGGCCCGATTCCAGATAGTTTCGGCAGGCTAAGTCGACTCAAGAATTTCGACGTCACTTGTAATGAGCTAACGGGACCGATACCGAGTCAGATTTCTCAGATGAAGAGCATTGTGCAAATGGAGCTGTACAACAACTCGCTTTCTGGTCCGTTGCCTGCCGGATGGTCTAATTTGACCGAGTTGAGAAGATTTGATGCATCGACAAATAGATTAACTGGGATGATTCCAAATGAGCTGTGTGAGTTGCCCCTCGAATCCCTCAACTTATTTGAGAACCAACTCGTGGGGTCCATCCCCGAGAGCATTGCCAAGTCGCCGAATTTGTACGAGCTTAAATTATTTAAAAATCGGCTCGTTGGGCCGTTACCGAGTGAGCTTGGCAAGAATTCGCCTTTGCAGATTCTGGACGTATCGTACAATACTCTTTCGGGTGAACTTCCCGAGTTTTTATGCCACAATGGGGCTTTGGAGGATTTTGTTATATTTGACAATGCATTTTCAGGGACTATTCCCACAAATCTTGGAAAATGTACGAGTTTACAACGTGTTCGGATGAAGGAAAACAGGTTCTCTGGGGAAGTTCCAGCTGAATTCTGGGGCTTACCACATGTTTACTTGCTTGAGCTCGTTGGAAATGCCTTCTCGGGAAATATCTCGAATTTGATTGGTGGTGCTAAAAACCTATCCACCCTAGAAATTTCGAAGAACAAATTTTCGGGTAGTATACCGAATGAAATCGGATTATTGGATATTCTGATTTTGTTTTCTGCCGATGGCAATGAGCTTAGTGGAGAAATCCCGAGTACGATAGTGAATTTAAGGCAGCTTGGGACGCTCGATCTTAGTAACAACGATCTTTCTGGTGGACTTCCTACGGGAATTCAGTCTATGAAGATGCTGAATGAGCTTAATTTGGCTAATAATAGGTTATCGGGTCGTATACCTGATGAAATCGGGAACTTGGCTGTGCTTAATTACCTTGATCTTTCTCGGAATAACTTTTCGGGTGAAATTCCAGGGTCGTTGCAGAATTTGAAGCTCAATAAACTAAACTTGTCGGATAACATGCTTTCAGGGGATATACCTCCTCTTTTTGCTAACAGCGTTTATAAAGACAGCTTTTCCGGAAATCCAGGACTGTGTGTTGATAATTCGTGTTCACGCAAGCACGAAGCAGAGAAAGGAAAAAACCGAGTCTTTTCATGGGTGCTAAGGTCTATTTTCGTTATATCCGGAATTGTTTTTCTGGTAGGCATTGTTTGGTTTCTGTTGAAGTACAAGAGACTCGAGAAAATGAAAAAAGGCGTCACTATAACGAAATGGACGTCGTTTCATAAACTCGGCTTTAGTGAATTTGAAATCAGCGATTGTCTCAAAGAGGCGAATGTGATTGGACGAGGAGCCTCCGGCAAAGTCTATAAAGTTGTTCTCAGCAATGGGGAGACAGTTGCTGTCAAGAAACTCCATGAAAGGCCTAAAAAAGACTAAAACGACCGTAACAGTGTTTTATCTTCGGATACAGATGAATACGATGTTGAAGTCGAGACACTGGGGAAGATCCGACACAAGAATATCGTGAGATTGTGGTGCTGTTGCAACACGGGGAATAGCAAACTTTTGGTGTACAGTACATGCCTAACGGGAGCTTAGGCGATTTGCTGCATTGTAATAAGAGTGTATTGTTGGATTGGCCGACTAGGTTTAAGATTGCGTTGGATGCTGCTGAGGGTCTTTCGTACTTGCATCACGATTCTGTTCCTCCGATCGTGCACAGGGATGTGAAATCGAATAATATACTGGTGGATGAATACTTTGGGGCTAAAATTTCTGATTTTGGTGTTGCCAAAGTTGTTAAAGCTGTCAACAAGGGTGTTGAGTCCATGTCTGTCATTGCTGGTTCCTATGGTTACATTGCACCAGGTAATGTTTTTTTCCCTTAACTTTTGAAAGATAGCTGGATTTTTTTATAATTAGACTAAACCTCAAGGGTGTCTTGTAATTATCCCATTGCAGAATATGCGTACACGCTTCGGGTGAATGAAAAGAGCGACATTTACAGCTTCGGCATAGTCATTTTGGAGCTCGTGACAGGGAAACCGCCAATCGATCCAGAGTTTGGTGGGCAAGATTTAGCAACTTGGGTTTGTACAACCTTGGACAGGAAAGGAGCCGATCGCGTGATTGATCCCGACCTAGATTCAAGATTCAAAGAACACATTTCCAAGGTTTTAGACATTGGGCTGCTCTGCACTAGTTCCCTCCCGACGAACCGTCCCTCGATGCGCAGAGTGGTCAATTTGCTGCTGGAATCTGGTGCTAGCTTGCCTAAGTGTACAAGAAAAGCATGGTAAACTTTTGCCTTTCATTTTGATTAGATAAGATGTTTTTATGGTCAATAAATGTTAGATCAAGAAAGACAAAAGGGGAAGTTTAGTTTGAGGGCCTTCTTGAATTTTGCATTACTGATTTCCTGTAGGGAAACAGAAAACTGCTGAGCTTTGTTGTGTTGTAGACATGGAAGAAGGCATAGGAACTAGTATTACATTGTGTTTATATAAATATTCGAGTAAAAGAATTTATAGTTCCAATTCCAGGGCTAGAATTCCATCCTCCAGAACATGTATCAAGTTTGGGCTAAGTTGCAATTTTAGTCTTGTAACTATAGCCGGTCAACAATAATAGTCCTGCCGAAATAACCATTTACAAAAAAGTCCCGTAACTTTCAAAAGAACTTTCAACTTCAGTTATTTGGTAGTCGGAAATTGAGAAATTTGCTGAAAAGCTCTGTGTCCACATTTCCGGCCAAATTCGTAGATGTGGAAGCCAACTTTCCATGGGAGTTTTTCTTTCCTGAGATATTGTTTTTAATCTCAATCAACATTTCTAACTTCCTTGGAGGAAGTCTACATCGGGCCATCGGCGAAATTAGTTTTCACATCAGCTGGTTGGCTGGAAATGTAGACCCTTTCATGTTTCCGGCGAATTTTCTAATTTTTTACACCAAAATTGATGAATACACCCACCTTCATATGATTGAGTGTATTTATCAATTTCGGGAGTGTGAATAGGTCACCCTTTCGCAAATGATGATTTCTGCACCACCATTATTGACAACCTCCTATAACTAAACTTGCAATTTAGCTTCAAGGTTTGTAAAGCCATATCAGTTTATCAGACTAGTTGGTAAAAATGATTTTTTTATACTGGTCAGGTCTGGCCAGTGGCCAAACTCAGTCAATAACATCTGCTGGACAGTCGTAACATGGTAAATATAGTTTTGAGTTCAACCGAAATTCAGTTTTGGCGAAATTTCTTAGCAAAATAAACGCTGCCCTTGTTTGCAAATTGGTTTAATACTAGGTGAATTGCAAAAAAATCATCCTTCAGTTTTAATCTAATTATAAACAAAAACAATTAGTTATTTTTTGAAATTAAAAATATACATTCTTAGCATTTGCTTCTATTTTACAAATTGATGCAATTTGTAAAACGAATTCAAATTTCAAGATGTATTTATAACATTTTGAGAATATATTTGTAATGTTGAAAGATAATTAAATTTAATTAAGATTTGTTTTATAATTATACTTTAATACTATTTGAGTGCTGATGTTGGCATGAATATCAGAATATCGGGCACATCGTTTTGAACTTTCTAATTTCTTTGAACAAGTGGCATTGAGAGTTTGAAATATTACGCAGATGTCACAATTGACATTTCAACTTCAAACCGACTGACCTTTTTTGGGAGTGTTGTTTTTTGGTGCATTTAGTGTTTAGGCTTCCATTGCCGACCCTCATTTAGTGAAATGGGGCCTCAAGAAAGTGGTCAATTGCTATCATATTAAGACCAAAATGGTGATGGTTCACTCAAATGACAAAATAAATGGTGGAGACACTAGTTGGTAGTCAGCACTAATGAGTACTAGTGTTGGAATTTATGACACGTGTGTTTGAAAATGAACCTCAAACATTTAACAAAGCCATATCTAGCCCATAAGTTTGAGAGTTTATTCTTCTCTCAGGAGCTAAAACCAAATGGATGCAAATTGATCATTAAGGCGAAACTAAATACTGATGTTTCAAATTATAAACATAGCGGATCTGTTAACTAAAGACTGAATGAGCAGTCATAATGAAAACCTCACTTGGCAACCGGAGATCCTAAGGACTTGCATGGCATCTCCTTCTAGCGAACAAAACATTGATTTGCAACAAACAGTTGGATATTTCCATATCAAAAAGTTCGACCAAATCGTCTAGTGTCCGACAACTGCTCATTTCAGTATTTGCCCACGTTCAATGGAATACGATCCCTCCAACAAGTACAGTAAAGAATACAAAGAGCAAGCCAAAAAGTATTTATTCGATGGTTTGGAGATGCTATGTGTTCTAGCTCCAAATAAAATTGATGCAAGACCAAAACCATCTAGTTTCAGAAATTCAACCAGTTAACGAGATACAGCATGAAAGTTCTTTGCATTCTAGCTCAAAGTAAATTTGGTGCAAGGCAGAAACCAACGAGCATGGATGTAATTTAAACTCTCATAAGTAGTTCCAATAACTCCACACAATTAAAGAAACACAACAAGAAAATGTTTACTGAAGGTTAACGCTCCATCGTTCCTGCTACTCTAGTGCACTTTAAAATGGACATATAAAGTTACCCTCCTTTAAAAAAAAAAAAAGGAGCATGAAAAAGAAGGGAAAAGATTCATCACACTCAGAGCAGTCTTAGAACGCCAACACAGTTTCGAGACATGTTTCTACACTCTGTTCAGCTCATTCCTTTTTCTTCACGATATATCTAACAACAAATACGACGTTGAAGAAACACAGAATTGGTCTCACTAGAGATGCTACGACTTTGTATTAGTACCAAACAGTACACGTTGCACACTTGCTGGTATGCCCTCGGCATAGATCAAACAAAATGACAACAATCAAACACCACGATATTGTTCTCCCCTGGTAAATGCAGGATATCATCCAACAACAAATACAATATTTGAGAATCACAGTATTGGTCTCACTAGAGATGCTATTATCTTGTATCAGCACAAAACAGTAGATGTTGCATGTATGACCTCTGCATATGTCAAACAAAAAGACAACAATCAAAGAAACACCGACATTAAAAAATGAACTCCCCCATTTGCCATTTGGTCTGTGTCCTAGAGATTAGAATGTATCTTCTAGGTGCAGAGGCTTGGTGATCTTCCTTTGCAAGGTTCTTCCTCATGCTATGCTTCCGTTGCTACAAATTTTATCAAAGAAAGCTGCTCTCAATTAGGACAAAGCAACTATGAAGTTTGAGCTCGACTTTAGGCCTTCCACATATGAAGCGACTTAACCTCGCTCACAATATATCGACAGAAATAAAGTACTTAAAGATTTACTTAAACAATTAGGCAAAAATTATTCAAGTTCACGAATATTTGATCGAACTACTAGCTAAAATTTAATCGAAGCAAACACGCACGACCAAACTCCAGACAATTAGCTTCCAAAGCAGTAATAACCCTGCAATTTATTTCAAAATGCACGCTGTTATCTTCTTCTAGGAGTAACATTTTTCAGTAGCTTTTGAGCAACATATTTCAAACCAAACTCTTACATTACACATTTAGCATAAACAACATATATCAGACAATGACTAGCACAATTTCCCATTCAATTACTACTTATATCCAGTGTTCTTGCATTATTAAAGAACAAGAAGTCTCACCGGATTTTCGGGTTAATCAAGAATTCTGCTCCTTTTTCTTCTTCCTGAAAACGTAAACGTCAGCCTCTTCGTATGCGTACTCCGGATGCAAATGCTCGTGCGGAATCTTCTCCACCTCAAACACGTCCACACACATTTCCCAGAACAGCTTATGGGCCTCGGGCGACCTCAATTGGTATCCCAACAATACGACGCCGTCATCAGCCATCAACACCTCCATCGCTTTAATCAACGGCGCAACTGTCTCCTCCAGATAAACCACGTCCGTCGCGATCACGAAATCGAACGGCGGCTTCAGCGATTTCAGTTGATCCTCGTTCCCCCAGTACAATTGAGTAGTTTTTAGGGCTTTCTTCAACGCTGGCTTGTTGCGCTTCAGGTTGTGCTTCAACGCCGGCATGACGGGGCTATGTCGGTCACGACGACGTCGTGGAGGCCGAGCAAATAGAGCCCCATGGAGGCGACTCCACAGCCGGCCCCAAGCTCCACCCCGCGCTTGTTGGTGAAGTTTAAGAGGTCGGCGTAGGGGTTGTCGCCGGCGGCGCATTTTAAAGGGTGCCAACGCTCGGCGAACTTGACGAGAACTAGAGAGCAAGGCCATACGGAGGTGCCGACGTGCATCGAGCCATTGTCCTGCTGGATTGAGAGGCGCGTGTCGATCACGGACAGCTCGATCACTGGTGAGTCTGTGAATTTCATTTTTATGATTTCTTTATTTTCGCCTTTTCTTTTAGAGGGGCCGACTGTCGGGAGAGATTACTCGGGCCTCTATATTTTAGGAATTTGGATTGGGCTTAAGCCCATTAAATGGTAACCGAATCCAACCCGAATTTCGTTTCATTTGGTATGTAATTCTAAATTTTATTGCTAATAGATATTTTCAAAATTACAAATACCCCTAGACGCCTCTAAGACAAAGTAATTATGTCCAAATTGGTGAAAAAATCACGTCAGCTAAAAATCGGACCTAGCGGAACATAATCAGCCAAAAATAGATTAAGAAAAAAAGAGTATTATTCCCTGGGCGTTAGGCGTCGAGCTGCCATCATAAAACATTCGACCCTACAGTCGATAATTGAACGTGTTAGTATATGAAGCATAATCCAACTCACATCTTTAATGTTCGGAGTAACAACATTAAACAATTATCCTGCTTGCTTGATAATCGCGTCAAGAGATCCAACTATTAATATACGAAATAGTAGTGTATAATGTATTGCCAAACACGAGTTTTCTCCTATTTACATGTTTATCCGTTTCGATTAGTTTTCCAATTTTTCTTAATTTTGTAATTTTTTCCAATATAAAAAATCAATTCATTGAATTAATCTTACCACGAAAAAATTTGCAATTGTGTAAATCTATTCTTTAAGACAACATAGCAACATCCGCTAAAATTATAAAATAATTAAAATATTCTCCATATTATATGCTATCTTCACATACATTTTATAGAATACACAAATACGAAATACAATATGAAAAAAGGGTTAGTGATGTTATAGAATTATATTTGTTGGTAATTGATAAGTGTATAAAAAAAAGTCTCATACACATATATATATATATATACACAATTATACACACACACATGTATATAGTAGCCCTAGTGGACCCTAAAAATTTGGGGGGCCAGGGCGGATAAAATCATATCAATAACACCAAACAAGCTAGCTAGATTTCATGAAAAGTTATTTAATACGAAATGGCAATCAAAGTATGTAAACTATGCCTGTGAGACCCGAATTTTAACGTGAGATTCAGGTGTTATGTAGTGATTATTTATTTGGCTATGATCACAAACCTATTATTAATGAAACTCGACTCTATTTTTATTTATTCCTTCCAACGTCAATTACGCATTTCGCATTTTTAGAGCTTAGCAATTTTATATTCTTCCTCAGTATTAATACTTGATCGAATGACTACTACTTTAGGAATATTAGACCTCCAACAATTTAGGAGTACATTCCAATTCTTATCCTAATATTTCATCTTATTCTATAATTAATCCCAACCAATTTCCCAATCAATTTTTTTTTTAAAAAAAAAATATATATTTTTTTATATATTTTTAAAAATTTGAAAATTACCATAAATGGGGAGGTTGTTTCATATTCTTTTCAAGACCTACAATTATATATGTATATATATATATATATATATATTTACATATATATATTAATTTTTTTTTCTCAACTTTTGGTCACATGCTTAAAGGATGGACAAACTTTTCTTTCCACCAAATTCTAATAAATAAAAATACCAACACCATGATTATTATTCCTCCAACTTTTGGCTCCTTGTCTTAGGGAATCAATCATTTTGTTATTTTTTTCTTTATCTATCAATATTATTCATTTCATAATTATCATAAAAACACAAGACTTGCTTCCATTTTCCTCTCTAAAGGATCAAATTCTTCAAGCATAAGGTAAGAATATCTTCATTTCTCCCAACTCTATTTTTCTTCTCCAATCCTCAACCTTATACCTTCACCATCTAATAATGTTGAATCCTTCTTGTTGAGGTACTCCTAGAGAAAATTCTTGAAGAATTAGAGACCTAGATTTGACTACAAACTTGAAGAGGAAATTCAAGATTTCATATTATTAAGGTGAGAAAATTATGGTTTTAGTATTTTTCTCTTGACAACATGAAGAATTAATTTTTGACTCAAGAATATAAATTTTTGGAGTTTAGGGGCTGACCTACATCATCTCAAGTGGAGGTTAGAGGCTTGAAGGAAAATTTCCATTTTGAGACTACTTGAAGATATTAAGGTGAGTAGTAACCATTTGGTACTAGTATATTTTCTTTTGACTTGAGACTTTAATTTTAACACCAAAATATGGTTTGGATACCATTTAGGGGCTGATCTTCAAGAGTTTTAGTCTAGAAGTTGATTCAAGGAAGAAGACCACATTTTAGATCAACCGAGAAACTACTACGAGGTGGGTGGAAAAATTCTTTCAACTTCTAGGTGTTTTAAATTGAAAATATGCATGTAGTATTTTGTTATTGAGCACTTGAGATATATATTATGTATTGCATGCTATTTTCTTGTATCAAGTTGGAAAAATTCTCAAGTGTTGCTCAAAAATGTGATTTATCGAAAAATAGGGCATACATGCACACTTTATTGTTATACTTGATGAAATTTTGTATGAGACGTATATGTATGTGTATGACTCTTGAAATCTATGTTTTGAATGATTTATAATCTGGACAAGTCGAGCATAATTGATTAAATTTCAACTTTTGGACTTAAAATGCAAAAATGGAAAGTTGGTGGACTTAATTGCAAGAAAATAAAATTTAAGGGACCCCTCTGTAATTTTCGATTTTTGGGACTGAACTCAGGTTCAAAAATTATGTTTTGATATTTTAATAAAGTTTTAAGAGTTTTTAGATAAATAAAATCAACCCTTGAAAGCCCAAGGACTAGATTGTAAAATTTGAGAAGTTTAGGGGCTATTTTGCAAATTTCGAAACTGTACCAGACCCTAATTTTGAAATTTGAAATTTTAACTCTTAAGGGACTGGAAATAACATATTTTAAGTGTATTCCAAAAATCCAAGTGTTTAGAGCTTGGAAAGTAATTTTTTTAAAATTGAGGGACCAAATTGTAAAAGATTAAACTTGAGGACCCAAATGAAATTTCCAGGACTTATGCAGCCCATGCACCTGGAAATACTAATTTAAGTATAACATAATTATATTTTGGACCCAAGGTTCAAATTTCATAACAATTGGACCCCTAAAAGCCTTAAAGGCAATTATTTCAAAATGGGACAAAAATGAGATTTTCAAAAGTTAAGGGACCTATACTTATGGCGTTTTAAAACTGTTTTTGTTCCAATATCCCACTAACCTTAGTGACATTTTCCAACTGGAATCACATTAAAAGCCCTCCCGGTTTGTGAGTTCCGATTATTTTAAACTTAAGGCCCGAAATGACAATTTTAACAAATTTGGGGCCAATGTGAGAATTTTATAAAAACTCGACCTCAAAACTTTAAAACCTGAATCTCTGAACAATTTAGAGATTTTAGGAACTGGCCTCATAATTTTTCAAGGTCGGGATATTTATTTATTCAATTTTTAACCCCAAAAGTATTGGTTTTTACAAAACGGGGCTAATTGTAAATTTTTCTTTTTATCAAGGACCTAACTTAAATTATTTTTCATTTACTAAAACAGCCCTGGACCCTCTGACTTTAGTTATTAATTAAAATATTTTATTTTCTCAAAAACTACTTGACTTATCGGATCGTCTTGACCGATTAAAACCCAATCGCGGGGCTTACTTCCTCGTGTTGCGATTTTTCGAATCTATAACGGACTTATGTTCCACCTAATCTTTCAAGATATCGAAGATTTCTTATCCTCCCGATAATCATCTTCATCCAAATAACTCCACCAACGCCATAATTACTTTACGCAAATTTTCGAAAACTTTTTATGAATCGCTTCCCGAATCAATATACTCATTGCCTGGTTGACTACCCGAACGTACTTAATTTTCTTGCTGAGTCAACTTGGTGTGTCGAGCTCACAGTCGGAATGGATACGTCGGGGATGGAATGGGCAGCGGCTCTCGGCTGCTATTCCACTCTTTCCCCCATCGCCCTAATCCCCAATCGAGGGACGGAGTTTGTCCGGGAAGCGGTCGTAGTACTTGAGGTATAATCATGATTATGACAAATCCGAGCCTTGCTAGCTCACTGTGGATTTTGTCTTTGCTGCTTATGGAGCGATAAGGTGTGGTCTTGGACCATCTTGCTCGGGAGTTACAAGGAAGAAACGAAGGAATCATTGTATCGATCCACACGATTCCGGAGTTAATCGGACCCGCTTGGTTGGCGCTACAAACCGCACGCAACCGCTACTTGTATTGCATAGGTTGGCGCTACAAACCGCACGCAACCGCTACTTGTCTTGCATAGGATTGGCGTTACAAACCGCACGCAATCCTCATGTTTACTTGGACCATAGTGCCGCTTGACCATGAATCGCTGTTTTCTCAAATTGTATAAGTATATTACTTAATATGTTTATCACGACGCTTGGATTGTGTGTGAAATCATGCATCATCTCTCACACGTTTTCATACAACTAAATTTCTCGCATTAACTATTTATATCGCCACACTTGCAATACCCATCACCCCATCCACCGAGATTTTTGTCTCATTCCCTCCTCGTTTTCTAACCTTTAGATGAAGAGTACTTATTTGAAGGCACCGAACCTGGGCTGATTGAATCCCTATCGGTGTTGTGGAGCGACATTTCCTTTTTCTTTTATTTGTTGTTGGACTCCTTCATTTTATTTCTGTTTGGTAAAGTTAATTAAGATAATCTTTTGGGTTGTATTCGGATCTTGCGGACCTTAAGATGTAATTTGTACTCGTGGTTATTTTAAATTCGCGCATTAGACTCTATTTTCCTTGGAATTTTGTATCTTTGGTTTATTTGTTGATTTATTTGTTTAAGTGATTGATCGTTGTCGCGTCACGTTTGGGCGTGATTGTTATGGTATCGAGCTCGGCTAGTAAGATGGAAACTTACACCGAGGTGACCCAGATAGGACCCCTGGTGTGTTGGGTAGTACCGTGACTTGACTAATTAAGTTGTGAAATCGATTTCAAAATGGCATAGAACCATATTATTGATGTTTAGGTTAAGCTAAAATTTATACTTGGAGAATCCATAGTCATACTTGATTTGACTTAATTTGACTTTTGATCGACTTTCCTTAGTTATTCTTTCCTTGTTCTTCCCTATCTTTTCTTACTCGATCGATCCTTCTTAGTTTGGCTTGTTCGGGATGGAGCCGACGCCACCTATCCGGGTGGGAATTATTGAGGCCCGCGCCGAACGTGATTACTTCCAGGGCATACACGAACCACCTGGCACCGGGAATACGCCGAGCTATCTCGAATCGCGGAAAGAACGCCGCCACAACCAAGAATCGACACCTCCGGCAAAGAGCAAGATGAGAAGAACAATCTTACCCTCCTTGCTAAGGATCGCGAGGATACAATCCGTGCTCGCGAGGATCAAATCCACCAATCCAGGAACACTTGGAAGTTACTCGCACGAAGATGGAACGCCGAGGAAGGCCGCGAAAGTGGGAAAGGAGGCATACATGTCGAGAGGCACCATCGATCGCCTCAAGATACTATCATCAAACAAATGCGGTGATAGAGGACCTCACACATGCCTTAACTCGGCGGGATCTTCTTTGGGAGGCGCGCTTAGCGGCCTAATGCACCACCGTTGCCACCACCCGAGCGCGAACCCATGCCCGACTTTCGAGGCCGATAATGAAGAGGGGATCCGAGGAGGATCCTGAAGAAGATCCAAGAGGATCCCGATGAGGATCCAATGGAAGATGAAGAGTCGAGACGCTTGAAGCCGCCACTCGATGATGCTCCGGATCGAGCAGCGATTGGCATTTAGCCGATCGGCTTTAATCTTTGAGGTGGTACCTCACCGATCGAGATCCGATTATGGGACGAGGCGCTAGTGATGATGACGGCGACCTCACCGAGTAGATAACTTATGTGCTAGATTTTAGTCGATGCTTAATTCCATCCTGTTGTATTTTGTTTTCAGTTGTACCTTAATCAAGTTGTATCCCGACTCTAGTTTATCTTCGATTTTATATTCTTGTTGTATGAACTCATTGGTGTATTCAAATTTCACATCAATGAATATACTTTTCTACTTATTCTATGTCTTGTGTATTGTTGTTGTGATATAACTTGTTATATGCAAAGATCTTATTGAAATCATTCCTTTTCAATTGTAGCTAAACTACAAGACACGGTCGAAACCGTGGACGAGGGAGACCCGCCGTATTCCCGTGTAGGTATGTGGATGTACCAGGGAACGGGTACCCTCCCGAACTACCACCACCTCCTCCGCCAATCACAGGAGATAACCTAACCGCAATATTTCTGCAATGATATTGGTTTTTATGAGGCAACAAAGCAGAGCCTCGTCGGCTAACCATGAACCTACTCGAGAGACGAATGACCGCCTTGGAACGGTTTTACGATTCGACCCCG
This sequence comes from Rehmannia glutinosa, assembly GCA_016081115.2. Taxonomy (NCBI): domain Eukaryota; kingdom Viridiplantae; phylum Streptophyta; class Magnoliopsida; order Lamiales; family Orobanchaceae; genus Rehmannia; species Rehmannia glutinosa. The sequence continues at coordinate 52,524,697 of CM071929.1, forward strand.
ACTTTCTTAGGGAACCAGGATGACGTGAAAGCGAGAAGAATGGATCGGAAGGCGAAGAATATCTTCAATGCTCTCCAATACTCGGGGAACAAAAGGATTACGCCATAGTGTTCGACTAGAATCACCGCCGAGATTGGTGGAGAAACAGGTTGAGAGAAAGTGGGAACAGGGACCAAATAGATAGGACATGGGAAAATTTCTCAATTTGAATTCAATGAGCAATACATACCTCAAGTCGTGAAGGAGGCAAGCAGGGATGAATTCCATAGGTTGAGACAGGGAACATGTCGTGGCCCAAGATGAAGTCAATTCCATCGGTTATCCAAATATGCCCCAGGAACAATCAAAGACTTGAAGTGGACAAATTGTATAAGTTCACACGGGGGATCTGAAGTTGGAACTCGAAAACAACTTTTGTTGAAATAACAACATACTCGGCCCAAGATAGAAAAGCGAGCCCCTCGCGTTAGTCGGGACTTAACCGCATTGGTCGATTCAATTTGAATAAAGCATCGAGCAGTCTCAAAAGGACAATGATGGGACAACCATCAAGCGCCGCTTTGTTAAAATTGAGAAGGGCGATTGTTAAGACGAGAAAAGGAAAGGACCGTCTGAGGGAAAAGCCAAGTATGTACACATTGCCAAAAACCGGGTCATATCGCTTAATGACGTTGGCGTAAACATGGAAGGTGTTTGTTGTGGTAGTAATCAACACACCGGTGAAGGATTGCCGAAATACGAAGGACCAAACAGTGCAACCACGAAGTTCTGGCTAACGGCCAGGGTAATCGGCAAGGATGCCTCGCCGAGCATTTGCACTAGCCGGACATGAGGCCCGGAGGCACGAGACGTGGTGGAAGGTACGCTTCTAATATCTAGCCACTACGCTAAAGTACTTATTTGACCCTGGATCAACGCATTCATTTGTCGCACCACATTTTGTACACAAGTTGCATGCATGCATGGAACATATGCCTATAGGTTTAGAAGTGTCCACTCCTATGGGCGCAAGCCAGATAATGATATTATCTATAATGCATGCGAAGTTAAGATTGATGAGATAAACTTTCCGCCTGATTTGATCTTGCTACCTATATCCGAATACGACATTATATTGGGGATGAATCTGGTTTCGCGACACCATGCACAAATGGACGCCATCGCAAGTCCATTAAACTATGTGAACCGGTAAGCCCGAAGTGGAAATTTCGGGAAGGGCACGGGTTAAGATTGCCCCAATCATTTCAAAGCAATGAAAGCGGGAAGGCGATCACTAGAGGGGGCAAGGGTACTTGGCGTTTGTAATTAACAAACCTAAGGTTGAGACACAAATTAATCAAGTACATATAGTATCGGAATATACAAATGTATTTCCACAAGAACTCACCACTGTCCTCCAGGATAGGAAGTTGAGTTCACCATCGGTATTACTGCGAACCGCCCGATCGCGGAACGCCGTATAGAATGGCTCTGTTGAGTTGCAAGAGTTGAAGACTCAATTACAAAAGCGATGGATGTGGGATTTATCCGACCGAGCACGTCTCCGTGGGGGCACCGTCTTGTTTGTCAAAAAGAAAGATGGCACATTAAGATCACAGTATAGACTATCGCGACTTAACAGGCGTGACCATCAAGAACAAATATCCCCTCCCGAGGATAGACGAATCGTTTGATCAACTTGAGGAGCGACGATGTACTCAAGTTTGATTTACAACAAGGATATTATCGTTAAAGATCCGTGAAGAGGACGTTTCCAAAACAGCATTTCGGATCAGATATGGACACTACGAGTTTGTAGTGATGCCTTTCGGTCTAACAAACGCACAAAGCAGCCGTTTATGGATCTAATGACGAGTCTTTCAACCTTATTTGGATCAATTCGTAGTGATATTCATTGATGACATACTCGTATACTCCAAGTCTAAAGAGGAGCATGAGCGTCATCCGAAAATTGTTTTAGAGACACTACGAGCACAAGCCGTATGCCAAATTCAGCAAGTGCGAATTTTGGCTTAGTGAAGTCGCATTCTTGGGACACATAGTATCCTGATGGGATCGCCGTAGATCTTCGAAAGCACAGACAGGTGGTTGAATGGAAACAACCCGAGTCTCAGAACGGAGATTAGAAGTTTCTTAGACTACTGGATATTATCGAAGATTTATCCAAGATTTCTCCAAGATATAGGACCACTCACTCGACTAACCTGCAAGTCAAGTTTGAGTGGAATGACAAGTGTGAGGCTAGTTTCAAAGAGTCAAGAACGACTTACTACGGCTCGATCTTAGCCCTTCCAAAGGGAACAAAACTTTGTCGCCTACATGTGACGCATCAAAGGAAGGACTAGGAGCAAGACTCATGCAAGAAGGAAAGGTCATTGCTTACGCATCACGAAAACTCAAGCCGTATGAAGCCAATTACCCAACGCATGACTTGGAATTGGCGGCAATAGTGTTCGCGTTAAAGAAATGGAGGCACTACCTCTATGGAGCAACATTCACGGTTTACCACGATCATAAAGAGCCTAAAGTATCTATTCTCTCAAAAGGAACTCAATTTGAGGCAAACGGAGGTGGATGGAGTTAATAGAAGATTATCACTTTGATATTCAATACCATCCCGGGAAAGCTAACGTAAGTAGCCGACGCCTTAAGCGTAAAGACGAGTTTAGCTAGACTAATGATTCGAGAGTGGAGATCATTAGAAGAATTGAGCACTTGGAATCCGACGAGAACGAGAAATGATCGAATTTCATGTGCTAATATCTCGATTAAACCCGATCTATCGAACGAGATCAAAGTAACACGGGGATTGACGTGCAACTTCAAAAAACTAAAAGAGAAGATACTCAAAGAGAGAGATCGAATTCTCAAGATGCGGAAGATGGGACCATCATTTTTGAATAGAATTTGTGTACCGAGTGATGAGCAACTTAGAACAGTAATCCTCTCGGAAGACACCGTTCGAAATACACTATACATCCCGGGAGGAAACAAGATGTATAAGGACTTGAAACAAAGATTACATCGTGGGCAAACATGAAGAACAGGTGCAGAGTTCGCTTGCGAGATGCTTGACTTGTCAACGAGTAAAAGCTAAACACCAACGACTATCCGGTTTATTACAACCGTTGAGAATTCCGAGTGGAAATGGGAACACATAACGATGGACTTCGTGACGGATCTACCTAGGACTAGACGAGGCGATGATCTTATATGGGTAGTCGTGAGACCGACTCACGAAATCGCACACTTCCTACCCATGAAGAAAACCGATGACTTGCGTAAACTTGCGCAAATTTATATCCAGAGATCATTCGACCGCATGGAGTGCCATCGATATAGTGTCGACAGAGACCGAGATTTGTCTCCGCATTTCGAAATGCTTACATAAGGAATCGTGGGTACTTACTAAGTTTCAAAGACAAAGAAGACATCCACAAACCGATGGCCGGCCCGAGCGAACAATTCAAACCCTGGAAGACATCTGTGCGAGCATGTACGTTGGACTTCAAGGAAGTTGGGATTCGTGACTTTACCATTGGCCGAGTTCGCCATAATAACAACTATCATCGTGCCACAATTGGGATGGCACCTACGAAGCCTTGTACGGGCGAAAGTGTAGATCTCCACTACACTTGGGGATTGATGACCAATGGACTCCAAAAGAGAAACGAAAGTCGCCTCGATTCCAAAGGTCGACTTAGTTCGGGAGGCCATGGAGAAGGTCAAGTTGATTAAGGAACGGATCCGCACAGCTCGTGAGCCCAAAAGAGTTACGCAGACAAGAGGAGAAAGGACTTGGAATTTGAAGCGGAGATGAAGTATTCTCGATCGGCATCTCCGCGGAAAGGATTGATCAATCCAAAGAAAGGAGGCAAGTTGAGTCCGAGATATGTTGGACCTTACAAGATTTTGCAGAGGATCGGAAGTTAGCCTACCGACTTGAGTTACCAGACAAGACAAGACGGGAATGCACGATGTATTCCATGTATCGAGATTGAAAAGGTATCAACCGGATCCTCGAGCACATCATCACTCGTGATGCTCCTCCTCTAATGGAAAATTTATCTTACACCGAGAAACCAATCGTAATCATTGACGGTGACGCTCGGTTTGCAATAAGAGAGATTCCAATGGTTAAAGTTGTATGGCGGAATCACAACCGAGACGAAGACGCAACGTGGGAGATGGAAGAAGACATGAGGAATCAATATCCGAATTGTTCAAGAGAATTTGGGGACCAAATTCTTTTAAGGAGGGGTGAATGTGAGACCGAATTTTAACGTGAGATTCGGTGTTATGTAGTGATTATTTATTTGGCTATGTATCACAAACCTATTATTAATGAAACTCGACTCTATTTTTATTTATTCCTTCCAACGTCAATTACGCATTTCGCATTTTTAGAGCTTAGCAATTTTATATTCTTCCTCTAGTATTAATACTTGATCGAATGACTACTACTTTAGGAATATTAGACCTCCAACAATTTAGGAGTACATTCCAATCCTTATCCTAATATTTCATCTTATTCTATAATTCATCCCAACCAATTTCCCAATCAATTTTTTTTTTAAAAAAAAAAATATATATATTTTTTTATATATTTTTAAAAATTTCGAAAATTACCATAAATGGGGAGGTTGTTTCATATTCTTTTCAAGACCTACAATTATATATGTATATATATATATATTTACATATATATATTAATTTTTTTTTCTCAACTTTTGGTCACATGCTTAAAGGATGGACAAACTTTTCTTTCCACCAAATTCTAATAAATAAAAATACCAACACCATGATTATTATTCCTCCAACTTTTGGCTCCTTGTCTTAGGGGAATCAATCATTTTGTTATTTTTTTCTTTATCTATCAATATTATTCATTTCATAATTATCATAAAAACACAAGACTTGCTTCCATTTTCCTCTCTAAAGGATCAAATTCTTCAAGCATAAGGTAAGAATATCTTCATTTCTCCCAACTCTATTTTTCTTCTCCAATCCTCAACCTTATACCTTCACCATCTAATAATGTTGAATCCTTCTTGTTGAGGTACTCCTAGAGAAAATTCTTGAAGAATTAGAGACCTAGATTTGACTACAAACTTGAAGAGGAAATTCAAGATTTCATATTATTAAGGTGAGAAAATTATGGTTTTAGTATTTTCTCTTGACAACATGAAGAATTAATTTTTGACTCAAGAATATAAATTTTTGGAGTTTAGGGGCTGACCTACATCATCTCAAGTGGAGGTTAGAGGCTTGAAGGAAAATTTCCATTTTTGAGACTACTTGAAGATATTAAGGTGAGTAAGTAACCATTTGGTACTAGTATATTTTCTTTTGACTTGAGACTTTAATTTTAACACCAAAATATGGTTTGGATACCATTTAGGGGCTGATCTTCAAGAGTTTTAGTCTAGAAGTTGATTCAAGGAAGAAGACCACATTTTAGATCAACCCGAGAAACTACTACGAGGTGGGTGGAAAAATTCTTTCAACTTCTAGGTGTTTTAAATTGAAAATATGCATGTAGTATTTTGTTATTGAGCACTTGAGATATATATTATGTATTGCATGCTATTTTCTTGTATCAAGTTGGAAAAATTCTCAAGTGTTGCTCAAAAATGTGATTTATCGAAAAATAGGGCATACATGCACATTTTATTGTTATACTTGATGAAATTTTGTATGAGAAGGATATGTATGTGTATGACTCTTGAAATCTATGTTTTGAATGATTTATAACCTGGACAAGTCGAGCATAATTGATTAAATTTCAACTTTTGGACTTAAAATGCAAAAATGGAAAGTTGGTGGACTTAATTGCAAGAAAAATAAAATTTAAGGGACCCTCTGTAATTTTCGATTTTTGGGACTGAACTCAGGTTCAAAAATTATGTTTTGATATTTTAATAAAGTTTTAAGAGTTTTTAGATAAATAAAATCAACCCTTGAAAGCCCAAGGACTAGATTGTAAAATTTGAGAAGTTTAGGGGCTATTTTGCAAATTTCGAAACTGTACCAGACCCTAATTTTGAAATTTGAAATTTTAACTCTTAAGGGACTGGAAATAACATATTTTAAGTGTATTCCAAAAATCCAAGTGTTTAGAGCTTGGAAAGTAATTTTTAAAATTGAGGGACCAAATTGTAAAAGATTAAACTTGAGGACCCAAATGAAATTTCCAGGACTTATGCAGCCCATGCACCTGGAAATACTAATTTAAGTATAACATAATTATATTTTGGACCCAAGGTTCAAATTTCATAACAATTGGACCCCTAAAAGCCTTAAAGGCAATTATTTCAAAATGGGACAAAAATGAGATTTTCAAAAGTTAAGGGACCTATACTTATGGCGTTTTAAAACTGTTTTTGTTCCAATATCCCACTAACCTTAGTGACATTTTCCAACTGGAATCACATTAAAAGCCCTCCCGGTTTGTGAGTTCCGATTATTTTAAACTTAAGGCCCGAAATGACAATTTTAACAAATTTGGGGCCAATGTGAGAATTTTATAAAAACTCGACCTCAAAACTTTAAAAACCTGAATCTCTGAACAATTTAGAGATTTTAGGAACTGACCTCATAATTTTTCAAGGTCGGGATATTTATTTATTCAATTTTTAACCCCAAAAGTATTGGTTTTTACAAAACGGGGCTAATTGTAAATTTTTCTTTTTATCAAGGACCTAACTTAAATTATTTTTCATTTACTAAAACAGCCCTGGACCCTCTGACTTTAGTTATTAATTAAAATATTTTATTTTCTCAAAAACTACTTGACTTATCGGATCGTCTTGACCGATTAAAACCCAATCGCGGGCGACTTTCGTGTTGCGATTTCGAATCTATAACGGACTTATGTTCCACCTAATCTTTCAAGATATCGAAGATTGCTTATCCTCCCGATAATCATCTTCATCCAAATAACTCCACCAACGCCATAATTACTTTACGCAAATTTTCGAAAACTTTTTATGAATCGCTTCCCAATCAATATACTCATTTGCTGGTTGACTACGAACGTGTACTTAATTTCTTGCCTGAGTCAACTTGGTGTGTCAGCTCACGATCGGAATGGATACGTCGGGGATGGAACCAAGGCAGCTCGGGGCCGCTATTCCACTCTTCGGCCCCATCGCCCTAATCCCGCAATCGGGGACGGAGTTTGTCCAAGGGAAGCGGGTCGTAGTACTTGAGGTATAATCATGATTATGACAAATCCGAGCCTTGCTAGCTCCACTTTGTGGATTTTGTCTTTGCCATGGAGCGATAAGGTGACGGGTCTTGGACCATCTTGCTCGGGGAGTTACAAGGAAGAACGAAGGAATCGCATCGATCCACACGATTCGGAGTTAATCGACCCGTTTGGTTGGCGCTACAAATAAACGCAACCGCTACTTGTATTGCATAGGTTGGCGCTACAAATCCGACGCAACCGCTACTTGTCTTGCATAGGATTGGCGTTATAAATCCGTACGCAATCCTCATGTTTACTTGGACCATAGTACCGCTTGACCATGAATGTTTTCTCAAATTGTATAAGTATATTACTTAATATGTTTATCACGACGCTTGTGGATGTGTGTGAAATCATGCATCATCTCTCACACGTTTTCATACAACTAAATTTCTCGCATTAACTATTTATATCGCCACACTTGCACACGATCACCCCATCCACTGAGATTTTTGTCTCATTCCCTCCTGTTTTCTAACCTTTAGATGAAGAGTACGCTGAAGGCACCGAACCTCAGATTGAATCCCTATCAGTGTTGTGGAGCGACATTTCCTTTTTCTTTTATTTGTTGTTGGACTCCTTCATTTTATTTCTGTTTGGACTGTAAGTTAATTAAGATAATCTTTTGGGTTGTATTCGGATCGCTGACCTTAAGATGTAATTTGTACTCGTGGTTATTTTAAATTCATTTGCATTAGACTCTATTTTCCTTGGAATTTTGTATCTTTGGTTTCGATTTGTTGATTTATTTCTGTTTAAGTGATTGATCGTTGTCGCGTCGCCGTTTGGGGCGTGACAATGCCTAGGAGAAATGTACATCATGACCAGTGTTTTTCACAAAAAAAGCTTCAACACCAATAGATCTCCCTATTGCTTATAAAGAGTTTCTGGATTTATCACTAAGATTTAAAGAATCTAAATTCAAAATAGGACTTGTTTTTCCTCAATTTTATTGTGAGATCGGTCAGCTGCAATAACCTCTCCTTTGTCCTTCACGAGGATCGCAATCGCAGTGGTCTTTCCTCCAGGAGCTGCACACATCTAATATTTTCTCTCCTGTTGAGGATCTACAACAAAGACGGGATATGGGCAACTCAGCAGGGAAAAACAAATAAATGAGGAACACAAGAAGCAGCTAGGCTGAGAATCGGGGAAACATGCATAAAAATGCCTACAGTTGGACATAGTATCAACCAGTGTGCAATGAACTGATTATGATTTTTATCAACAGAAGTACCCAAAACGGACACAAAAAGGACTGATATATTACTATTTCACTAGTACCATAATCTTGATGGTATCACATTTCTTTTTGACAGTAGTCATGAGGCAATCACATATATAAAACAGTAAATTTACGAAAATCTCAAATACCACTTAAATAAACAAAAAAGACGGAGGGAAAAAGAAAGAAACTCACCTTGGTTGGTTAATCGCGCTGCTCCATCTCCATGGGTTTAGCAGAAAACACTAAACCCAAAAACAAAATTAAGAAGGAAAAAAAAATCTTAACGTACAGATTGACTAAACCAAAAAACAAAATTAATAAAACAAAAAAACTAGCAAACTATTAATTGTTTTGGGGTTTCCCTGTTGGAAATAAACTTGATTTAGCAAAAATAATATTGGGCTTGGAATAATAGTTTTGAGATAAAATAAAAATAAGAGCCCTTGCCTCAATGACCAAGTTCTAGAATGAATCTAGAAAAGTTTTATGAAAAATATCTTAGATATTATTTGTAGAAAAGTTTGTAGAATATTCAGGAAAGTAGATACTTTGGAGGATGATTCTAGTGAATGAATTATAGTCATTAGATCAAATAAATCCTAGCCATTGGTTAGGAAGTTGTCTTAGTATAAATAGGGTGTCTTGATCATTTTGTAACAAGCCAAATTTGAGAAGAATCATTTCTCCACCAAAAACTCTCTTACATTTCTTAGCATAAATAACCTAAGAAAAAATAATCCCTCTTCCAACTTCCAATTTCTAAATAACCACTTCTTACCTAAATTGAGATAACCCTCCTCCAATCGGCGGCAAGCGGTCTTTGTCGCGGTCTTTTCGCTGATCATTTTGCGGGAAAATAAATTCTTGCGATTTTAATCCAAATTTTGGCCATATCGTTCCTTGGTATGCATCAAGTAGATTCTCCTCGGCCGCATCCGGCCGACAAGCCATTTGCCGACGGTCTTCTCTCTCATGCGCTTAAACAACTTTTCAGGTTGTTATATTCTCGATCTCGCGTTCGTCTCTCCATGAGGTGTAGACCGACCGGCTTTTTTTTTTTTTTTATCGGGAAGACATTTGAGGCAAGATAATAAAATGTCCTCGGGTATATACCTCTCGTTTGTAGACATATTGCAAGACGAAAAACGAAAAATTTCTTGATAGTTGGAATTTCTTGGAACGCACAAGAAAGTTCTTTCGGTATGAGAAAGAGTGAGAGAACTCACCGTGACGTTCGCATGTCAATATTTATAAAGAAGGGAAAATATTAGAGAGATCCTATTTTCACCGCAAATTCTTATAAATACACCCCACCTCCTATTTTTACAAAATTAAAGAACTTAAAATGACTATTATACCCTTATTGTTAAAAAATTCTAAATACACCCAATTTTTTCCAGATTTTTTCTTCTTCCCTACGGTTTCAATTGCTAATTTTTTATTTTTTACTATCGTGCTCTTTTAATCGTAGCATTAAGTGCGAAAATGTGTCATTTTTAATAGATTAAATATTTTATAGATTGGGTTGGAAATTGTGTTACAATTTTTGGGGTTTTATGTTTCAAATTCGTGCATATTTTTGCCATGTTCGAATAGGCACGATCGTGCCATATTTTAAAGTGTGGCACAATCGTGCCATGTATTAAAATATGGCACGGTAGTGCCACACTTTTTACATCAGTTTCTTAAAGAAAACCGATGTAAAAAGTGTGGCACGATCGTGCCACACTTAAAAAAAAACTTGTGGGGTGTATTTTTTTTATAATAAGGGCATAATAGTCATTTTAAGTCATTTTAATTTTGCGAAAAAAAGCAGAGCGGTGTATTTATAAGAAATTAGGGTGCAAATAGCGACTCCCAAAATATTAGGAATGGCTAGGTCGGTCAACAAAACTTTATATTTAAATTTGTTTTTCTTGACCTCTTCCCCAAAAGTTTTCAAAATTCTATTTTCCTACTTGTTATTTATTTTAAAATTATATCTATACTAGTGAAAATTACATTTGCCCCCTCAAAGTTTTGAAGAAAAATTCATATATAGATCTTCAAAATAGGTTTTGCCCCTCAAGTCCCGAATCCTACGTCAGCTCATCGCGGCTCCTATGTGTGGGAGGTCGGGGTTCTATCCCAAAGTGAAGTGTGTGCGTAACTAAAAAAAAAAAAAGCACTCATTTAAAAAATTAAAATTTTTATATGTTTATTACTTTGGTCATATTTGTGCATGATAAGCCAAAAAGTGAAAATCTTGGACTCTATTTTCCAGAGTTTTTTTTTTTTAAAAAAAAAGAAAGGGTAAATGTCAGAATAGGCTCTCTTGTATGCATGCATATCAGTGTTTGTACTTATGGTTCTTGGTTTTGTACCTGAGAATACCTTCTTGGAAATGAATATGGGTAAAAATTACCCAACTACTTGTTGGGATCATCATTAGCATATATTCATATCAAAGGGGTTTTGACAATACTTGAATTATTAAGATAAGGTGCTTAAAAGTGCCAATTTCTCTTTTGGATGAAAGGATTTGAGCTATGAATTTCAAATCCATAATAATAAATCCATTGAGGTTGTTTGGATGGAGTCATTTTATAATGGATTTCAAATCCTTGGAAGCTATTTTTGAGTCATTTTGGAGGATTTCAAATCCTTTTTATTTGGAGTCATTTGAAATCATTCCCTAAATCCTCTCCACAAATCCAAATCCTTCCATCCAAATGCAACCTTAATGATATATTCTATCTAACTCGAGGATAAATAAATTGATCCAACAACCTTGAAATGACATTTATTCTTCGTTTGTTTTGTTTTTGGGAATTGTCTTGTTTTAATATTCTTGCAATATAATTATATTAAACTATAAAAGTTCATAATAGAGCTAAACCGAGATTGCATTTGGATAGAAGGATTTGAATTTGGGGAACGGATTTAGGGAGTATTTCAAATGACTCCAAATATGAAAAATTTCAAATCCTCCAAAATAACTCTAAAAATTGCTTACAAGAATTTGAAATCCATTCTAGAATGATTCCATCCAAACAACCTCAATGCATTTGTTATTATGGATTTGAAATTCATACTTCAAATCATTACGTCCAAATGGAGCCTAAATGAATTTCTAATAGTTTCAAACCTAAACCCTACAAAATTTGTGACTTGACATGTATGTGTAATTTCAAATTTTCTTTTATTAGCTTCCATAAAAGATTTGGGCTTCTCCACTTGCTTTTTGTCATGCAATGCCGTGGTTCTTGGATAACAATATTGAATCCTAAGATTTCAATTAATGACTATTTACAGAATTGTGAACAAAAAAAGTTACAGAATTATGACCAGTATGAATAATTATTTTGTCCCGCCATTCCATCCTGTCGCCCTTGCATATATATAATAGGGAAAATTACAAAATTGGTCCTATAACTATAAGTAGTTTGCAATTTCGGTCCTATAACTATTGAGTTTGCAAAATTGGCCTGTAAGTTTGAAAGTTTTTGCAAAATTGGTCCTGTATATTTTATACCTAAGCAATTTTGGTCCTGTAAGTTTCAAGTTGTTGCAAAATTGGTCCTTGGGATTATTTCATATTTTCAACATACCAAGAATACCCTTATGCACATAATTGACTTATTTGCATGACTATGTGCTCGCCTAAAATGGTATGAGAGTACTCCAGGGTTTATTAAGAACTTTAAGTTATATTTATTATTTTATATAATTAACAATTGGTGAAGAGAATTTTCTTCGGGGAAAATGGATCTGGGCGCAGTGTCCAAGATGTATACCCTACGGGAGATATCATCAAATTTTGATGATGTATGCACAAGAACACCATGACAAGATAACATATTGGGATAATCAATATGTTGAAAAAGAACTCACATGAGACGATAGGAAAACCTTGAGGTAATGCGGAAAACAAGGAGCATATTGCTCGAGTATCACTTCCACCACACGAGTACCATACCCGCCCGCCTAAAATTTTTAGTTTTAAAATATATTTTAATATGTATGTTGCATATATAATATATATTATAGTATAATTTTTATGTATTTTTATATTATATTTAATATTTATAAACCGATAATAACAAATTTTGTAAATAATATTTTATAAATATATATTTTTCATTTCTTTAATTTAATTTAATTTAAAAGCAGGTAACAGGTAGACCCGCCCGTCCCGAGACCTATGGCGGGTCGACCCGCCCTCACCGTTCTAGGCACGGGGCGGGTGCGGGTTTACAGCCAACCCGCTCGATCCTCCCATTGCCATCCCTATAAAATTGCTAACTTTAGAAAGACAAAGGGCCAAAAATGCTATTTAGCCACAAGGGCAAAATTGTCCAGGACCATAATCGCAACTATTAAAGATAAAAGACTAAAATTGTAATCGTCCCAAAGTTACAGGACTAAAATTACAATTTACCCTATATAAATACAACTACTTTAGAAGCGTCATTTGCCCATTGGGTTTGGTTATATTTAATAGAGAGAAAATTGCATCGTTAGTCCCACAGGACATGGCCCCTTGCACTGAGAGTCCCATACTTTGCATTCTTAGTCCCGTAGATTTTTTGTTAGCATTCATAGTCCCACAAGAGTCAAAAGTTGCAAATATAGTCCCTCCACCGTCAAAAAATTAACGGAGTGTGACATGTGCACGTTAGTCGTTATTCAAACACCGTGTTTGGCAGAGAAAATTACATCGTTAGTCCACATAAATTGGCCTGTTGCACCCGTAGTCCCATACTTTGCATTCTTAGTCTCATAGTTAAAATACATAAATTAACAATTAAAATCAAAATAATTAAAATTTTATTTGATAATTATTTTAATTTAGAAATTAACAATAATAAATTTAAATATACAAAAATAAGTCTGGGAAATTAAAATATGAAATTGCAAAATTTATTTAATAAATCTAAAAATAACATAATCGCAAAATTTATTTAATAAATCTAAAAATAACTAATTGCAAAGTTTTATTCTTTAATTATTTTTCAAATTTTAACTTTTAATTCCAAATTACTTCAAATAATATTTAAATTTTAATAAATATTAGACTGGAAAAATAATGGTTAGATTTTATTTTGATAGTTCTTGGATTTATTCAAATAGTTCTCAAAATTTATTCAATAATTTTTAGATATATGAAATAATCTTTTAAATATTATTTCAAATTTTAAAATTAATTCAGTATTTTTTAAATTTATTCAATAACATTTGAAATTTATTTTCGCATTTTATAGATTTATTTTCATATATTTATATTTTAATTGTTGGTTTTTTAGATTTAAGTCCATGTATCCAGACATCTAATCTATAAATTTATAAAATAATTTTTAGACTTATTTTTGACTCATTGATAATTAGAGGAGGAAGAACTCATTTTTATTCTCAAGATTTTAGAGCAAAAATGAGTGAAAATTGAGCTTGCACCTATTTTTCGTAGCAAAAATGAGGAAAAATTGCTAATGCACCTTATTTGCCTCCAAAAACAAGGTTGACCTAATTTTTCCCTCCAAATTGACCATTTAACGGAGAGATGGCGGTTGTTGGTGTTAAAAAACTAACGGTGGGACTATATATGCAAGATTTTGCTTCGTATGGGACCATTAAGCAGATATGGTACTACGGGCGCAACACGCCAATTCCTGTGGGACTAAAGATGCAATTTTCTCATTTAATATAATTTGAAAGGGTCAAGCCCATAATTTCTCGTAATGGACTCACAAAAGCGGGTTGTGTCTTTCCCTTTGAAAGAAGGCAAAAACTTGCGTGAGACGGTCTCACGGATGTAGACCCGTGAGACGGAGTCCTTACACAAAGTTTTAAAGGTTTTTTTTTAGATTTTATTTTTCTTAGGGTTTATATTTGTTTTTTAGGATTTATTTTGTTTCTTGGGTTTATTTTTAATTGATTTGGTTTTTTAGGATTTTTAGTTTTTTTAGGGTTTATTTTTTATTTTTGGGTTTATTTTTATTTTTCGGGTTTATTTTTCACGGTTCATGTTTTTAGGGTTTATTTTTGTTTTTCATGGTTCATTATTATTTTTAAATTTATTTTCATGGTTCATGTTCTCAAGACAGAGAGCCCTTAGGAGGTCCGTCTCACTTGATTTAGATCCGTGAGACCGTCTCACAAGATACTTACTCTTGAAAGTAAAGGTACTACTTAGATTCCTGATGGGCCTTCTTTTATAAATTAGGTTTCCAAGTCCAATATTTTCATTTTTTTCTCCTTTTTCTAATTTAATCACTTTTTAATTCATAATTCCATCCAATTAAAGCCAATTTCCCATATTTCTACTAGAGAATCTAACACAGACATTAATGCGATGGAACCCGCTGACATCATTGGTCCAAACATCGAAATTTATGTGTTAATATGTAAGTATATATATATTGATCTAACGGTATAAAACTCACGTGGATTAACACACGCATGTAATTTGATATTTTAAAACATATTTTATTATTTCTTTACTAATCCAAGCGAACTCGAGTTACATAATATTTTTTATCGAATGGAAAAAGAAGTTTTCAAGCTTGATTCATTATATTAACGAAACGAGCTCAATCGAGCTTGTAACTAGTAGATTATCGATTTTCAGCCTTAAGTCCATATTGCAAATTCAATATAATTTACAATAAATAAATACCAATAGCCTATAAATGGAACATGCTTAAGCTATGTTACTAAGAAACAACAAAAGCCAAATAGACAAGTTTAAGTTATACAAGCATACTGTTATGCCCTCAGTATACAACAAATGTTTATATTCAGAAAATACACCTTTCGAGCAGGTGAAAGCTCCTTAACATAAGAGAAATATTGTCAATAGGCCGAAGAGAACTGACTATTAGTATATGAAACATAATCCAACTCACATGACATTACGCAATTATTCTGCCGCTTGATAACTAATCGAAGAGATCCAACTATTAATATACAAATCACTAGTATTTAATGTACTGCGGAACACGAGTTTTCTCTTATATATTCACGTCGAATTTTTATTAATTTTTTCCGATTAGTTTTCTGGTTTTTATTAATTTTATAATTTTTCCAATATAAAAAATCAATTCATTCAATTAATCTTAATACGAAAAAATAGTTATCCCCTAGCGATTTCTGCCATCCTTACCGTCACACTTGAAGTTCTTGAACCTAGTATCAACGTTGATAATTTTTCGGACATTCAATATATGAAGTGGATAGTTGCTCACAATCACATTAATTGATGACTTACATTTAAGGACAACTTAATTGAAGAATATGAAGTTAATTATTAAACTTATTTAAAATTAAAGTTAAATTCCTTCCCTTGATTGGGGTTGATATATATAATTATATATACATACACATATACATGTATAAAGACAAACAAAATTTACATTTACAAATTTAGAAAGGCTAATCAAAAGAGTAATGCAGTTTATTAGAACAAGAAATATATAGTAGCTAGCTAGCCTTCCTTAAACAACTTTTTTTTTTAAAACTGAAATAATCTTTTAATTAAATTTCAGTTTGAGAAGATAACAACTAGGACATAATGGAAACACAACAATAATGGAGTCCAAAAGGCCTCTTTTCTTTGCCCCCACCACCAAATACCCTTTTTCACCATAAAATAAAAATCCACCAATTTCAAAGGGGGGAACAAATTTCATGGGGGTTCAACAGAATATGCATGGATCTTATCTCCCCTTGATCACACCTTTAAATACTTATTATTTTTTCTAATTCACCTTTTTGAGCTCTCAATTGCCACCTTTTTATCTTTCCCCACAAAGTTTCCAAATACTAAATTCCTCCCCCCACCTTTACCCCACTTTATTAATTCCCATCATTTTATAATAATTACCTTTTCTTGATAACAACTTAAATATTAATACACAAATCCATCAACATTTTAAAACTCCTTAAAAAATTAAATCACATCCATCCATTATTCATTGATGATGGATGGCAGATGGATTGCATCCCAACTCCAAGAAAATCTCTAGTTTCTCCCTCCGTGATCTCCTCATTCCCCAAACGACGCCGCTTTGAAGGGTTGTACATTTCCAATTGGTTGAGGGCAGAAAGGTCATTTACTGAGCTCTCCACATCACTCCCAAGTCCACTTGTACCTGAGCTTGTACCATACATTAATCCACAAAATTTATTCCCATCTTGACCTGAAATATTTTGATCACTGCCCTTTATCCCAAAATTCCCTAGAAAATTTGAAGGTTGATCATTTGTGGTTGCCCCAATTTGGGCAGCTTTTTGTAACAAAGCTGTTGCTGAAATATTTGGAGTTGAAATTTGGTGACTAATTTGGTTTTGAGTGCTAAACAAAGATGGGACACTAATTTCTTTCACATTGGCCAAATTAGGGTTAGGGTTATTATTGGTAATTAAGTCTTGATCGGCTGGTCCATTTGGGGAAAATTTATTTCCAAAATCCCAATAGGTAGGATTTGAAGTGGGATTGATAAGAACTGGATTATGATGAGGAAAGTTAGAAGGTATAGAGATTCCAATTGGATGTATAATTTCTTGGACATTTTTGGGCATGGAATCTTGGACATGGCTAATTGGACCTTGAGACATCCATAGGGTAAACCTCGTTGTCCGATTGGATTATTAATCGGATCGACGTTTTGATCGTTGGTCGGGTTCGGTTTGAAAATGGGAGGAAATGTCCGGTTGCCCTAGCGGCGATGATGATCCGATGAAATGATGGTTGATGATTGATGCATGGTTATTCATTTGAGATGCGGCTGTGAATCTTGCTGTTTCTTCGGCTAGGGCATCGCAAAATGCGCGATGCGTGATGAAGCTATCTCTCCTGTGGACACAGAAAAATGAAATTGTTCATTAGTATAGGGAGATAATATCATAAGTGAAAGAATTCTTGAAGTTATGGTTAGGCGGACGAGATCTTGTATTCTAAAAGACTGTTTCTTTTTCAATTTCACTGCAAGAATGACTGACATGTGTATAAAAATTACCATAAATTAAGCGACCTAAAATATATCAAAGACCATCCTATAACTATTTCATCCTTGTAACAAGACTTATAAATTTGTATTATTTACAATTGAGGGAAAAAGAAAAAGGGGACAGTGTGGTTTTAAAGATGAAAGGAACATATCCTAATTTGAACAAACTATCTTGACTAAAATTTGTCTTCGCCCTAATCCTCAATCTCTATTCCGAAACTACTACGAACAGCGCACTTACGATCCAGGATTTTTTGTTCCACTTTTCTATATCAATTTATCAAATGAATTGTAAGTGTTTATTATATGATAAATCCATAATTTTATTATTATTTCAACGCATATTACTCATCCTAACAGTGAAATACGGGGTGAAACAAGAAACTAAAGTAGAATAGGCACCATGAATCTCAATTTAGACTAGCGAGCTTTACATATGTATATAATTTCACTCAATGTCCTTAATAATTACTCTTAAACATATAAAGCAAAAATAATTATATAGAGAGATAAAAAAATTTAATTACCTAGAGAAGATAGTCCCACAATCACATTTGTATTCCCTAGTGCCACAAGTCTTGGAGTGGGCCTTACAATCCGAATGCACAGCGTAACGTTTCGAACACTTATCGCACTTCCATTTCTTCTCCCCGTGCTTTCTACAGAAGTGCTTTTTAATACCCGTCAGGTCCCCAAGAGCCCTGGAAGGGTGGTGGTGGACACACGTTTTCTCAGGACAGACATAAACACGCTTTCTCACTTCCTTGCTTGTCCTCTGCTTCAGTTTCCATGGAAGATTATGGCCTCGCCTGTGTAGCTGCAAATTCTGGTCTCTCTGAAAACCCTTTCCACATATTTCACACAGGAATCTGTTTGTTGCCATCAGGGTTTTTGGAGAAAGGGATATTACTTCTGCTTCAGGATCTGTACTTTTAATTTCATCAATTCATATATGTTATAATTTGCAAAAAGATTAAATTTTTTTTTTGAATGTTTTTGAATATATATGATGAGAAATTAAAAATGTAACCTGGGGTGCCTGGGAGGTTTCTTTTCTTCTTTGGAGGAGGGTTGGATCCATTGATGGGATTTTGAGTTGAACCCATTGAAATTACTTCCTCTGTCATCTTTTTTTTTTTTTTTTTTATAAATTGAATCTACAAACTAGCTAGAAAATGATGGGATGATATTATTACAAGAGGAATAAGAAGAGGTAAAAGATACCTTTTGCTATGATGTCAAACTCAAACAAAATTAGCTGATTGATGCAGAATTTTGGAGGGATATACTCTCTCTCTGTGTGTGTCTCTCTCTCTCTCTCTCTCTCTCTCTCTCTCTCTCTCTCTCTCTCTCTCTCAAGCTCCAAAGAGAATGAATGGGTGATTAAGGTTTTCATCTTATTAAGTAATACAACCAGTAACAATACAACTAGTAACAGTACTTTGTCAGGTAAATTAGTTGTATTTAGTCAATTTTTTTCCGGACCTAGAATATCCCACACAAGCCAGCCATAGACCCCACACTTCCGTCAAGGGATGGCAATCTCCGACACGATATGAAAACACGACTCAAACCTAACACGATATAAGCGGGTTATGATTGACCTATTTATTATTCGGGTCATAATCGTGTCGAGACCCAATTAACCCGAATAATAAATGGGTCAATTTCGGATTGACCGAAATGACCCACTAAACTCATTTAACGAGGTTTAAAAAAGAAAATTCAACATTATTTTTAATATTCTATATATAAATAACCCAAAATTTCAATTTTTTTATAGTAAATAGAAGGTTTATTCAAGGTTGAAAAATATACATGTCATTTCGGTCGTGTTGTTCGGGTTACTGTGTATTAAACAGTCGTGTTGGGGTTGATCCATCGACCGAATAATTAAATGGGTCGTGTTCGGGTTGGCCAAATTTGTATAATTATCATGTCTCAACACGACCCATGAACCTAAACACGATTCGAATTGCCACCCCTACTTCCGTTCTTTCCAAAGATGATTTTAATCTTTAATTAGGGAAAAAGTGGCAACTCTAACCCCGCGTTAGTTAAGGTTTGAATTCAAGACCGTTAAGTTGCAATTGCAATTCCAAAACCAGTTGTCAGTAGTCAAATTTAATTTGGGTGAGAGTTTTTTTATGGATTTTTTACAGCTTTGTCTGGTATGTTACAGATTTTTTTTAAAACTATTTTCCTCAAAAAAGATTTTTTTTTTCATGGGAGGCGGTGAAAGTGAAATTTGGGGGTGGGGGTGGGGGTGGGGGTGGAGGGGCAAGAGTGTATGATGACACATATGATGAGGGGCAGAGAAAAGTTGGAGTCCATGCCTTTCTGATTGGAATGATTATCCCATAATTGTTTTGCTTTTTGTTTTTTTATATTATTTACTAAAAACTTTGTTCCAATCACCAAACATGAATATCTATGTATAATGTGACTCAATGGTTTGATTAATCTCAAGAAACCCCACCTTTAAATTGTATAATTCTAGTTGATCTTTTATGATATTGACATGTTTGATAGGGAGAGGAAGATTTTTCACCATTATTAATTCAATGAATACAAGGTGAAAATATATAAGCAACCATGTTTAAACAATTTAAAACACGAAAAAGATAATTAAACCTATAATTTAAAAACTCTTTATATATGCTTCCAAAAAAAAAAACTCTTTATATATTTCTTTTCAACGTATATTCTTGAGATATATATTCTAAAAAACAACAGTTCCGGCCTCCAATAATTTTGCGCGATCACATAATGTAGTTTATGAATTTAATAGCAAAGATAAGGGACTAAAAGGTAAATATCTTAACAAGACTCATATCCAAGATAATATTATCCTGAAGAATGAAATTTATTATTAACATATGCATTTTCAAGTCTTGTAGTTCAAGTGGTATTGCTTACTCTTTGTAACGATGTTGATTATTGTTTGAATTCCGAGTCTTTCAGTTTCTTTGGTCCCGTCTCCACTCCTCCCACAGTGAATGCACAATAAATAGGACACTAGGGTGATTCAACAAAAAATCTTTGATGTTCAAGTCAAAATTAGAGCTAGAGTATATATAAACATTTATGAGAAGTTGAAATGATTTTAATTTGTTGAAGTAAATTAGGCCTTCTTGTTTAGTTGTTTGGACCAAGAAAATAATAATATTTTTGGATCAATATTGAAAAAAACATCCATCGGCCTTTCTCAGGAAAAAAAAAAAAAAAAAAAAGGTAAATATCAACCTCCAAGTATAACAAATTAATTAGTGACAACTGACAAAAGCAACACCCTCTACATGGGGAACAAGTTGAGCAAGATGTGAATAATTTTTATGGGTTATGAAGAAAGCATAAGCCATGCACGTGCCCCAACTGTCAAACAAACGTAAAATCCAGAGAGAACGACAAGTGAAATAGCATAAAAAGGGAATAATCGTCCTTATGACAGTGTACACCATTGCCTAATTATCCCATCTCACATTTCAATAAGATCTTTTACCCCACTTTGAAAATATATATAAAGGAAAGAGAGAAATTGAAACTAAAAGTTAAAAAGGAAAAAAAATCTAAACCTTTTGTGTCTTGATCAATTGTTAAAAAAAATATTCTACTTTTTGGGTTCAAATTTATTAATTTTATTTCATTTTTAAGACACTTGAAAGTCGTACATTTTTACTGGGTTTGAGATTTTTGACTTTTAAGCTCGTTTAAAGTTTATCTTGGGTCACATTGGCATACATAGTTTTAGAATGTGATGATTAAAATTAATGACAAGGAACACATCACACATGTACTCACTTGTGATCGAATTCGGGTCAATTGTATTGAAAGTATAATTTTTTGCCACCTAAGCATAATGACGATCTCGTGATAAGTTCATATTGGAGGAAAAGAGGACTTGGTTGGTCATATATAGATGAAAATGGATAGTTTGATAGTTGGATGGTTCCTTCACATTGAATGATAGATGATGAGTACCACTTTATTCTAAAGTTATTAAAGCAATCTTTGCTTTAAAGCAAAATTGTTGGAACATTTCCTAACTTTTCTATTCTATGCATTATGATACGTGTTTCCAATCTGAGATAGTCCTAAAACATAACAAGTACTCTACTTTCCAATTAAATTTCAAGGCAAGAAGACTTGAATTTGGCATAGCCTCCACACGTATGTAACAATATCTTGAGACTATTATACTTCGTTTGGGTGATGCATTTGAATTTGAAGATTTTAAATCCATAATTATCATTTCATTCAGCTTAATTCTTTGGTTCTTTATAATGGATTTCCAAATCGTGATATCATATTTGAGCTATTTTGGAATCACTATATATGGTGGTATATTGGAAGGGAATAATTTCAAAGAAAATCGAAGATACGAGGGTTCAACTCCGTCAATACTCTTTTAAAGAGTAAATATACCATTCTGAGTTACAAACTCCTGCTTTCAGATCCATCTCATATAGTCATATGGAATTATTTTAAATCAATTTTTCGAAATCTTCCATTAAATCCAAAATTTTCCATCCAAATGGAACCTTAATTTAAATTCAGACTGTTGTAAGGGGTTAAATGCAATCTACCCAAATAGAAGAAAATGAAAATTTACTCCGTCACAAACCAAATTAATTAGTACAAATGTACGTGTACAATGTGAGCTAGGTTCTTGGTTTAAACAAAATTAAGAATTTAATTAGCGCCCATATAAAGAAAATAAATAGTCAAAAAACCAAACGCAGCCTATGATTATTTTGTTAATGGGAATAAATTGCAAATGTCGTATTTTCGGATGGGGTGAAATGCAATTAACCCTTGTTATAAGTTTCAAAATACAGATTCCCAAAACATTTTTAACCAAAAGTAGTAGAAAGATTATAGTTATAAGGACGAGATTATAAATTATTAAGTTAAAGAAAGACGACAGCCAACTGACAAAAGCAGTGAATTTTTAGAAGTGTGGGTAGTCGTCTCCTTGTGGGCTGACTTTTCCTGCAAACCCTTTAATCATAATCTAATCATGTTTTTGCTTTCTGTGTTTGTTTAGAATTTAATCTTTGGAATTTAGCTGTTTAACTTTGATGAGCCCAGAATATTCTTTTCCCCTACCCGACACTAGCTCTCAAAGGCTTCAATTTTCAAAATCCAGCTCTTCTTACCTTAACTTTAATTATACTACTATATTATTCCAATACAAAATCTCTCCTCTCTCCCCCTCCAATCTTAATCTTCTCTGAAAGATATTTAATTTTAAGGTGAATGATAAAATTTATTATTGAAGTCTAGCTTGATTTAAAAAAATATATTCATTTTCTAAAATTCTAAATACTTTATTGACATTTTTTCTATTTTTAAAATTCAGCTTTGAATATGTTTACAGAAATATTAAGGCAAGTTAGATTGTTTTTTTGACAAAAATGCTAAAAGTTGAGGAAAATCTTTAATTTAATATTGTAAGTCGCAATATATTTTATATGTGGCGTGTCCATAAGGATTTTTTTGTAGGATCTTCACATCTAAATCGAGTTTAAATCTTGGTCAATCTTTTCATTTTTTTTTTTGTAAATTAATTATGTTTATGCATGTTCAGAATGTGTTATATACATGAAATTGGAACATATATATAAACTAGTAATATGTTTAACTTAATCAAACTACAGAAAAAATTCTAACAAAGATAGATATTGAAATTTGGGGTAGATCATAATTTTTTTTTTCTAGTTTACAATATGCATATGAAGGGTTCCTTTGTAAAGAAGGAAAAAAAAAGGACAAACCAATATAGAGTACTAATTGAAAATTTGAAAGATAATTAGACATATAATTAAAAAATAAATTTAAGAAAAAACTTATTTAATTTAACTGTAAAAGTTGAATTTATAGAGGGTCAATGGTTGAATCCAATCCCCTATCTTGTCCCACATGACCTTTGTATATTCAGATACGAATAGACTCACTTACATAGATGTGGCTTCAAATACTACGTAGGTTTAGGGAAAAGTAAATTGTTGTCACCAAGGGTATGTTTGTTTCCTTGTTTGTCTTTTAGCTAAAATCAATTATGCTAAGTTCTTGGTCGTCTCTGAAACTGTTTCCTTGTTTTCTAGGATTGAATTGTCTTCACCCGCCATTTTATTTTATTTTTTTCAAATTTCAATGTGAAATTTCAGTGATGTCTTATTCATTCCCTCTATGTGTTTGTACTTATAGCCAAGGATTTGGAATGGAATGTATGTATTGTTATATATATATATATATCTATTTCAACGAGGTTGTAATTAAACTCACAAGGGAATTGTTATTAATTATGTACAAATTCATAGTTTCACCCAAAATGGTATCAAATATGTGTGATTATGTGAATGTGTTTATTTGGTTAATTTGCATTTATATAAGAGTATAGGAATTCTTTACAAAATTGTTCACATGCTTGTACTTTCAAAAAGCAAGGAACCTATGCCTTTCGGGAAATACAAATTAATTTATATGATTCATCACTTTTAATTTTCTTCAGGGAATAAAAATCAAGATTGATACGTTGCTATATGTTCTTATTAAAATAACGTAAGGAAAAAAAAAGAAAATTACGAGAAAAATTGAAAATACATGTCAATGAAGAGGTGCATGTATATATAATTGCTTGTGTATTGAATCTACATTTGAATAATCATCAACGGATATGATAAAAATTACACTGCTGGTGTATTTGGGTCAAGAAATTCTATTTAAGATAGACGAAACATATAGATGCTAATTAATTGAGTACTGTAACTATTTGTGCATATTGAGAATCGGATAGTAGTCAAATGATTAAAAATTATTAAGCTCAATCAAATATATGGGGTGTCATTCTTATTACCAGTGGCGGATCCAGGACTTTGAACTTAGGGGTACGATAGATATTAAAAAAAATTGTGATTTTTATGATTTTTATGACAAAACAATTTCATATTATTCCACTACTCAAAGAACGAATCTTGTTTGGTAAGGATAGGTGAGTTAGTGCTAGTTACTTTTGATGATATATAGCCTTTTTTCCTTTCTTTTTTTTTTTTTGGGAGAGGGGAGGGAGAGGTAGTTGGGAATTTCAGTGAGGAAATATATAGCAATGTTAAATTTTTCTTACTATTATTGATCTTTTTTAATTAGATCGATGAACACATTGAACTCGAGTATTATGATATTTTTGCATATAATTTGTTATTTTTCTACTAATCTAATTGAGGTAGGACCGAGTTGCCGATCTTCACATCTTATCAATGAATGAAAAAATGTATTCAATCCGGTTTGTTATGTTAAAGGTTGAGCTCAATGATTTTAATGATCATTTTTGCGTCAAGTATCGAATATATTAATTAATTTGTTTTCAATCTTAATTTGAAAAAAACTCTTTCTTTCTTAGTTTAATTTATTTTTCTTTTTTTTGGTAACTATAAGGTAGTAGGAGCTAGGCTAGTAAGGGATAACTTTAATTTAATGATATTTTTCTTTATATAATGGCAAAATGCAGCACGCAAGATATAATGAAGAAGACAGGCAATTAAATTCAAGACTTCGAAGGCTTTTTGCGTATAGCATACAAATCATTAAAAAAATATTTTATCATTTAAAAGAAACTATTATATATTATTCTCTCTCTTTTTCTTTTTTCATTTTCCTTTTGGTCTTCCATTTCATGTATGATTGACAGTGCATTCTAAGCAGTTTTATAAAATTGGATCTGTTTTTATTGTATGCCATCATTTTATTTGATAATTGGTTGGATAAGTTCAATTACTGGACACTGGTCCAACTGGTCTAATGACAATTATAATTCACATGTTTTTATTATATAACATAATACACTATTTGTTATGCAATCCATTTTGAAGGTGAATAAGCTATTAAAAACACATATAACAATGCATAAGATTCAAGTAATCATATATATATATTTATATATATATATACAAACAAAATATCAAGTAATTATTTAAATAGTATATGATATTTGAACTATTAAATAAAGGTCAATCAACACAATGATAATGCAATCATCATTCAAATCTAATCTAAAAAGTTTACAAGTCCCTTTTCTACTTTGTAAAGTCCCACTCCACAAAATTAGTAGATTTAATGGTCCATATCTATAACCTAGTAGTCCTATGATTATCTTTTATAGGAGAGACAAGAATATGGTGCTTGATTTAATAAAGGGACAAATTAAAGGTCTATATTCAAGCAGTACTAACTGTATGATAAAATTGTTATATAACTACAAATGCAAATGAAGTCTCATCAATACCTATTAGTCTACTTTTACAATCATTGATTGTGTTTATCTTGATGTGATGAATGATTAAGGGTTGTATTCTGATTGGCAGCTTTGAATTTGATGGAAATATTTGAAATTAAGGATTTGAAGCAACTCCAATATTGAGTGAGTTTTTATTCAAATCCCATCATAATATATAGTTAAAAGAAAACAAAGTCAAAATAACTACTAAAGTAGTTAATGCTCATAATAACTCAAAAGTATATTATGTAAAATTATGAATTTGAGAATGTCTCATAAATTATTCATCAATGCCGGTCTAAATGTTCGTTGTAAATGTCTGAATGAGCCGAAGTTATGTAATGAATAATATGTATTCCAATTAACATCACTTCGTATATATTTAAAAACGAAAAAGAAAGAAAGGTCCGGCCCTTTTGCCCAAAAGGGATATTTTCCAAGATACAAACATAAGTAAACCAAAGCGGATAATATCTATTTAATGTACACTTATTGCCCATACCACATGCATCAACTTCAGAGAGATTTACCCCATATTAAATGTGCACGAAGATAACTTAACATATAAATGGGAACAAATTTTATGTTTTATTTTTGTGTTTCACTCCATGCATGTTCCACTATATTGGATAGTATACATGTATTAAACGATAGATATGAATTATTGATTTTTCATATATATATATATATATATTCATTATCCAATAGAGTGGGAACATAAAGTAAAAGAGGAAATCTAATTCTCATGTAAATTGGAATGCCAACCAAAATAGACAATATCACAAACCTTTAGAAAAGAAGGGTGGATACGAAATGTTATTATGTTGTTGGATAAACCTAAATGATTGGGGATTCAACGTTCAAAGAAAGGGTCCACCTTCCACTAAAATTGCCACTAAATTGGTATGCAATTGAAGAAGATGAAGCCTAGTGCACAATTTGATGCCCATCTGTTTGTTAATTAAACAACATATAAAGGCAAAGATTGATTAAGATGGCTACCATTATGAAATACTATATTAATTACTATATGCATATGATTGGCACCTAAATTATTATTATTATTATTATTATTATCATTATCGTTGTTATTATTTTGTAATGCTAACACATTAAACTAAAGAGCCAAAGTGCGATTTGGTCCTACCAAATTAGAAGCAAAATCAACTGAAATTTGTTACAGGCCTTAAAAATAAAGAAAGATTAATGAAACAAGAGGAAAACTCATTTTTGATCTCATTAGATTTACCCCATGATAATTTTAGTTTCATTAGACTCACTTTTAGTCCCAAATCGACATTTTTCACCAAAAATAGTCCCATAAGACTGGAAAACTGAAATTTTGGTGTTGCTCCGTTAAATAATTAACGGCAACCGTTATGATGACATAAATGGCCCCATAGGACACCAAAGTTAAATTTTTAACCAAAAATGGTCTCATTATGTTTTTTTTTGGGTTAAATTTAATATTATGGATGATAAAAATTATTTTAAATTTTATATTTTGTGTTATTTATTTAAATTAATATTGTGAATGTTCCACTTGAAAATTAAAAAAAATCTTTGTCCTTCAAATATTTTTCTAAAAAATATATTTTTTCAGTGCGTTTTATTTAATTATTTCCTAAAACAAATTTTTTACTTAAAATATTTATAAAAACAAATAATTTTCCTATATTTTTTTAGTTTAAATCACTTCTTTATTTTGAAAAATATATGTAGTTCAACTATCAATAACAAAAAAAAGTTTACGATATTAAATAGTTTCATAATTTACAAATATAGTTATTTTTAATTTTTTGAAAAATACTATTAAAATATTTCAGCATAGTTAAATTATAGATACTATTAAAATATGTTAACCTAGCTCACCTTTTTTTATTTTTTCATTTTCAAATATTATATTTTTATTTTTTATATTTTGAAATCAAAATTTACATTTCCTCAAAAAATAAAAAAATCAAACTTTACATATATACACATACATGCACTGGGTTATATGAGATCAGTATCTCGGGGCAAGAATATTGGGACCCAAAAAAAAATCAAACTTTATATATATACACATACATGCAGTGGTTTATATATGCATGTAATTGATCTTTTTTTTTTCATATTACACATTCACAAAAATATATATATATATATATATATTTAACATCTACTTTTAAAAGTTATTTTTATAAAATTTAAATTTTATAACTTGAGTTATAAATTCTATCATTTAAATTACATTTTTAATTTTCTAATTAAAATAAATGATACATCTATTGAATTATTAACATCTATTTTTAAAAATTATTTTTCCAGAAATTTTATTTTATATAAGTTGAATTATTAATTTTATCATTTAATTTACTTTTCAATTTTTTAATTATAATAAATAAAAAATAGTAACTTTAATGATAATATATTTTTTAAAATAGATATTAGTTATATTTAGTTTTTAGAGAAAAATTCACTTGTGGTCCTATTAGACTGAACACCTGATGATTTTAGTCTCATTGTTCTCACTTTTAGTCCTAAATCGCATGTTTGACTTTCAATTTGATAGGTTTGACCGTTAATTTTTTAACGGTGGAACCAATAGTGAGACAAGAAAAATCTTATGGAACTATTTTCAAGACATGGGACTAAAATCATTAGAGGGTAAATCTAGTTAATAGGACCAAAAATGAATTTTTCTGAATGAAACAATCACAGGTGTGTTATGAGCATAAAAACATATTGACAGAAGATATTATTAATTTTGGGACATAACTGCGGTTGAATATTGGCCAAATGGTCAGACTATTAGCACACAACAGACCTATATATAATAAATTAAAAATATCAAGACCTTCCAAGTTTAGTTTAGTTTTGAAACTGTAAAATTACTTATTTCTTTTCTTAATTTTTTTTAATATATAAGCATTCATGTCCAAGATTTGTTGAACTGGATTGTTTCCTCTTGATTTAATAAATGAGCTAAGCTTTCCTTTGTGTAAAAAAAAAGTGTGATATTCAAATGAAATAAACAATCACCTAATAACGACGAACAAGCTTTTGCATATTCAATATGTTTTTAATTTTACTTATTGATTACTTTAGTTTTAAAGGTTAAATAATTCAAATTATCAATTATTTCTTTCTATATTTTAAGGAAAAGTGCAGCTCATCGTCTACTGACTACTGATTAATACCTTGATTATTTCTTGAAATTGGTTGAATGTATAGAGGTTCTAGGTAGGTTATGTCTTGAAAATTGCATACTTTGATGTAAGTGGTTTCAACTTTCAAGGCATGTAACTCACGTTTTTTGATTTTAATGGTGTTTGATAGAATTGTTCACAAAAGTAACTAGCACGTTATTAGTTATTAAGCGGATTGTAACGAAGGTTGATTGGGTTTTCAGAGATGAGGCTTGACATTTGTGGTTTCAATCTGTTATTTATTTATATGATATTTATGGTATTAACATATTTATTAATTAAGTAATTAGATTTCTTAATTGCCAATATCAAATCTTTTTAAACTTGAAAGTTGAGATAAGATAGGATTCTCACTTGAAGTGAGGAAACAACTTGGAACAAGTTAATAAATAAGATCTGAGTCCCCACATAGAAAGCACATGAAAAAACGCAACTCTCTCTTGAGAGAATATAAGAGAATTCTCTCTTTTCAAAGGATTGAAGAATCAACGAAGAACATAAGAACAAAAATCGTCGAAAGAGGTAATTATTTTTCTTATTCTTACTTTAATTTAATAAATTTGATATGTATGATCTTGTGTTATATCTAAAATTTGATTTTTAAAATCCCGCGCTTCCACTTCTATTGGATTAGATCGAAAAGCTGAATGTTAATTGACTCGGATTCGGTCCACAACACGAATACTTTCCAATAATCCCATCTTTATTTTTTCCTCCTCGCATTCGCTCTAGCATGGCAGTAAGCAGATTATTCCAAAGTTGTTTTGCCTTCACATTTCCCACACAGGCTTTTTCCCATTTTAGTAAAACCCTATTTTGCATTGTTCGAGAGATGTATCAATCAATAATCATTACTTTTTTATTTACCCAAATTTCAATTTAGTTTAATATTACCCAAGTTTGGTCTATTACATATAACAATCATCGAAGGATAAACGGCCCTACTGATCAACTTTGAATCAAATTTTCTGAGCTGACGGACTAAAACTAAATTAATCTGGGCTAGTTTTAAGGCCCACTAGAAGACCTGTATTGTGGTCCAGCCCAGTACAAATACTAATTAAGTAATACAGCCATACAGGGTAACAGGAATAAAAAGATATATCCTATTTATCGTATTTTAGTGCTAATCAAATTTCGTTGTTTCTAGGATTTGTGCGTAAAAATTGAACCAGGTATGAATTGTTAACTCAAATTTACTCGGAGAAACTTGATTGATTAGAGTGTCTGAAATTTGCAATTTGGAAAGAATGTGTATTTTCCAGCGTTTTAGGGTTTAAGGATTAATATTTATTGTGTCAATCAGTAAATATTGGATTTTTACACCCGCGAGAAGTTGTGTTCTTGTCTAGTTGTAATTATATTTCATAGTTTATTAGGATTTGTTTCGCTGTGAACCCCCCCTTTTTTTTGAAGGACGCTGTGAAACCTTCGTGTTCATAAGTTTCCGATTTTAGTTTAATGTGAACTGCAATGTGAATTCATTGGAAATTTATTATTTTTAGGATAGTTCCCGAACTATACATTCATGTGAAGGAAATAAAATTCTTTAATTTTATTTTTTTCAATTTTCGATTCTGCTTGCTTTGGGCAAAATCCCTGTTTTCCAGAAATTTGATTTTGGCAGTCTCGTTGTTTACAGTTTTCTTGTTTTCTCCTTAAATTCTGCAGAACCTGTTGAAGTAGAAGGAAGATGGATGTGAAGGCGTTGGCAAAATCAAAGAGAGCTCATTCAAATCATCATAGCAAGAAGCATAACCCACACCAAGCATCGAAAGCCATTTCCATTGCTTCGGATAGTAAGAAGCCAACTGGAAAGCAAGCTAAAGGGAAACCCCCACAATCTCATGTCTCTAAACCGCTCCCTTCAAATTGGGAACGCTATGATGAAAATCTTGATTTGATTTCCGAAGAAGCCCAACCGAGCTCAAGCCAGCCCACTGAGTTTGTTGTGCCAAAAAGTAAAGGTGCAGATTATGCTCACATAATTTCGGAGGCCAAGGACCAGTCTCGTGCGAGTTATTCTTCGGATGTTTTGCCTTTGTTCGATGATGTTATCAACGGTATGTCCTTTGCCTTTGATTTAATCTGGTGTGTCCGTTTTCCGAATTCAATCCAGTTTTGTGAAATTTAGATGCCCTTTGCACATGTGATTGATTTGTATATTTCTAGATTTTACTCAGGATTTTGGTCCAATGCTTCTTGCTGCCAAGGGGGCAAAACATACTTTCATGGATTGCAGATGACGATTTTGATTTTGAAGACAAACCAAGCACCAGTGTTGAGGTACATCTTTCGTTTTTTAACTTGGATTGATAATCCATGAGGTTTCACCCCATCCTCCCTTGTATTATGGATGTCCTAGTAGCTCTCAATAAAATGAGATCATCTGATATATAACGAAAAAATGTTGTGATCCTTGTCTTGTATATACTTCTCAAACACGTGTGTGGTGTGTTCCTGATACAAAAAGTGTGCTCATGTGTTATACGTCCGCTCCAATTCTTTGTCACGTCATGGCAGGAAAATCAGGACTTAATACTTGTTTGACCTTTAAAATGAACCCAACCGGCTGACACACAGGATGAGCTCTGAGCACTTAGTCTTACCTACAATAATTTGCATATAACGATTTGTTTCTAGACATATAATGTTGATGGTATGATTTACATATTACTTAAATGTGCACTACTCTCATTTTTTCCTCCTTTATCCAATTTGTGTGCACTTATATTGTTCCAGGAATTTTGACCAAGTAGTTACCAATATTTGTTGGCTTTTCTGTTAAACATTTGCAGTGTTTTTATGTGTTTCAGAGCCTCCCATGCAATATTATTATCATCTTTCTTTAATATGATGTTGGTGTTTTGACATGGTACCAAGCATCTATGGTACCAAGCATCTTCAATTTCAGCTAATTGTGTTCTTCATTATACAGGCACCTTTTCTTTTACTCAACCTGAATGCTCTTGCTGAACAACTTGCAAAGGCGAAGCTGTCAGATAGGTGTTTTATAGAGCCAGATCTATTACCTCTAGAGCTGGTATAGTAACTTTCCGAATGCAATTTATGCTATTTGTTTGTTCCTGTTCTATTTTTATCTGCTGACTTTTGAAAACACAAGGCTTGAATCCCTATTGAGATGCATATACCCAGTTTGCAAGACCGTGTTTCTTGTGTATTGCTGTAGTTTTGGGAAAACGAATTGAAAACCAGAATATTCATAAAGTGACTCAAGTACAATGCATCACAAACAATGCCATGTCAATGACCGATATACTTTGACTGATTTCTTCTGGGCTTATCATGTGGTCATAAATTCTAAAGCCTGGAATGGTTTTGATTTCGTTTGTGTAACTCAAGACTTTTTTCTATGATTAAGATAATTTGGTGATTCAAACGAGTTCAAGAGCATGATTTGCAACCTAGAAATCACTCAATAGTTTTTGATATGTTTACTTTCTTTTGAGAGAGTTTCTTATCTGAATGCATATTTGCTTTTATCAGTCAGGTTCAATAAGAAAAAAAGGTAAACTGCATTCACATGCCTCAATTAACTGTTAGTTGTTAGTGATTTTATGTACTACTTATCATATCCCCTTACTAGGCATGTGATCCATTGGGCACATTATTTATCACTTTACCTATTATAATTCTTAAATATATAGTTCGCCGTAGGCTTTGTATTAAGTTTCTTTTTGCTTATTGTATATCCCACATTGGAGCTATTGATTAAAGACTAAAGTAGTATGATTACCAAAATTTCATTTGAGTGGGAATTAGAGTTTTGTGAACTTGGAAAAAATTGATGAGCTATTTTATTTTGAAACTACAAGCTTCTTGTGGGTCGGTCGTTTCAGATTCTCTTCTATTTTAGTCATCTATATTAAAGTTTATGACACCTATCTTCAACATGTGGCAGTTGGACGATGAGTTACAGGCATGTGATGAAGACAAACACGATCCTCAAACTCATACATCTGCAGCTGAAACAGATTCCAGAGCCTCATCACTCGGTTATAATCAAGAATTTAGTAAGAACGTCCAACAATACCGTGAACCCGCATCATCCTCTGTTACTGTGGCCAGAAATATTCCTGTTCAAACCTCTGAAGAAGGATTGAAGCCTTTAAACCAAAATAAGGATGAGATCTTTCAGTCACAAGAAACCGACAGAAGCATTTCAGCAAAATCCATTTCAGAACGTATCATAAATTCTACAACTAGAAACTCGTCTATATTTCAGGCATCAAATGCAGAAGCAGAACTTGACATGCTTCTCAGCTCATTTAACGAAACCAGGGTTCTTGAATCACCGAGCGCATCATCATCCATAGAGATTCCATCTATTGGTGCTGTTCCGAGTGAAATTGTGAAGAACGGAACACATATGATGAAATCGGCCATTATTGATGATGATATTGATAACCTACTCGAGGAGACATCCGTTCTAACGAAAATAGAAGATATACGGCTGTCAAATGAGGTTAAGGCATCCGCTGATGTTATATCATCCACCTTGAATCCCAGTTCCAAGTCGAAACTTCTGGATGATTTTGATTCGTGGTTGGATACGATCTAATTATCTGCCTACGGCAAACAAGCTTGTCCTGTTTTTCTTGTAATGTAGATTATTGGTGAATTGGTTTATATATCAATATTTTTCAAGTGTTGGTTTTTGTTATTTTAATTATATTTTTAAATCATTGTTGTATTTTTGCTACCATTTTTCAAGATATGCGGCTATCAAATTGATGTATTTTTGCTACCATTTGTTCAATATTACATGTAATAATAAATATAGAATATTTTTGTAGGATCAAATTTAGTAGATAAATTGCTTTAGGTTAAGGAGATATCCCATTGAAAGATTAAGACCAAAATAATGACATGACTTTGTGCTCAAAAGTTTAAGACCAATAAGAAGAAATTACATAATTTATGTGAATAATGAACATAGTATTTTAGGTGAATTTTTTTCAGATGACAAATGAATTTAGTTCCCAAAAGTTACATCAAATCCACTATTTCCAGATTACAAGAAAAAGAGATTCCAGGTTATATGTCACTACCATCGCTTATGTCCCATAACTTAACCCGTTGGATGAAAATTTAAATAAAGAAAAGTTCGGACATATTAGGCGTTTACTTCTTCTCACTTTGTTCTCGGTTGAGATCTTGAAGGTTCAGCAACAGCTCATCGGAGTTCAAGTACACCTTGTTGCTCGAAGCAGCAACAGTGTGTGAAATTTCCCTGGATGCCTCGATTCTCCTCAGTGTAATAAACGCGGGATTGTTGGCAATAGCTTGACCAATCAGCTGGGCACTCTTAGCCTCTCCCTGGTTGCCAAACGAGAAAAGATTAAAATCCTTGAGTGCAACTACACAAACTTCGGCAAAAATAAAAAGAAGGGTAACTTACAAAAACTACCCCCGAGTTTTAGCGTAATTACAAAAAACTCCAGTTTACAAAACCCCCCTCGTGGTGTTATATTAGTTATAACTTAACAAATACCTCCCCTATTGAAGATGCAATTTGTAAAATAGAAACAAAAGGTATTTGTAATTTTGAAAGATAGTTTAGTATCTTTATAATTAGATTGCATCTTTGGGTATATTTATAATTAAACTAAATCTCAAGGGTAAATTTTGTAATTAACCTTAAAAAGAAACTATAAAGTAAGAGTCAGAAAATTTTGTCGTTGTAAAGCTCCTTGCATACTCGGGCTAGCAAATGTAGCATAACAGAGCAACAAAACTCTCGAAATATAAACTGATGCACAATTTAAACTTTTCTGGAAGATTGTGCCTCGCACAAAACAATGTAGCAATGGACGAAAACTTCACAGAGATGACAGTAAGCAATAGATAAAATACCTGTGCTCTAATAATAGCACTTCGCTTGTCTTGCTCAGCCTTTTCCACGACTTAATTTGGCCCTCTCAGCTTCTTGTGCAGCTACCTGTTTAGCTTCTATTGCAGCAGTGAATTCCCTTCCAAAGGTCAGGGTGGTAATTGACACATCATCCAATGCAATGTTGAAGTAGGCAGCTCTTTCTGTCAATATTTTCCGTATTTCCCTACTGACATTCTACATTACGTAAAATTCAAGTCAATATATCATTCCATGTTATCAAGTAATTTTACAAAATCCTCCACATTTGATGAATTCAATCTAACGCTAAACCAATCATTTTACGAAGGGGCATAGACTTTTAAGAACTTCAGTCCAAGCTTCTCGTCATTTTTTACCTCAATGCTTCATGTGTTAGTAAAACTAGACAATGAAACATTCATTATCACATGCATATTAATTCCAAGATCAGCTAAAGCTATATAATTTCATAAATGAACGAGCATAAATGTTCAAAAAAAGGCTGATATGTAACAAGCACATAATGAATACTCCTTGCAATCATTCCTCAGAAAACGAATCTAGATCCCTCTACTCCTTAGTCCTTACCTCTCTCTGGGTGATAAGCTGGCTAGCATTGTATTGTGCAACAACAGCTTTCAGAGTCTCGTGAATAATTGAAGGCAGGACTCTTTCATTGTAGTTTTCACCAAGGGTTCGGTAAATAGTGGGCAACTGGTCAGGCACAGGACGCGTGAGAACTCGAAGACCAATTTTGACCTGTAACAATCAAATAATACACCGATAGATGATTAGATTCAAAGTAAGAGGACATAGAAAAGAAGCATATAAGGTCACTAAGAAAATGGAAAAAACTCAATAATAGCACATTATAGAACAGTACATCTAGCAATAGCAATTATAATGCAAATTATAGCAGTACATCTAGCAATAGCAATTATGATGCAAGTGATAAGTATTATTTGACCAGAAAATTAACTGTTCTACAGCCGCAATTACAAATATCATGGGCCAGATAACCAAGCCATTAGTTATGGATTTCCTAACTCTTCCACTCTTACCATTAGATAATAACCAAGAACCACGTTAATCACAAATATTTACCCACCTCCCCAAGAGAAAAGGCAGAAGGCAAGGGAAAAATAATAGAGAAAGCAACAGGGTGCTATAGTTTCAGTGGCACGGTCACGTTTCTCAAATTTTTAAAAAAACATTTCCTAAATATAAATGAACTAAGCAGAACAGGAGATATATTGTGACATCCCATGACGCTGCCTCATACAAACACAAAAATGTTTCCCATAGCATGCTCCCAGATCTAGAAGCTCTCGCACCCCATTCACCCAACAAAACCAGGTATGTGTGTGCTCCCAACATCATAGAGTGGCAACCAGCCCAACCACCAACGACAATGTAAATGCATGCAGGGGGAGAGAGAGAGAGAGAGAGAGGGGGGGGAGGGAGGGCAGAGAAATTTACCATCTGAAGGTCACGGCTGCCTGATGTGCTCTCCACTAGATGCGGTCGTGCTCGAACATCATAAATAATTGGCCTTTCGAACCATGGGATCATTATATGAGTCCCTTCAGGATATACCTGTATGTTGAGCATATAAGCAAAACATTATGAAAAGAAAGCCACATGTATTTAGATAGATAATTGATGTCACTGTTTTGCTCTATAATAGCTGCAAAATGTTGAAAACACAGGAGGTTGATTTCCCGGTTCTAGCGAATCATATGGATCGCACTTTATTTAAGACTAAAACTTTGCAAGATGATTAAAAATCATTTATTAGCAATGCATGTACCATGGAAAAGAAAATTTTCATGACTGAAAGAGGTAAATTGGAACCAAAGTAAGATTTTACTAACTACATGGTGCATTTCTTTAAAACTACAAACAGCAAGCACTTAAAGATAGACGAAACTCTAAAGTATTAGAAGTTTCCGAAACATAATGGTCTGATAGAGGTTAAGGCAAGACAACCTTTTCTTTAATCCCAACAAGACGGTTGAAAACAACAGCACGGTGCCCTCCATCAACATTGTAGAGACTGTTAGAAATTCCATACACACCAAGCCCAGCAACAACTCCCAACTTGATTAAGGCAGATGCCGCACCTCCACCAGGCATCTTGGGAACATTGACATTTTTAAAATTCATCTTCTAAACCACTGCATATTATCAAATGTCACATTACTTCTATATTGAAAACTAAGATCATCAAACAGAAAAAAAAAATCTCATTTTTTACGAATTTGCCAGCTTACTATACCGAATAAAATTAAATATAGTTTTAGATAATACATGAGAAATTAGTTGTCATCATTAACAAATTTTGTGTGCAGGAACCTGACTTCAATTTGAGCCAATTCGACGGGAGTAGAACTCAAATATAGAGGATCATTTACAAGTGTTATTAAAAGACAAGGAAAAAGAACATATAAAGGACTTCAATCTGAAAGAGATGGCTGTTCCATTGTCTGAAAACTGGACATCTCAAGATTAAAATTCACTAAGTGCTTGAGTTTATGCCACCACACCACTCAGACATTGAGATAAGACGAATTGACCATAAGCTCCAACTTTACAGTTGTAACTCTAAATCACAAATACTGACAAGAGATTGAGCTGTGGTGGACATGCAGAGGTAATCAGGTGCAGATGGTGGCTGCAAAATCCCATTTTTTCCCCTGCTTTTAAGTTGAATTTTTTTTAACTTATATATTTACAGAAGAAACAATCGAAACATGTAGGCCGATGGAGGGTGGATTAGAATTTGATGTGATGAATTAGAAAATGGTGTCACGGGTCTTGGGACAATCGAAAGGAAGAAGGAACGGACCTATTGGTGCATCAAATATTCCATCAACGAAAGCACATACCAGATAGCAGGAAGAAAAAAAGAAGAAAAAGAAAAATCCCAACTTTAACTATACACAACACGGAGGACAACAAATCTGTCAAGAATCTAACAGCAAAAAGGCTGAAACAACAAAGAAAATGGCTGAATAATTCAACTATGTAAGCATTATTATGCACCCTCCCCCACCCTCACCCCCGACCCTCACAAATGTAATCAGCTCAACTATTCCTTTCTTCACCATTGAAATTGAAATGTAAAACATTATGTCACGGAAGATGACAGTTAGATTTCAGGGCTCTTCAAAGCTCAATCATTTAATTAATGTCAAAAATCACATTAAAAATCAAAAAATTAAGTATTATACAGTACAAAGGTGCAGAAAAAGAGAGAAAGAGGAGTGGATCTACATACCTTGATCGAGACAGGAAAGAAGAAAAAAAGAATCAAGAGAAAACGAGATAAGAAAGAAGAGAGTAGAAGGGTTTTAGAGGGACAACTTGCGAAAGGGGTTAGTATTAGGGTTTTTCTTTTTTAATTATTTCTTTTCCAGTTCTTATTTATTTTTTTATATCCTCTTAAATATATATGTGAAGACGCTCAGTGTTTGACCCAGGCTCATTTCTTTTTCAATTTTTAAATAAAATAATGTGAGAAAAATTGTGGTAAAAAATAAGAATTTTGAGAGTTAAATTGGATGGGGAAGGAAAATATGACGATGAAAATTTATACAATAATTTGTTTATATAATAATGATTATTTTTTATTTTCTTTTTGAAGGCATTATTAGAGTTAATTGGTGATTAGAAACGTAAAATTGAGTGAATAATGTCTTTGTGATTTAAACGCAGTGTTCATCGCTAGTCGGACGGTAAGTTGGGGTCTAGCGCATAAGCGGATACCAGGCGGGGTTAGGTAAGACCTGCGCGGGGCCTAATTGGAAGAAAAACCTAGGTGGAAAAGAGGAACTTAACACTTAGGCAGTGACTAATCGTCTAATCGAGATAGGAGGAGATTTTTAGAACAATGTTTAAATGTATAATGATGGCAATTGTGTGATAATTATTTTAGCAAAATTGTTATAGAGATTGGAAAACGAGGGTGAGTGAATAATAAATTTATTTTAAAAAATTGTCCTAGTCATGTTGAAATAAAATATCCTTTTTAGCAAAAGTTTTACAAAATATTGTTATAAGAAAGTATGACCTAATCTGGGCTGCAAGGCCAGTAACAAGATCACAACAATATTTGGGCTTTTCCAGCCCAAATTTTATGAGTTCCACAACAAAAAGATCCGTGGGAATAAATTTTGTATTGTCATGTCATAACTTATATATAAAAAAAAGTACTTCTTGTCATGTTAGTTGAACAAAGCTTCAATATTTACCAGCTATGAAAACACACAGAACTGTAATTTTGTTTTTTCATCATACTCTATCCATCCTAAAAAATTGAAAATATATGTTTACATATTTATATTCAAACAATTAAGGGCGCGATTGGATATACTTTCATTTTGGAAAATTTCATTTTGCTATAGAATAGTGGTGAAAAAAAATTTGGAAAAAAAAAAGTTGAGTTTTGAGAGTGTGATTGGATGTGAGATGAAAAAGTAATGATGAGAGTTGATTTTTGTTTTAAAAATAGTAAAATAATGATTGAATGTGATTGGTAGTTAGAAATGTGTGAGTAGATGAATAGTGAAATTTGTGGGAGAATGTGTAATAATGATTAGTTTTTTGTGAAAAAATGTGTAGATGTGATTGATAAGAGAAAAAATGAGAAAAAGTGAAAGTGAGATAATAGTATATTTTCTGAAAATTTTCATAAACAATCGCATGTTTGGTCAAAAAAAATTTCCAGCGGAACGAAAATAGATTCTCATTGGCATCCAATCGCGGCCTAAATCTCCTTTTCGGGAAAAAAAATTAAGAGCTATAAATTTTAAATAAAGGAAATATTTAATAATTAAATTGTAGTTCTTGATTAATAAGAAAGAAACAACGTATAGCATGTGAAGTTGGTAAGACAATTTACGCCACTGAGACATATTATAAGCGAGATCGTGAATAATCTCACGTTATATAGCAAGTAAAACATTTAGTCAACTTTTGATACAATTGATCTAACTGATTCTTTTTTATTATTACTATTTTTTAAATCTCGTGGTTCTTGCAACTTGATAATTGATAAAGACGCATTGACAAGCAAAGAGAAACTGGGTTTGCGGTTTGTAGTTGTCCACGATTTTGAGCAAAGGGATGCAACTTTTTCCTTTGATTTTTCACCTAAAAAATGGAAATGTTTGCCATGTTGTTTTCTGAACCACACCCATAATTTGAACTCTTGCATTTGGGTTATGTTAGTGCATATGAATAATTAATTAATCGTTTGGAATTTCCGTCGCCATGTGATCTTCACTTACAATATTAAACAGGTAATTAATTAGATACTTTTTAGAACGAAATATTATTGGATTAGACCCTTTTCTTTTTTTTTTTTTTTGATAAGCTCAGCCTCCTGCGCTGCGCCGAGGGACAACAGACTCCGCTCCTCATTTGCCGCCAAGGTAAACCGCGAGATGTGCACGCGACCGACCAGAGTGTTACGGACGGGATCCGACGTCGTACAACCGGAGATCCTCCCAGGTAAAGAGAACAATTATGTTCGACCCCAATCTACTAATAACGATCTCTCCCGAATCGAACTCACGGATGTTATTCAAGATGAGTTCCCACCAAATCTTCACATTCGCATATGCCCTGGGAGCAATTTGATGGAACTTTGGGATAAGAACCCATGACCTCCACCCCACAAACAATTTGATGGAGCGAGAGATTTGAGAGCTCGACCTCCACCCCACAATCTTTGTGGTGGCGAAATAATGGCTAAGCCACCTGGTTGGATTAGACCCATTTCTCGTTTATACATTTTGTTGTTAACTTTGCTTTATGGGAATCAGACAGTTGTTGAGTAGTTCAAACACTCAATTCCAAACAACAATAACGTCTGAGGTTCGATGTCCATCACACATCCCCTCCCACTATATGCACTCAAAAAAAGAAAAAAAAAAACCTTAATTTGCTCCATAAATCATTTTTTCCGAAATAGAGCCCAATTAAGCATCAGATTTAAACCTATATTATATCAGACTATATAAATAAAAAACTAGCCACTTGAAATAGTAAATATAAATTTGAACAATTCAAACTATAAAGCTAATTACGCATCCTGCATGTGATTTTTCTGTACCCAGATTTCAAAATATTAATTAACTAATTAAACACTTCTTTAATGCAACACACACAAGTGATCTAATGTGTAGAATTGTCAATATAATATTCAGCCTGGCCCGTGGGCTAGCCCGACCAGCTCAAGATTGGATTGGATTGAGCTATGTTTTTATAAGTCCGAAGCCCATCGGCCTACTTAGGCCCAGCCGGAGCGGCCAAACATATTTTATGTGCAAAAATGTAGTTTGGACTGGGTTGGACCAATAAAATCAGTGGTCTGAGGGATCATCTGGCCGGTCCAACCTGGTCTGATTCTATGTATTGGGCCGATGGACTCTGTCCGGGCTGGTCTGGCCCCGCCCAAGCTTTTGCTAGCTTTACAATGCCATAAAAAATAGAACATCTACAGAGTAATTAACCAATCACAAATTCAATTAACCAAGAACGAATTAAACAATATTGTGATAACATCAACAAGAAATTATGAAGAAAAATGAAAAAGAAAAAAACACCAACAACTCGACAATTTTGTATTTTGTCCTGATCGATCAGAACAATAATCCCATCCCCAACAACCAAAACCCAGACACCAATCCCAATCCCAATCCCACACCCATCTTCCCAGACCCATTCCCAGGATTCCCCGTCGACGGCGCCACCCCATCCCCGCCGCTCGCGGCGGCCCCACCACCACTCCTCGTCCCATTACCCGCCGGCGGAGAACCCGCCGGAGCCTTCGCCTCGTAAAATTCCCTGGGCAGCAACACCTTATCAACCTGGTAAACCGCCAACGGGAAATCCTTCCTCACGGCGTTGTAAATAGGGACCTCCACGACTCCGGTGGAGACATTGACCTGATTGGCGGCGCCGGAGAAGTATAGCCCGAAAACCCCGCCGTCCTGCCCGCTGGCCTGGGTCCTGACCGGATTGCTGACCGTCTGGAGGCTGTCGAGGGAGTAGAATTTGGGGCAGATGTGGTAGAGCACGAGCTGGACCTGCTGCTGGTCGGTCAGGTTGTTGAGGGCTCCGGCGGGGAGGTTGTTGAAGGCGTTGTCGGTCGGGGCGAAAACGGTCATTCCGTCGTGGGAGTTGTTGACCTGGCTGTTGATTTGGGCGCCGGCTTGGGTTTGGTTGAGGAGGCGGATGAAGGCGGTGTATTGGCCGGCTTTTTCGAGGATTCCGGTGATGTTGATGGGGCCGGAGGGGGCGGGGGCCGGGGCGGATTGGGCGTGGGCGGCGGGGAGGAGGAGGAGGGTGGTGAGAGAGAGGAGGATGAGGGTGGAGTAGTGCGGTGGTGCCGCCATTTTGGTGGTGGTGGTGGAGGGTGGCGGCGGCGGTGGTAGTGGTGGTGGGGAGTGATGAGTGGGAATATTGATGGGCACTTGTGAGATGGAGGTGGGGTTTATATGGGGATAAGATGTGGAAGTTGGACTTTGTTGGAATGAGCTGGCTAAATTTTTGAATAATGACAAGGATCCTAAAGGAAAAGGAAAACAAAAAATGAAGCTCGACTCTTAGAGTTTCGTGGAAGAGTTGAATCGCGAGATATATCTCAACGAGTTAGAGTTTTGAGCTGCTTTAATTTAGACTGAGTCATCACACAAGGAATCATCCTCCAACATGTTACAATCGGATTCGAACTTCCACACTATGAGTGTCTGCAAAGACGGATGAGATCTTCTATTTCATGATGATGTTTCATCTTCTATTCCACTGCACAGATGATTGTCACGTGTACAGAAGTTACTATATTAAGTTCCCACAATTTAACCTCGATTTATGCACCCAAAATTAATATGACAATTTCTATACACGTGACAATCATCTGTACGGTAAAATAGAAGATGAAACATCATCCTGAAATATAAGATCTCATCCGCTCCAAAGAGGACACCACATTGCTCAAGTCAATTGCACCAGTTAACCTATTATAGGATGATATGCAATGAATGTAGGAATAAACATGGTGTTTTATATCAAAAATACAAATTTTTGGCATTGAAAATAAAAAGATGTCGGCCAAGTGATATATTTTTTTTTTGATAACTCAGAACCTGCGCTTACGCTTGACTATGCCGGGACAACAAACTCCGGCTCCTCATTGCCGCCCAAGGTAAACCGCGGGATGTGCACGACCGACCGGTGTTCTGACGGAGTCTGGCGGTACAACCAGATCCTCCCAGGTAAAGAGAACAATTATGTTCGACCCCCCAATCTACTAATAACGATCTCTCCCCGAATCGAACCCACACGAATGCTATTCAGTATGAGTTCCCACCAAATCTTCACCAAACCGCATATGCCTGGGAGAAATTTGATGGAGCGGGGATACGAACCCCGACCTCCACCCCACAAACAATTTGATGGAGTAGAGATTTGAACCCCTGACCTCCATCCCACAATTGCTTGTGAAAAATAGCACGATGAATGTCTAGTTTCAACTCACACCCACAATTCAAGAAAAAAAAAATTCGGGGCCGACTATGGTTTAATTAAGGAGCAATTGACAATATATATAGTTTATAGTGAGATTGAGAAAGTTAGTATTATAATTAGGTAATTAAGCGCTAAGCACAAAGTTGTTATTAGTGAAAAATTAGAAAGAAAAAATAATGTGTGTCAGATATGCTTTTGTGAATGTGGCTGGCAAAAGTTGAAATAAAACCCAAATTAAGAAATCCAAGTTGCATACCTACTACAGAGGGAGAAAAAAAAGATGATGTATTTTTATGAAATTATTATAAATGATAAAAGAACTTGTAACAATTAGCACATTCACAACCTGGCATAACATGGCATATGGCCTACCCCCTTATACCCCACCCCTCCATTTTATCTTATTACAAGTATAGACATGAGCCAGCAGGA
Source organism: Rehmannia glutinosa (assembly GCA_016081115.2). Taxonomy (NCBI): domain Eukaryota; kingdom Viridiplantae; phylum Streptophyta; class Magnoliopsida; order Lamiales; family Orobanchaceae; genus Rehmannia; species Rehmannia glutinosa. The sequence continues at coordinate 52,568,472 of CM071929.1, forward strand.
TATATAGCTGTTGATGATTTGGTTGGTTTCCATATCATGTAAGTGGTTATCCTCTATAAGATGATTGTGGAGTGTAACCATTGATGGTAACATTCCATCAGTTTCTGCATATTAAACTAAGCTTAGAAAGATACTGAAACTTAACATATTGAATTGAAGACTGAAAGATTGTATTGAATGATCAAATGTGTAGAGCTTATATATAGGGAGGAGTGTAACTGACTTAACAAACTATGACAACTGGAAATGTAACAGAATAACTGTTTCTAACTAACTCTAACAACTTCTAACTAATAAACCGTCTATACTCTCTAATAGCCCCCCACAAACTTAAGATTCATGAACCTTAAGTTTGTCTCTCATCAAACCAAAGGTAGCACTTGAATTAGGCTTTGTAAAAATATCAACAATCTGATCAACAACAGGAACATGTCTAATCTCCAAAAGATGTTGTTGAACTTTCTCAAGGACAAAGTAAAGATCAAGTTCAATATGTTTTGTGCGAGCATGAAGCACTGGATTAGCAGTAAGTTGAACTGTACTCAGGTTGTCACACCAAACAATGGGAGGTTTTGTAGTATGCACATTTATCTCTTTCAGTAAACTTTGAACCCAAGTGATCTCTGCCACTAAGCTAGCTACACTCCGATACTCTGCCTCTGTGGATGATCTTGATACTGTGTGTTGTTTCTTTGACTGCCAAGAAACAAGATTTGAACCAAGAAATAAACAATACCCTGTAGTAGACCTTCTATCATCACAATTGGACGCCCAATGCGCATCCGAGAAACCAACCAAATTAAACTGTAAAGACTTGTCAGGTGTAAAATGCAACCCATGATTGACAGTGCCACTGAGGTATCTTAGTATTCTTTTGACTGACTTCCAATGAGCATTTAGAGGCCTTTGCATAAACTGACACACCTTGTTAACAGCAAAGGCAACTTAAGGCCGATTATTGTAACATCTTGAAGAGCTCCAATTGTACTCCTATAAAGTTGAACATCCACCATTAAATCATCTCCATATCTTTGTTAACTTTTCCCCGAAGTCATTGGTGAATGAATTGGCTTTGATTCTCGCATCTTAGTTTTGCATAAGAGATATTTAATGTACTTGGCTTGAGACAAACAAATACCTTGCTGAGCATCACTCCCTATCACCAATATATCATCAACATATACCAAAACATACAATGTGCTGAATGTGTTTGTCTTAACAAACAAGGAATGGTCTGACTTGGTAGAGTGCAGACCAAAGGAGGAAATGACTTGATACAGCTTATTAAACCACTCTCTAGGTGCTTGCTTGAGGCCATAGAAAGATTTCTGAAGTTTGCACACATGATGTGGATAATTAGGATCTTCAAATCCAAGAGGGCGCGTGATATATACTTCTTCTTTCAAATCACCATTTAGAAAGGCATTTGCTATGTCAAGTCGCTCGATTTTCCACTTACGCTACAATGAATCGAGAATTATCCGGATAGTGGTAGGTTTTACCGTTGGGCTGAAGGTCTCAGTGAAGTCAAAACCAGCAACTTGGCTAAACCCCTTAGCCACAAGTCGAGCCTTGTACTTGTTAACGGAACCATCAAGATTTTCTTTCACCCTAAAAACCCACTTACATCCAATAACATGCTTATCTGAAGGTAGAAGAACTAGTTGCCAAGTGTTGTTCCTCATGAGAGCTAGATACTCATCAGTCATGGCTTGTTTCCACCTATCATCTCTAATAGCCTCTTGAGCATTAACAGGTTCTGTGGCAGCTATAAGAACCTTAGGCCTATGAATTCCATTTTTAGACATTGTAAGCATGTGATGAGTATTCTGATTGTGCTGGGGACCTGCAACAATAGTCTCAACTGATTCAAAATGGTTAGAATGGTTAGTGGAAAGAGGAGAATCTTCAGCTATATTAGGCTCTGGAGGAATTGGAGATGAGAACTGAGGAGAGAAGGAATGAGACTGAGCTGTATTGGGAAGAAAAGAAGTGACAGGAAGCACAGACAAAGGAAAGATGGAAGTGGAGGAGGAATTTGAGGGAACTGAGTGAGAGGAAATGGACTAAGAAAAGGGGAATTGATTTTCATCAAAGAGAACATCTCTTGAGATAATTATTTTTCCTGTGCTGTCCATACACTTATAACCTTTGTGACTTAAGCTGTAACCCAAAAATGTACAAGGAGATGTTCTATAGGAGAATTTGTGTGTATTGTAGGGTCGGAGGTTAGGAAAACAAAGACATCCAAAGGTTTTGAGATTGATAATGAGGTTTGTGGTGAAAAAGAACTTCAAATGGACTTTTGTTTGATAATACTTGATGTAGGTAACTGTTTATAAGATAGATCGAGGTTCTAAATGCCTCATCCCAAAATTTCATAGGTAATGATGCTTGAGCTAAAAGAGTTAAGCCATTATCCACTATGTCGATGTTTTCTTTCGGCTAAACCATTTTGCTCATGAGTGTATGGACAAGGATGTTGATGGATGATACCATGAGTTTGAAGATAATTTGTGAAGGGTCGATATTCCCCTCCCCAATCAGTCTGGACTGCTTTAATTTTATGTCCAAGTTGGAGTTCAACATGGTTTTTGAAGGTGATAAAAGTGTGTGAGAGCTTTGATTTGTGCCTTAAAAGATATAGCCAAGTATGTCTAGAAAATGTATCAATGAAGTGAATGTAATACCTATAGCCATTTGTGGAAACTACGGTGAGGGTCCCCACAAACCGAGTGAATAAGTCAAGAGGTCTTTGTGTACACAAAGAGTAAAAGAATGAGGAAATGGAAATTTATGTGCTTTACCAAGACAACAAGGATGACATACAAAATTAGAAAAGAATTCTTGAGACTTTTGATAGAATTTTGAGTAAAAGATACGGCTTGTACAATACTATTATTAGGGTGACCAAGTCTCTTATGCCAAGTGTCAAAAGAAACAACAACATCAAAGAACTATATTACAACTAGGAGAAATATGAGTTTTATTACAACTTGAGGAATGAGCGAGAAAAAGAGGGTACAATATTCGATTCTTTGAGGGAGAAAACATAGAGTCCATGCTTGAGTTGCCCTCTCAATAGAACAACATGAGTTGAAGCATCTTTCACTAGACAAATTAAAGCATGGAATTGAAAATAGACATTGTTGTCTTTGGAGAATCGGGACACACTAAGTAGATTCTTTTTGTAATCCGAGGCACGTGAAGAATTTGAGTAAGGGAAAGAGTTCTAGCAGGAATAAAAGGAGAAGAAAAAAGAAGAGCCAATATTTGAATTTTCAATCCCTTACCATTACCCATCTTAACTCGCTTCGTAACGGTGTAGTCGTGTGTTGCATCAAGTTTTGAGAATCTGCAGTTATGTGATTTGTGGCTCCGGAATCAGGATACCATTCTTCAGGATTAGGAAGCCAATGGTTGGATTGCTGTGGTGCTGAAGAAGTAGAGAGCTGAACAAGAGGAAAGCCATGAGTATGAGCAAGATTGCCTTGGAATGTGTTGAAAGACTGATTGTGATGTGGATTCTGTGCTGTACCAGAGGACTGAGGCCCCTGAAAATTTTGATCAAACCTGTAAAAGCATTGAGGTGTTGTGTGATTATTCCTCCCACATAATTGACACATGATCCTGTTAAAGGAAAAACCTCTGCCTCTAGAAAATTTATTTCCCCTGTGCCCTCTGAATTGACCACGAGGCACATATCCTATTCCTCTTGAAAAATTGGAGTAGGATCCATGAGAATTAGCACCAGAAAACTGACTACCAGAAGAAGAATTAGAAGTGCGAGATATAGCCATATGTGCCATGGCTGATTCAATAGTTTTAGCTGATCTCTCAATGCGAGCTTCATGTGCAAGAAGAAGTGATTCAATCTCCAAAGAATCGTATACGAATCATTTCTAGTGGAAACAGATAGTACAAATGTCTCATACTCAGGAGGAAGACCTTCTAAGATCGCATCAACATGATCCTTTTTAGCAATAGGGTAGCCAACAAGAGATAGCATATCCACACAGTGTCGAATTTTCAGAACATACTCATTGATTGTAAGAGATCCTTTCTTCAAATTTTGCAATTGAAGTTTAAATTGACTTACTTTAGCTCTCACCTGAGCTGCAAAGTAAATCTCCAGTGTCTGCCATGCCGAAGCAGAAGTATCGCAGTGGACCAAACGCGAAAGAATGTCATCACTCACAGAAGCCAAGATCCAGGATAGAATAAGCTGATCCTGTTGTTCCCATTCAAGGAAGACTGGATTGATAGAATTTAGAGCTCTATCTGATGCACTGATGAACTTTGAAGGAGGAAGAGTTTCATTCGTAAGAAATGTCTAAAGACGATGACCTCTAATCGCTGCAAAAATCTGTTTCTTCCAGATCAAAAAGTTTTCATGGTTGAGTTTAGAGGAAATAGGATGGGAAAATGTGACTGGAGAGAAGGAAGAAGAAGAAGGACCACCATGGTGATGCCTTCCGTTCACCTGCCTGATACCATATTAAACTAAGCTTAGAAAGATACTGAAACTTAACATATTGAATTGAAGACTGAAAGATTGTATTGAATGATCAAATATGTAGAGCTTATATACAAGGAGGAGTGTAACTGACTTAACAAACTATGACAATCGAAATGTAATGTATCAATAAGTTTCTAACTAACTCTAACAACTTCTAACTAACAAACCGTCTATATTCTCTAATACTGCAGGACTACTATAATTAAACTGATGTGTGCTTAAATATTTTGCATTAATAAATCTTTATTATATATGTATTATGTGATGTATATTTATAAACTACAAAATATACATTGCATATATATAAAAAAGTATGAGATATATATTGCTCATCCAACTCAACTTGTACTGCTTTCTCAATTGCACCAGGTTCTGGATTTTTGAAATGTAACCTAAACATCATAGATAACATCTCGAAATGATCAATAATCTTTGATAAATTACAATTAAATGGCTTTCAGTCAACTGTTTTTTTTTTTTTGGTAACTCAACTTCCAGCGCTTACGATTGACTATGTTTGAGGACATCACTCGCCCCCTCATTGCTGCCACCAATGTAAGCCGCGAGATGTGCACAGACTGATCAATATTTTTGGCGGGGTCTTCCGAATTAAAGTATATTTGATCTCCCCGAACCGAACCACATGAATCGCTATTGATGAGTTTTTGAAGTTTTACACCAAGGGTCTTGGTAGCCATTTTTTAGTCCACTTTTTTAACGAATACTTGGATGTGTTATATGGGAAAAGGTTGTAGGAGATGGTATTTACACCAACTGTATTGAAAAATTAATATGACATATTAATTTAAAACTATATTGAAACAACTTGTCCATTATTCACAATTTATTTTCCAAATGCCCCAAAATAAAATATTTTTTTATATAAATATTTTCTTATGTAGCACATTTAGTTTTAGCCTCACATTTGCATGCTATTTATATGATACTTGGATGTGTTATATGGGAAAAGGTTGTAGGAGATGATATATTGGACATACCATCCCCATCCTGAATCTCATCCCAAAAATGTACCATTCCCCATTTTTGAAAAATTCATCGATGACATTAATTTAAAATTTTTAATAAAAAATTATAAAATAAATTATTTAAAATAATTCCATTATAAAACAATACATAAAAGAATTAATGAGAACAATGAAAATTATCCCAAAATAAAATAAATATTATTTTAATTAAATAATAAATAAATATAATATATATGTGAATGGGGACACTTAGAAATCCCCATTTTATCAAAATCATGGGATGGGAGATATAAATACCATCAACCACTAGGTCTCACATTTGCATGAATTCTCCATATGTGTATATGATACACACCTAGATTTTGCCATATAATAAACGCAGACAAAAACTTGAGCTTTTTTCAACTCCCATGCGGGTATAAAAATGGGAACATCATTTTCAAAATGATGGAGTAGTAAATAACATCATATAGATATTAGAATCTGATATCTTTATAATATTAAAATTATCAAATAATTAATACAATATATTAGTAATAACATTGAAAAAATCTTACTTTATGTTATAATAATTAAAAATCAATTATTTTGAAATATAAGGAGTATAATATAAAAATAAATTATTTAGAAAGTCCATTATCAGACATGGATTTACTATTTTTTTTTTTTTTTTAGAAATTGGATAAATTGGGAGGGCTTGGAGACGGCTTTGTTGTGGACTCTCTTCCTGCCCAAGACAGATTTATATGTTCCTTGGGTACCATTTTTTTCGAAAGCCTTTCCAATAGTATCATTCAAGCTTGAGCCCAAGAGATCGGCTCACAAAATGGAAGGCCCATATATTGGCCTTTTAGAAGCATTCAACCTTATACTTTGGAAAAAATTTCTATTGTTCCTTCACACCAAAAAAAAAAAAAAAAAAAAAAAAAGAAAAAGAAAAACAACAACAACAAATTTCCTATTGTTCCTTAAGAAAAAAAAACAAATTTCCTATTGATTATAGTTATTTGGTATTTTAATTCATCAAATGAGTATCCTGTATATAAGATAATGTTATTATTGTATAATGTATTAAAACACCGGATTTAAACACTATGTAAAATAGGATGTCTGAACGATCGTAACATTATGTCCGAGATGCACGAATGACTTGCGCATATTAGTCACTTGGCTAGACCCACATGCATATTTATCCGAGCAATCCAAACCATTTGAGCATCCATTAAATTGGCCCTCCAAAAATTAAGAGATTATTAACACATGGTAGGTATGATAAAGCAAGGAATGCTCTAAATTTTTTGACACCTTTGTAATTACTAGTGCTTTATTGGTCTACAATTTTCAACTTTGATTGTCTTACTATTTTCTGGAATGAGATTAATAAATGTGCATGTTTGAGATAGCTTCCGGCCTCCCATAAAAAAATGCTACACAACCAACAAACGCATTTACCCACAATGTGCAATTTTTTTTTTGAACAAGATAGGAAAAACAATTATTTTTATGATTTTCAGTATATTTTTGAAAGATAATTATTAATTTATTATTTAAACAAAATTTTGTCAAAAAAAAAAATATTAAAAAAGATTAATAAATCAAAAACGAAAAAGGTTGTATGACTGTAAAACCTAAAACCCCTCAGCAAGTCCAAGTCTCATGATTTAGGAGGGCTATCCAATAAAGTTCCATAAATTGTTGGGGGTATTTCAGTCATTGCACACTCTTCTTTCTTTCTGTCTTGGGCAGAAAGCAGCTTCTTCATTTATAAACTTCACCATTCTCCCAAGCATTTCTAAATCACAATCAAATCAAACTTATTTGAAAAGAATTTATTAAAGTGAAAGAAAATCACTCCACGGAGAAGAAAAACCAAATCTTTAGAAGAAAAGAATCGAAAAATGAGCCGTGGAAGTGGAGGCGGATACGATCGACACATAACGATCTTCTCGCCCGAAGGTCGTCTCTACCAAGTTGGTAAGCATTTCTACTTCCACAGAACCCAGTCTTTGTAATTTCTCCCGTTTTAATGCCCTAAATTGGTTCGGCTATGGTTGCTCAGTTGCTTTTCGTAAAATTAGGGTTTATATATTTCTGTTGGCATTATTATTTTTGCAGAATATGCTTTCAAGGCTGTTAAGGCTGCAGGAATCACATCGATTGGCGTCCGCGGGGCGGATTCAGTTTGTGTTGTTACTCAGAAGAAAGTTCCGGTGGGTTCCTTTTCTTCTTCTTTTTTTTGATTTACTTATACTATGTGGGTTGTTTCATCATATATCTAATGTGCGAGCAGGACAAGCTTTTGGATCAGACAAGCGTCACCCATTTGTTTCCCATTACTAAGTACCTTGGTTTGTTGGCTACTGGCATGACAGGTATTTGTTTTTTCTTGGACTACTTTTTTCATGTATAATTGAACTCAGAAATTGATTGCACATTCTAATGCAAAATGAATTGGGATTTATTAGTTTTGTGTAGTGCTGGGGGGTTAATTATCTTCTGGTTAAGATAACTTGTTTCTGGAAAACAATGCGAAAAATTTAATTGACAACTTTCTTTTGGCACTGGGTGATAGTTTGGGAAGAAGTCAAAGGTATTGAGCTAGCAGTGTGTTTGGTTGGATGGTTATGTGTCTATGGATGTACCTTTGCTGTTCCAAATATGATTTGCTGTGAAGCCTGTTTCTGTTTAAGCATGTTGGAAAGATATATAGTATGTGACAAGCTTGGAGCTTGATATTCTGTCTTCACACTTTTTATATTGATAGTTGATATCAATTTATTGGTTTCTGATCCAGCTGATGCAAGGACTTTAGTTCAACAAGCAAGGAATGAGGCTGCTGAGTTTCGCTTTAGATATGGATACGAAATGCCAGTTGACTCATTGGCACGATGGTATATATATTTTGTTGCATGAAATAGATTTTCACTCTGCTTTGTTCTTTTATGTTAAGTAAGCAACTAGTTTTGCTCACAAATTTGTGCTCTTAAGTTATTTATAATGCTCATACAATTTGTCTGGCATAATGCCTGAACCTTGAATTGTGTAGTACTAGGATTATGTAGCTAATTGTCAACTGTATGTGATACAATGTCCAGCTATGTTTGTAAAATCATCTGAACTTCAAACATTCTGCATAAAGGTGTAGGTGCTGTAGTTGTTTGGATTGTTTAGTTCTAAGCGTATCCACTGAAATGCAGGATTGCAGACAAGTCTCAGGTATACACGCAGCATGCCTATATGAGGCCACTTGGCGTAGGTTCGTTGCTGTTCACTTCAGTTAGCGAGATATTTTTGATGATTCTTCTCCATATCATATTTTCCTCTCCATTAATTTGCTTTTTTTTTTTTTTTATGTATAAAGTTGCAATGATTTTGGGTATTGACGAAGAGAAGGGTCCTCAGCTCTTCAAGTGTGATCCTGCCGGTCATTTTTTTGGTCATAAGGTAATTAGGAATTTCCCATCTTTGAGATGGAACCTTTTGTTATTTTCAAATTCTTGTTAATTGGTAATATTCGTAATTTCATTTGTATGTCATGATATTGCCTCTGATGCATATACCTTTACCAAGTTTTCTTCCGTTTTTGGACAATCGTTACCACTGAACTTTCAAATATATTTGGATATCTCATGCAGTGTTTGGTGATAGAAGGGATCTTTAAAATCTGAAATCCCCTCAGACTTTCTGACGCGTACAAACTAAAATTCTCTTTATCTACATTTTTTATATCCAGTCTCTAATAATTAGCTGGCTAGGAGTCACTACGTTAAATGAAAGTTAAAAAAAACTGGGTTTTTATGAGATTTGTCGAGTTTGGACACCAAGAATATCTGGGATTGTTCCTCACTCACCTGTATATTGGGTTACTTTTGAGAAGACGATCAGATTTAAGAGAAGGTAACGGCTATTCATGAGCATCTCAAAACAAAGTGATAAAGTTTTTTGTTTCCTATTTTAGATCAAATGCAGCATTCAACTATAGACAGGGAAGCAACTTTGTATTATTTTTGGGTCCTGTTTTGTGTTGAAAAGATAATTTATATTTGATCTTGTTTTCTGATAGGCAACAAGTGCTGGAGGGAAAGAGCAAGAAGCTATTAATTTTTTAGAGAAGAAGATGAAAAACGATCCTGCATTCTCCTATGAAGAAACCGTACAGGTAAAGAAAAAGCTTAATGTTGATCCGTTTATTAATGTTTGCAATTAGGATCCTGACCTGATTGTTTGACTACGATTGGTAATGTGTATGTGTTAGTTGGGTATGTTTAATGTTTCTATCACTGCTGTGTTGCCATTGAAGATCACTTTCTTATATATAATAGCGGAACACTCAAAATTTTGAAATGTGGCTGGATCTTTTGAGTATATTTATTTGTGAAGATCACCTAACATATTTGTTTAATCATGTCTTTAGTAAGTTTCCTCAGTCATCTTCTCATTTTCCATGTTTCTGTATTATGCAATTTCGCTTGAGTCGTATGTTATTGCTCTATCCGCCTTTGTGAATGAGCTTCAGGCACTATGTTAGGTGCACGTTTATAGCCGGGGCGTTCTTAATTTGGTCCAAGCTGTTTGGTGTTCCTTTCTCTTATTTCTTTCTTGCTTCAGTGGGTAATGAATGTCATAGTTGAGGATGCATGTTTGGGATGGAAATTGCGGGAGCATATGCCCTAGAAGTTTTATGTCTCACACTAAAAATCTCTGGGTTTGAAATTTCCTTGTCCTGTGTGCGTATGTTCACAAATACTGATGCATTTCCTAAAACGCAGACCTGCTTTTGAAATTTGCCATCATTACAAGGATGATGTGATTGCCACTTAAGTCTCTATCATTACCTCTGAGGACAAAACTACAAAGATAATTGAAAGTCACTTTTGATATCAAGAGTCTTTTTTTTTTTTTTTTAAAAAGGAAATCAAGAGTCTTGTTTTTAAGCACTCAAAAGAGTCTTGTTTTTTTTTTTTTTGAGTAAAAAAGAGTGGCTATTAGCTTGCAGTTCCGTAGAGTGAGGATATTTTACAATGGTTTTAAGTGTTTGTCATTTCATTATGAATATGACCTTCAATGAAGCAGGTGAAAGAAGTCATGTAGCCTCCCCCCAATTGTACATGATGAAGCCTTTTGGAGTTGAGTTATTATGACAGTTTTTATGAAATGCAAATTAACTAGGTCTATAATATAATCACTCTTGATTTTAGAAATGGACATTGCTGGTTGAAAATTAGAAAAAATGTGTTCATCTAACCTAGTGAGAGATGGTATTTACATTATATATCCACTGCCTTTGATTTGAATGTTATGCTATTCACTTTCTTGTGAAAGTAAAGGAAGAGCTTGATGCCTTTTTCTAACTGTCATTAACTCAAGGTTGAGACTTGAGAGGTTCTAATATTTGAACTGTTTCTATTTGTAGACTGCAGTATCAGCTCTACAATCTGTTCTGCAGGAGGACTTCAAAGCCAGTGAAATTGAGGTAATCCCATTTGTGTTTTGGTCTGAAAATGAGACCTCTGTTTACATGAGTTCTCTATTTTATTATTGAGTCCAATTGCCTAATCAAAGATCAAATAAAGTTAATCAACAGCTATGTTATGTTTTATCTAAAAGTCTGCATCTAAAGTTAATTTTCTACTCCTTTTAAATCTCGACTTTTTCGCTATGTTCTGATGCCTAATTACGCTGAAGAAATTTATACAAATGTGTTTGCTGCTGGCATTAAATCTTTTGATCTCTTTCAGGTTGGTGTTGTGAGGAAAGAAGATCCACTTTTCAAAGTTCTGTCGACTGAAGAAATCGATGAGCACCTGACTGCAATCAGTGAGCGCGACTGACCCCGTCTAGTTTGACAAACTTCGCGCGTGCTGATAAATATTTCGGCATGAACTATATGTTTGATGATGGATAGAGAGTTGAGGACTCTAAATCTTATCTTATTGTCATAACTCATACGCTACCCTTTTCCATTTGTCCATGTTCATTTGATGGCCTGTGGTTAAACTTAGAATTTACCATTGTCTCAGAATTTCTATTGGTTATCATATATATGAAACATGCATATTTTCGTCTCAGTGATGTTATAGTTTTCCTCAGGTTCCGATCATTTCCGTTTTGCGTTTTGGAAAAATAAAAATAAAAATAAAAATGTTATAATTTTTATTTGCTCTTAGCCTCTTAGTAAATATATTTAAACACATATTCCTCATCTTGAAGTCTTTGGCTTACGTACCAAACAAGCTATGTTTCTTGACAAATTTTTTATTTGTTTTATCTGTTATTTAATTTAACTTTCTGAATTTTACTCTAAATAAAAAAATGCCACAAAGTTTAATTAGATTCTTTAGAATGTAAGTCATATTTCTAAACGGCTTGCTAAATCTATAATATGAGAGGTAACTATATGACCAACATGGGTAATTAAAAAAAACATGGGTAACAAATTTTGGGATCTCCATATAACCTTGAAATAATATATGGACACCTGTCCCCATGTTAAATATATAATTTTCTTTGGAAATATAACTTTTATTATTATAGTTTTATTTTTATAATTTAGATCTTAAGATATTTAAATGTTGTAATATAATTTGTTAATACAATATAATTATAAACTATGCATGACTTTTCTTTTTACAATGAACGCTTCAACTTTCAATGTTAAATTTTAAATCTTATATATGTTCCAGTTTAAACTTTTAAATTTAAATATATTACTTGAAATCTTTTGACTTATAAATCAATAATTGTCCATTTAGCCTGAAGCCCAATAGGATCCATTTAAACTGATCCGTTTAAGCCATGGATTGCTTAGCCCAAAACCGCTAGGGGCCAACCCTTTTAACATTCCTACATATAATCCTGATAGTAAATCCTGATCCTCCAAAACATAATACAATATCAGAGGTTCTTATGATGTGTCTCAAAATCGTCTTTACTGTATCCTAATGCTCTCTACTATGATTCATCATGTATCGACTAAATGTTATTACTGCTTGTGAAATGCGTGCTCTTCTTCTTATTATATCGAACAAATGCAAGGCGGCAATAGGGGGCCATACTTTTAGGTAGCAGCCCCACTAAACAATTAGTCAATTATGAGGGGCTAATCTTCTAAGGTTGGTAGTTGGCAGTGAAGGATGAGAATTACAAATTGGACTTGCATTCTCGTTTGGATGCAACTATTTCTTCCCTTGTTTGCATATAAAAGGACTTCCGGGGGTTGGTGGAAATGCATTCAACCAAGAGGGAAATTAAGAGAGAAAATAGAGTCTAGGTATTTAGGGTGATCAATTTGTGTGAAATAAATTGATGATAAGTAGCGGAAAAGAATTACAAATTGGACTTGCATTCTCGTTTGGGTGCAACTATTTCTTCCCTTTTTTCTCGGGGTTGGTGGAAATGCATTCAACCAAAGGTTGAGAGAAAAGTGTTATTTAGGGTGATCAATTTGTGTGAAATAAAATAAAGTGGTTGGGCAAAGGTTGAGGAAAGTGTTCTTTGATAGCTAATAAAGTGGTTGTACGAGTCTTTTATTCTTGGATTTTGGTCCACAAAACTCAAGGGGTGTATTTTTCTTGTAAAAGGAAATTCCTTATTAATAAAAACGGAAACTGTCATGGGCGCAATCAGGTTTTGCCGAACTATGTACTGGGCCTTGACCCACGAAGCGTTAAGGAAAATATATATAAGCACTCGATAGGAGACGTAAATGAAATAGCTATAGTAACATTACATTTCAGACGAGCTAGATCTTCTCTTTGCATCACTATAATTTAGAAAATTAAATAATTATGGGAAAACCTCGATAAGAGACCTAAATCCCAAAACATTAGTAATCTTGTAGCTCGTGAAACCAGCTTCATAAAATAGCTTTGCCCAATCTTCCTCAGTTCTTTCTCTTCCGGAGGTCAAACCCATCATTAGCACATCATATAAGATATGAGTTTCCATGAATGCATTATTCTCTTTCTCATGGTCTCTCTGCTTATTATCCATAACTATGTCAATTATAATCAACTTTCCTCCATTGTCTTTGCAGGGGATTGCTTCTTTGCAATTTTTCAATATTTTAACACACTCCTCGTCAGACCAGTCATGCAATATCAACTGCTTGCCATTAATTCCACAATTACACACAATAGGATTAACTATAAGATGAAATCTTGCAGTTTTCATTCTACTTATAAAAATAATAATAATAATTACAAAAACCACACCAAGTTTAGCCAAATTATAAAAAATTACAGTTATCTTTCAAAATTACAAATACGCCATTTGATTTGTATTTACATGGCAACACTCCATCTTAGAAAGGTCTCTTGAGGGTATACAAATTTTTTATTGAGGAGAGAGGGTGTACAATTCTGTAAGCTAAAAATAAATGTTGGGGGTATTTGCAATTTTAAAAGATAATTGAGTTTTTTTATTATTAGGCTAAATATTAGAGGTAGTTTTGTAATAATTAACCCTAGAAAATCCTACTTACCTATGAGTTATACTATTAAAGTTTTTTGATATTTGTCTCCATTTCACAAACTGCACCCTTAAAAGTGTTAAATAAATACAAATCTGCAGAGGCTGTTTCTAATACTTTAAGCAGTTATTTAAAATCTTGAAATTTAACTGGAGTTTTTCGTAATTAACTTTAGTAGTTTATGTAATTTAAACCTTAAAAAATGTAACAAAAATGATTTATTAATTGGCATTTAATATACAACAGTAATTAATGAATCAAAATTATTACCTTCATGAATATTGCATCAGCGCAGGGAGGAATTGAGTCGAACATATCTCCCGTGATAAAGGTCAAATTAGCAGTCCCTTCCAATCCAGCAATCACATTAGGACGTTCAAGTACACTACATTTTAACCCTGGAAACGCATCAGAAATGGCCTTAGCCATAGTTCCTGTCCCACCTCCAACATCCATCATTGATTTCAATCCCTCAAAAACATGTCTACAATCTTTCAAAATCACACTAGCCGCCAACCGTGTATCGCTGGCCATGCTCTCGTTAAAGAGTAAATTAAACCTTAAATCCTGCTCGGTTTGCTCCCAAAATGTCCTCCCATCTCTTGTCACGAAAGGTGTTGTATCGTCATTTTTAAACCATTCGCTTATATGATGAAATGGATCGGTGAAGATTGGATCGAGCAAGGCAAGTACAAATGGCATCAAGTTCGTCGTCGACTCGTCTGTTAAGAGGAGATTGGAGGATGGAGTGAGCCAATATCCTTCTTTATCTTCGGAGATTTTGAGTTTTGTGAAGAACTTGGAATTGATCAAAACGCGCATTAGACGTTCGACGCAAAGGGATTTGGATTTGTTGATGGGGAGAGCGTCGGTTAGTTCTGAAAGCGTCATTGGTTTTTGGTGTTTGTGGATGATATCAGGTATGCGTAGTTGAACTGCGCATTTTAGAGACATGGAGTTTATGAAGTGCATAGTGTGGCTCAAGATATGAGCTTGAGCATTGAGAAGATCTTGAGTGGACTCTATTCCGTTTGGCAATGCCATATCTTGATAAAGTTGAAAAATAATTCCTATAGTGTTTATTGTGATCTGTTGTAGTATTACAAGCATGACTATTTATAGTCACGAGATGTCCTATTTCAATTCGAATTATGAATGACACACGGGTAAAAATGACATATTGTCCGACACTTGACATTTATTAAAATACTCTGATAATTTCAAGTTTACCTAACTTATACATTTCTATTCATTTTTGAAGTACTCTGATAACAATGCATGTATAATTATTTCAAAGAAATTATTGATAAAGCAGAAAATAAAGCATACATAAAATGTCACTTGCAATAAATCTAACGAGTAAGATTTTGAAACAACACCAAGGTATTAATAATATTGGAAGTAGTTAAATATTTTATTAATCAATGAAATACTAATCATTATTTCATGAATTTAAAATATAGATCACTATTGAATGTCGTACAAGGTGCTTTTATTTATGTTTGAGTAGGCATCGACTATATATATCGGATGTCCAATAAGTGAATATTCAACATTGATTGAATATGTAATAATATTATATCATAGATTACTTATCTTTCTTCATATTTTTCTTTTTCTTTTTTCATTAATATATAATTTGCACAGCATATGAAAATTGATCATGGTTTAATAATTATATGATATAAACATGCGGCCTTTCTTTCATTTTTAATTATTGACCATTTTCAATTGAAATTGATTAGTTTATTTTATCTTCATTTCTAATATATAAATATCTAATATAATCAGGAACAACATGCGAGTGAGAATATTACATAGAGCTAAGGACTCATATGACCACATTACAATTGAGAATTTTCATTTCCATCATTTTTATTGAGAGTGGGTGTTGGTTTTCGCATGCGAATTGAAAATATATTTTATTGAATGTGAATTTTTAAATAAATATAGGTTTAAAAATAAATTGATATTTGGTTGAGTAATTTCTAAAAATGTTTTTACACAAAAACACGTCATACAAATAAAATATATTTTTATGTATTTGAAAATAATAATACAAAATTTTACTATTAAAAATATTATTGGTAAGTAAGGGGTGAGCCTAACAATTAATTTTTAGTGAAAAGTTGGAGATAGTGAAGTAAATTTAATAGATGTGATTGAATGACAAAGGAGAATATGCAAGAAAAGTAGCTTTGAAAATTAATTTAAAATAAATTATTTTTAGTAAAAACACTTGAAACAAAAATATTTTTGATTTTATGAATAGTACAAAACTGAAAATAGGTGTATGGAAATGAGAACATACGAAAACAATATTCAATTGCTCATCACTCTTAACAAAAAGACAAAGGCATGAGTGGTGAATGGAAAACTTAATGTTATAGCATAGTCAAGAAATAACAAACATTTTGGACATGGAGAAAAAGAGGAATACATCCATATGTCAGTTAATCATACGTGAGTATCGTGTTTCTAGTTCAAAATGTTCTAACCATATTTCACCTACTAAGATGTTTAATTTTAATTTTGCAATTTTTTTTAGGATCAAACTACACGAGTGACATTACTATATATAAAAAATAATTTAGTAAAAAACTATTCGATTTATAAGAATTAATTTTAATTAAATAAAAATAAATTATTTGGATTATGTTCAACACATGTACACCTAATTAGTGGTACAACATGTGGCGAAATTGATTGGAAAGTAAAACACTGAGTACCAAAATTAATATGACATAAAAGTAAGGTACCAAAATCAAAGAAAATTGAAAAACCTGCCGATTTGACAACTGAAAAAGAAATTTGGCTGACAATTCGGGGAACAACTAGTGGTGCCGTGGTGGTCCAAACAAAAAGTACAAGCATGTTTAGCGGCTTAGATCAAATTAGTACAGAGCATGTATAGAGCACGAGGCCACGAGCACATTATTAGACTAAAATACAAACAAAAAACTATAAACTCCCACATGTTGTTTTTCCTTTAAATTAGATTTAATATAGTATTATCGATTTTATTGGTACTGCATTTGCCTTTGATGTCTATTTTGATATTATAAATTATGTAAGGTTGTATTTGGACAGAATGATTTGGATTTGAGGAAAAGATTTGGGAAAGAGATTTACTCCATATCATATGCATTTGATGTTAGAATTAATAGACTTAATTTATACCCCAAAATCATCAGCTGAATTATCAAAAAACAGATAGAAAATTGAATTTAAATCGGAAGCGTATCTTAAGGATCTTAAATCTGTAATATATGATAATTGATGCCTAAGATCCATGTTGAGGCATGTAAATCCTTATTTGGGTTAGCGCCTTCCATATGTAGCCAAATCCTTTAGGTACTCAATAGTTTCTTTCTCTAAGATGGGGAAGAGGAGATGAATGAACTACTAATTTGACTTGGGATCATAACCCTAATAAAATAATTCTTTATATATTAGGTCAATTAAGAGTCAATCAATCTTAATTGAATAGTATTGAGTCTCTACACATTACAAACCGATACCCAATAGAAATCTCTAGAGCCTTCTTACATTAGACCACTTAATTGGCTCTATTAAATCAGATAGTCTATAATACAATTATAATTACATGTGTAATTTCATACAAAAAATAATAAAATTCCAACATTTGACATAATTCCTTAAAGAAGTCAAAGCTTTTTCAACAAATGGTAATGATGTTCCTAACCTTGATGGCTATTTCAAGATTGGTCGTCCTCGTCAGCATATTACAATTAGGCATCATTTTCACTTTGATGTTTTTAATGACTCAATATATTTCATTTTGGTGGAGTTGAATACAAGATTTAATGATAAATCTGTAGAATACCTTTCTCTTAGTGTGACTCTAAATCCTAAAAATTCATCTGAACCCTTCAACAATAATGATATTTGCAAGCTTGTATGCGAATTATATCCTAAATATTTTAATTGAGACATTGCTGCATTGTATTATGGGCTGATATATTATAAGTAGAGGTGTCAAACTGGCCGGGGCCAGGTCGGGCCAAATAGTAATCGGGCCGCTATTTTTGTAGCCCGACCCGACCCAATCCACGAACCGGCCAGGTCAGGCCAAATAGTAATCGGGCCGCTATTTTTGTAGCCCGACCCGACCCAACCCACGAAAACACAAAGGAAAAGTTGCATCATCCGGGCCGACCTATTTTTTCATGCCTAATGGGCCAGGCCAAAAAACCCGGCTTATCTCGGGCCTAAGAAAACGTAGTCCAACCCAGCCCAGTCCTCTTACAGGGCCGGCCGGGCAAGCCCACCGAACCAGACCAAAATTGATAGCTCTAATTATAAGCATGACATGGTGCAGGATTTTAAGGTTTCTACACTTATTGAGTTTTATATATGCCAACAATTAACTGAGAGAGGAACGTCGAATGTTTATACTATGTTAACTAGATTGATTTATCTTATTTTAACTTTATGTATTTATACCACAATAATTAACCGAACATTTTCAGCAATGAAAATATGAAGTCGGCACTTCGTAACAAAAACGAGGAATGATTTTCTTGCGGATTGATGCTACATTGATCGAAATTTTGTTAATAGTATAGATAAATGTAGATTTTGTTATTAATGAATTTAATGCTTTGAAATCTCGTCGAACACAACTTCAATAAATACTTAAAAAATTCTTATGCATAAGTTTATTCTACTAAATTTCTTTTTTATTAGCCCACTTTATTATCAATTCCTATATCCACTACTGCATACTAGTGTTGATTGAGCCTACCTTAGCCAAACAATAGGGCCATAATGTTGCTTTAGACCATCTATGGTTTTGTGTGGCATCGAATCGAGATCGAACACATTGCCAAACACCGCGTGGTCAAAATATTTTATGTATTTACTATTGACATATATGTTGATAGGATAATTTCAATTTTAGTTAGTACCTAAACTGATGGAGATATTGATAAATATATCATATTGTGTTTTATTATCTTTTAAGATTTTAGAATATCTTATATTATATTTTAGGAAGTGATTTATATGTTTAGGATTCTATTTAGTTTATCTTTTATGTTTCCTAGTCAGGTTAGGAGTTTTATTGTGCTAGAATTTTAATCCTATAAATAGTTGCTATTTTATTATTTTTAGGGAGGTTGAATTATTATTAATTTTGAGATTATTCTCTTGTTCATTGCAATTTACGTTTCTTTGTGAAGATTCGTGTTGCTTTTGTTCGTTGTTCGTTTATCCGTTGTTTCCGCCTGCATCAGTTGGTATTCAGAGACCAGTCTACGCTCCCTGAACCATGTTGTCTGGACATGATCCACAACACATGAACGACATCGCATAGATCCGTCAACAGATCGACTTGTTGACACAACGGATAATCACGTTCCGCATCCAACAACAGGAATTTTTCGACATCGTCACCGCCCAGCTCACGGCCGACCGAGATCGAGCGCGTGAGGCAGGCAACAGAGGCAACAGTCGGAACAGTCGCGGTGGGTGTGGTTTTGATTTTTATCCGTCCTCATATATTTCATCAAACGAGGAAGATTGTGGATATGCTGGACCACTTATTTTTTATGAAGAAGAAGAAGACCCAATTTCAGAGATTGACTATGAAAAATCTCTTCGATTTGAAGAGAATTTTGAAT
Organism: Rehmannia glutinosa; assembly: GCA_016081115.2. Classification (NCBI taxonomy): domain Eukaryota; kingdom Viridiplantae; phylum Streptophyta; class Magnoliopsida; order Lamiales; family Orobanchaceae; genus Rehmannia; species Rehmannia glutinosa. Next base: position 52,588,092 of record CM071929.1, read on the forward strand.
ATGATGGCCTTCCAATTTTCGATGAGGAGGAATATGGTGGTTATGATAACCCGCCAATTTTTGATAAAGAAATTGAGGATGTTGGAGATAAAGAAATTGAGGATGTTGATTCATTGATGGAACATGCATATTATATTCCTCATCCAGAGATCCAAAATTTTGTTGATGTCTCACACCTTCCAACCCTATTTATTCCTCGTATGGATAAAATACTAATCCTAAAGAGGAGATTATTGCCTTCTTTGGTAGAATTGACAAATATTGATGAGAAGTTTGTTGATGTCAGCATTGATGGAAGATATATTTTGCGTAGTCGAATATCAACCTGGAAATTTTTAATTCTTGATCCAACTCAAATTCCTGATGATATCCACCTTCTTTTTTCATCTCGTCCTCCTCCATGGTTTGACAATTCTTTGCTCTCCATTCTGATTCGAGGACGAATCATTTCGACCCCGGAGAGAATGATGGAGATATTGATAAAGATATCATATCGTGTTTTATTATCTTTTAAGATTTTAGAATATCTTATATTATATTTTAGGAAGTGATTTATATATTTAGGATTCTATTTAGTTTATCTTTTATGTTTCATAGTCATGTTAGGAGTTTTATTGTGCTAGAATTTTAATCCTATAAATAGAGAGGTTGAATTATTATTAATTTTGAGATTATTCTCTTTGCAATACATGTTCTTTTGAGAATTATATTGCTTTATTCAATACTTCCGGTATTCTTGCGAATCAACGGTAGTATTTGTGTTCATTGTTGTTCTTGTTACGCTTCCGCCTGCATCATAAACTATACTATATTTTACTTTTATATCCATTTTCTGGCCATGTCAATTTTTGTACTACATGTTTTATTTTTTTTTAATAATTTTCACGCCATTTCATCAAATGTTTGTTAATTTTGGTACTTAATAACTACATACATACACAGAATGATTAAAAAGTAAAATATAGGGGTACCAAAATTGATTTATATTCAACGGAATATGGCGAAAGTAATTAAAAAATAAAACTCAAGACACTGAAATTGGTACGGTCTGAAAGTAGGATACTAAAAATAAAAATATGGCATGGTTTAGGTACTAAATTTTAAATATTTTCTAAGTTGATCAATATCAGGGAATGACTAGTTTTCTTCATTGCCCCTCTCCTTTGGTTCCTTCTGACTCTGATCCCTGCACTTAACTATTAGATCCCATTCGACGCCTGCTTGTACTTTCACAATTGAGATCCTATTCTAAAGTGGATGTAGGTAGCTTAACTAAAGTCCAATGCAGGTTGAACTCTATGGAATGTAAGACTCATTGCCCTCTTGGAGCGTTACAAAGAATATGGGCGTAATGATCAACAAGAATTTAAAGCATGGGTTAAAACACAAAAGAAATCAGAAAATTGAAAGTAGTACATCAATTTTGATATCCTAATTAATCATAGGAAATTACACTTAATCATACCAACAATATAGTAGGCGTTTTTAGACATTGCCTACTCTTCCCCCCTTTTTTTTCTATTATACTTTAGTACTATATAAACTCCATGAGTTTTGCACTATGCCATATATTTGTCACCACACTGGTGGCATATAATATTCCACACGAGAATCCAATCACGTGTCTTGCACGTAGAGAAAATTAGGGTATAATCATCTTTTTTAACTATTCTATTTTCCGTTTATAGATTAATATGCTCTAACTTTACATTCAAAAGATATGTTACATCCTCTTTAAAAAGGTTGTCATCATATATATGGACTTCAACACATGAAGTCCATTTTCTATCTTTGCATGATAAATATCCAGACAATATTAATTAGGAATATTGGTGATCTCTTATTATGGGGGCGTGCAAATACTTATAACAAGAGATTGAAATTAAAACACATGCATATATTGTGATAGATATACATCACTTATTTTGCATGAACACTTATCATAGGAAACGCAAATGATGATCATGGAAAAACCTCAATGAGAGACCTCAATCCTAAAACAGGATGAATCTTGTAGCTTGTAAAACCAGCATCATAAAAGAGGTTTGCCCATTCTTCCTCAGTTCTCTCTCTTCCTAAGCCCATAGACATCACCATCATATCTGAGAAGAGTTGAGTTTCAAATGCGTCATGCTCTTTTTGGTTATCCAAAACAATGTCAACTATAATCAACTTCCCTCCCCTGTCTTTGCTGGGGAATATTGCTTCTTTGCATTTCTTCAATAACTTGATACACTCCTCGTCATGCCAATCATGCAATATCCACTACTTGTCATCACAATTACATACCCAAAAAGTAAATAAATAAATAAATAGAATGCAGGATCAATTAACCACTAGCTTAGCTCAAGTGGTATTGCTTATCATTTGTAAGAGTGTTAACCAGGTTCCAGCCCTGTATCTTTCAATTTCTTTGAAATTTATCCATTTTCCTCCTACCTCTACTCCCAAGTTTTTTTAAAAAATTGCACGATCAATTATAAAGGGAAAATGGCCATTTTTTCACCTTTTGGAATAGGAAAATACTTTTTTAACCAACTTTCATAAAAACTATTTTTTTACCCACTTTTTTAATAGACTGGTTCCAACTTCCCATTGTTTGTTTAGAATGAGAATTGGTTTTCTATCATTGATTTATGGGAAGGCATGCATGTTACTTGGAACTGTCATTCCTGTAATGAACACTGTGATGAATCTCTTGTACATTTTACAGTGAATTTAAATTTCTGATTAAAAAATAAATAAATCAACAAGAATTATGAAATTAGAAGAATTGAATGAAGTGAGATATATAGTTTCTGTAGAATCTATTTTTGTAAGTCGCTGGAATAGAATTTTATTCCAAGTTTAGATTGTCGAGTTATGAGTGTGCGTGTAACTAGAAATGGTGTAAATTGGTTTAAGGGGTAATTTTGGAATTTCACGTGTCAAAATCACTAATAAACACGTGTTTCAAAAAGATGGCTAAAAAATATTTTGGTTTGAAGGAATAACTAAAAAACCTTGGCACTCATATTTGTTAAGTAACATACGATCATAAAAGGGGTGTGTTTCTAATACCCTAAGTGGTATTTGTGATTTTGAAATTTAACTGGAGTTTTTTTGTAATTAGGCTAAACTTAACCCTAAATAAATGCAAAATAATGTATATCATCTAATATACAAGAATAAACTTTTACCTTCATGAATATTGCATCAGCTGGAGGAATTGACACAAACATATCTCCCGCGATAAAGCTCAAATTCTCAGTCCCTTCCAAGCCAACAATCACATGAGGACGTTCAAGTACACTACACTTTAACTCTGGAAACGCATCCGCAATAGCCCTGGCCATAATTCCTGTGCCCCCTGCAACATCCACCATTGATTTCAACCCCTCAAAAACATGTCTACAATCTTTCAAAATCACACTAGCCGCCAACCCTGTATCGTTGGCCATGCTCTCGTTAAAGAGTTGATTTAGCCTTAAATCCTGCTTGGTTTGCTCCCAAAATGTCCTCCCTTCTCTTGTCGTGGACGGTGTTGGATCGTCGTTTTTAAACCATTCACTTATATGATGAAATGGATCGATGAAGATTGGATCGAGTAGCGCAAGTACAAATGTCGTCACACTCATCGACTGGTCATTTAAGAGGAGAAGAGAAGATGGAGTGAGCCAATATCCTTGTTTATCCTCGGAGATTTTGACTTTGGTGAAGAACTTGGAATGGGTCAAAATGCGCATTAGACGCTCGACACAATGGGATTTGGCGTTGTTGATGGGGAGGGCGTCGATTAATTCGGAAAGGGTAATTGGTTTTTGGTGTTTGTGGATGATATCAGGTATGCGTAGTTGAATTGCGCATTTTAGAGACATGGAGTTTATGAAGCTGAAAATGTGGTTCCAAATGTGAGCATGAGCATCCAGAAGCTCTTGAGTGGACTCTATTCCGTTTGGCAGTGCCATTATTTTTGTAAATGAAATATATTTGCTACTTACGGTCACCTGCAATAGTTCTTGTTTACTATTTATAGGACTAGGAAAGTTGTCTCTGTTGATCACATGTTGTTAATAAATAAGAGAGATGAATCAGCAATAAAATCAAATACTAGACCGGAGGCGCTTAGGACATATTCATTTATTTAAACACACTTCGGAAATAACGACAATTTCAGCACTAACATTGACAAGTTCGAAAACTTGTCACTTATACCTGATCTATCAAATTTTTTTTAATAATTAAAGTACCAAACAGGTATTATATATAACAAGCGATCAACTATGTGCTCCATTGGTAAAATCTTGCTTTGTAAGGATAATTGACCTCAGTTCGATCTCATACGAGTGCGTATGTCCCCTACCCTTTTATCCCCTTTTGCATTAAAAAAAATCAGGTGTTATAACATTGAAGCCTTGTGACTTATGTTAGGAAATTGTGGACCTATGACAATAGTGATGTCAGAAAAATAAAGATAAAATAGACACAAATAATTTCTATGAAAAACCTCGAAATAACTTTGATGTAAAAATCACGGGCAAGTATAAGAGCAATTCAATATAAAATAGGGATTACAACACATTTTTTCTCTAAATATAAGGAGAAAACAATACTCTCTCTTCAAATAAGAGAAACCTGACCCTCTTTTAAATGAGGAAAAGTTAGCAAACTGATAACTGCGAATCTGATAATTTGCTTAGGATGTTTTCCTCCCGGGAAAATAATTTTTTGCAACCTGAACTTTGGCCAATTTTATATTTTACAATTTAAACAATTTATTTTTGCAATTAACAACTTAAACTCTTCGGGTTTTTCACTTTACAACCTCTGACCATCCAGAATGGAAATATTTCAGGAATATTCTCCCATGTCATTCGGAATATTCCTGGAATATACCAACATCGGCTGGCCGGAGGTTGCAAAGTGAAAAAACCTTAAAGTGAAGGTTGTTAATTACAAAAGTAAATAGTTAGGTTGCAAGTGTGAAAATGGCCAAAATTGAGGTTACAAAAAAGTATTTGCTCTATATCTAGCCTGTACCAGTTGCATGCCTAGTTATGTTATAGGCATATTGAAGTCCCTATGCCACCTTAATTTCAATGCGGTTAATTAGCCGCCTGAAATTCATATTGTGTGGCAATTAATTGCATTCATACTCTTCCGTAAGCAAAGGCCAGCTTGCAGTTTCTTCCCATGTGACAAACGTTATTGTAGATTGGGTAGACTAACACCTACAACTATCGGCCGCAAAGTCACTTTAAGTGTGTTGCAAACTCTAAACAAAGTGATTCTGGGCTTTTACTTGAAAAATATAACTATTTTTTTCAGGTAGAAGCAGAGAATTATTTTTTTTTCAGAATTTGCAAACACTCCTTTTGTATGTTAACATTTTCTAACTTAATATCTCTTTTGTAATCTTTAATCATTTTCTAAAAAAGCCATTTATGATGCTTACGTCTCTAAATGGCCACATGAGGATCTACACTATACGAACTTGTTAGTGTTCATTGGTTTGATCATGCAATCTAAGTTTTCTTTAGTATATAAATCTTTTGCATATTACCCTTCCATTTTCCACTACTTCTCGAACAAAGTGATACTTAACTCGTATATGTTTTGTCCATAATGTACGGTTGGATTCTTGCACTATGTACGACACTCTGACTGTCGGAGGCCCAGTAGAGTTCGAGTTAGTTTTACAATATTATTAGCCCGTTTAAACTGGTCCATTTAATCCCGAAACCACTAGGGCCCACCCTTTTATCATCTCCACACGATAACCCCCTGATAGTAAATCCCGATCATCCATAATATAATACAACATCAGAAGTCTGATGTATTTCAAAATCCTCTTTACTGTATGTTTGTATTACATTGCTCTCTACCATGATTCATCATCTATCGACTAAGTGCTCTTACTGCTTGTGAAATGAGTGGTCTTCTTCATATTATAGCAAACAAATCTAAGGTGGCGACCATTGGCGGATCCAGGGGTGGGCCAATCCAGGCCCTTGCCCACCCCTCTTTTTTTTTTTAAAAAAAAATAAGTTAGAAATTATTTTTTTAAAAAAATAGCTATAATTTGTATTATTTTCTTGGATTTTCATTCTGGTCCATCCCATTTCGTATATCGATCCATCCTACAGGGGCCCATATTGGGTCCCGGCCCACGCAATGTTAAGGAAAATATATGAAAGTACTCGATAAGAAACGTAAATGAAATAGCGATACTAACATTACATTTCAGATAAGCCATTCTTCTCTTTGCATTGCTATAATTTAGAAATTAAATAATCATGGGAAAACCTCAATAAGAGACCTAAATCCCAAAACATTAGTAATCTTGTAGCTCGTGAAACCAGCTTCATGAAAGAGCTTTGCCCAATCTTCCTCAGTTCTTTCTCTTCCGGAGGCCAAAACCATCATCAAGATATCATATAAGATATGAGTTTCCATAAATGCATTATTCTCTTTCTCATGGTCTCTCTGCTTATCCATAACTATGTCAATTATAATCAACTTCCCTCCATTGTCTTTGCAGGGGATTGCTTCTTTGCAATTTTTCAATATTTTAACACACTCCTCGTCCGGCCAATCATGCAATATCCACTGCTTGTCATTTCAAAATTACACACACACACACACAAAATAAATAAATAAATAAAGTAAATGTAGGATTAATTATATATATAATGTACTCTTGCAGTTTTCATTCTATTTATAAGAAGTGATAATTACAAAAACCACCTCTCAGGTTTAGCCTAATTATGAAAAACTCCAGTTATATTTCAAAATTACAAATAACCCATTGAGATTTGTATTTACATGACAAACACCCCATCTTATAAAGGTCTCTTGAGGGTATACAATTTTCCTTTTTTTCTTTTGAGGAGAGAGGATATACAATTCTATAAGCTAAAAACAAATGTTGGGAGTACTATTAGCAATTTTAAAAGACAACTGAGGTTTCCCCTATAATTAGGCTAAACATGAGGAGTAACTTTGTAATTAACCCTAAAAACTACTACTGATCTTTTAGGATTATAAAGTCTCTACATATTTTGTCTCTATTTCACAAATTGCGCCCTTAAAAGGGGAATATATATTTGTTAAGCGAATACTTGTTTCTAATACCTTACACGGTTATCTATAATTTTGAAATTTAACTGGAGTTTTTTGGTAATTAACTTTTTTTTAATAAGTCGGGAGTATTGGTTGGAAGGGAGGGAATAAATTTCAAAGAAACTGAAATAACCCCGGTCAACACATTTACAAAGGCGAGCGATACCTACATACTCGTGGTTTTTGTAATTAACTTAATCTCATTGGTAGTTTATGCAATTTAAACCTTAAAAAATGCAACAAAATAATTTATTAGCATCTAATATTTATATTAGAAATCTTAATTAATGCATCACAATTGTAATAATTACCTTCATGAATACTGCATCACCTTGAGGAATTGACTCAAACATATCTCCCGCAATAAAGGTCAAATTCTGAGTCCCTTCCAAGCCAGCAACCACATGAGGAAGTTCAAGTACACTACACTTTAACCCTGGAATCGCATCAGCAATTGCCATAGCCATAGTTCCTGTCCCGCCTGCAACATCCACCATTGATTCCAACCCCTCAAAAACATGTCTACAATCTTTCAAAATCACACTAGAAGCCAACCACGTATCGCTGGCCATGCTCTCGTTAAAAAATCGATTTAGCCGTAAATCCTCCCCTGCTTGCTCCCAAAATGTCCTCCCGTGAGTTGTGACGAACGGCGTTGGATCATTCGTTTCAAACCAATCGCTAATACGATGAAACGGATCGGTGAAAATCGGATCGCCATAGGCGATCACGAGTGATGTCATGCTAAACGGCTTGTCTGTTAAGAGGAGATGGGAAGATGGAGTGAGCCAATATCCTTCTTTATCTTCGGAGATTTTGATTTTTGTGAAGAACTTGGAATTGATCAAAACGCGCATTAGACGTTCGACGCAATGGGATTTGGATTTGTTGATGAGGAGAGCGTCAATTAGTTCTGAAAGCGTCATTGGTTTTTGGTGTTTGTGGATGATATCAGGTATGCGCAGTTGAACTGCGCATTTTAGAGACATGGAATTTATGAAGCTGAAAATATGGTTCCAAATGTGAGCATGAGCATCCAGAAGCTCTTGAGTTGATTGTATTCCATTAGGTGTTTTGATTTTTCTTACTTGTCTACAAGAATGCCTCCACATCTATTTATACTAGTCTAATGAGGCTTCTAGTACTTGTTCTAGATTTTTCTAGTTTCATTTAGCAATTTACATGCTTCTAGATTTGTTCTTCTCTAGTCTAGATTTTATATGTTTGTTCTAGATTTTTCTTTTTACTACAACAATTTTCATATGCTAGAATAATCTAGAAATGTGCACCAATTTCTAATACTCCTCCTTGGTGCATATTTCTGTGACTCCTATCATATCTCGTAGTATCTCAAACTTTCCTCTCGGTAGTGCTTTTGTGAAAATATCTGCTAGTTGTTCGTCTGTCTTGCAATGCTCCAGCTCAATTTCATTGTTTGCTTCTGCTTCCCGGATGAAGTGGTACTTGATTTTGATGTGTTTAGTTCTGTTGTGGAACACGGGATTTTTTGCCATTGCTATAGCAGACTTACTGTCGCAGAAAATTTTTGTAGCCTTTTCTTGTACTTTTCCCATGTCTTCAAGTATGCGCTTCAACCATATTGCTTGACTGGTAGTCATTGCTGCTGCTCCGTAATGAATTTGACTTGGATTCTGCATGAATCTTGATAGGAAGCTAATTGCGTACATAATGTCGGGTCGAGTTGCGGTTAGATAGAGTAAGCTTCCGATTAGACTTCGAAATTGTGAGTTGTCTGCCTTCGGTGAGCCATCTTCCTTTTTGAGTGCCTTGTTGTTGTCAAGTGGAGTTGCTACAGTCTTGCATCCTTCCATCTTGAACCTTTTAAGTAAGCTTTCTGCGTATTTCTTTTGTGAGATAAAGATACCATCTTTTATTTGATGTATCTCGATACTAAGGAAATAGTGCATCAAACCCAAATCCGTCATCTCGAATGTCTTCATCATGTCTTCTTTGAACTCCATAATCATATTTTCATTGTTTCCTGTGAAAATGAGATCATCCACGTATAAAGAGACAATGAGTGTATTGTTCGTACCTTGGGTCTTGATATATAGTGTTGGCTCACTCTGGCTCCTCCTGAATCCAAGCTCAGTGAAGTAGTCATCAATTCTGCTATACCAGGCTCGCGGGGCTTGCTTTAATCCATATAATGCTTTCTTTAGTCTGAGAACTTTATCTTTTTTCCCTTGTACCACGAACCCTTGAGGTTGTTTAATGTAGATTTCTTCTTCAAGATAACCATTAAGGAATGCAGACTTCACATCGAGTTGATATATCTTCCATTGTTTCTGAGCTACTAATGCAATAAGTGCTCGTATCGTGTCGAGTCGGACTCTTTGGAGCGAAAGTCTCACTGTAGTCGATGCCATACTGTTGTGCATATCCTTTTGCAACAAGTCTTGCTTTGTATTTTTGTACTGAACCATCTGGGTTAAGTTTTGTCTTATAGACCCACTTAATTCCAATGGCTTCTTTATCTTTGCGGAAGATCCGTGAGCTCCCACGTCTCATTTTTCTCGATCATTTTTATTTCTTCCTCCATTGCTTTTACCCGGACTTCTTGTTTTTAGCTGCTTCGTAGCTATCGGCTCCATAATCGTCAAATTGCATGTTTGATATATTTCTCGAGCGATCCGGTCCTTTTTGGTGTTGAGTCCGGAGATGTGTCGGGATCTCTAGTTGTTGCTCGTTCGGCGTCTCTGGCGGATCATTCTTTGGTTTCTTCTTGTTCATGAGTTAGTTTAGGAAGGTTGATACTCCTCTTTTCCACTTGGTTTGTCTCCCAATTGTATGCAGCATCTTCATCGAACATTACGTCTCATTGATGATCAACTTTCTTGTGCTTAAGCTATAGACTCGATAACCTTTGGATTGAGTGCTATAGCCTAAGAATATACATTTTTCAGTCTTCTCATCCAACTTGCCCCTTTTTGTTGAGGAATATGAACATAGCAGATGCATCCAAATACTCGTAGATGTTTAGCGATGGTTTTCGTCCGCTCCAAGCTTCGACGGTGTCTTGTCTTGTCTTGTCTGACTTTGGTAGGACATCTATTTAGTAGATAGACTGCAAGATCTTACCTTCCGCCCAAAAGGATTTGGGAAGACCTTTCTCCACTAGCATAGATCTTGCAGTCTCCATTCTTTGTTCTATTCTTTCTTTTCGAGACGCCATTTTGTTAAGTGCGTATCCATTGTGAGTTGATGCTCCACGCCTTCATCTTCACAAAATTTTGTGAATTGAGTAGAAGTGTATTCTTTTCCACGGTCATTCCTTATTGTTTTGATTTTGTGACCACTTTGCTTTTCGACATATGCCTTGAATTTCTTGAAAATATCGAATACCTGTGATTTTTCTCGTAGAAAATAAACCCATGTCATTCTAGTATAATCATCGATAAAGAGTATGAAGTACTGTTTTGTTCATTTGAAGGAGTACGCATCGGACCGCAAATGTCCGTGTGTACTAGCTCCAATGGCTTTTTGGCTCTCCAAGCTTTTAGGATGGAAAAGGTTGCGTGTTGTTTTCGAGCATGCACCCTTCACGAGACTCCATCAAACTCTTTGATTGTTGGCAAGTCACGCATCATGTTCTTCTGATTTAGGATCTTTAATCCTTGTAAATTGAAATGTCCGAACCTTCTATGCCATAGCCAAGTATCGTCAACTTGGGCCGTCATTGCAGCGTCGTTTGCGTATCTCCATTGGATGGGAAAACATCTATTTTCCCTCATTTTAACTTTTGTAATTACGAGGGATTTATCATTTTTATCATAGATTGTGCAAGAATCTCCCTCGAAATGCAAAGAGTATCCTTTCTCCATCATTTGTCCCACACTAAGTAGATTTTGATCTATTGTAGGGACTAAGAGAACTTCATTAATATATCTCTTACCCTTTTTCGTGTCTATAGCAATAGTGCCTTTGCCGATTCTTCCATATAATCACCATTTCCAATTTTTATCTTTGTACTTATTTTATCAAGTTGGCAGAAAATACTATCATTTTTAGTCATGTGGTTGCTACAACCACTGTCCAAATATCAAGTATCTTTGTTTTCTTCTGATGCAGTTTGGCAGACATAAAAGAGACTATTCTCGAATTCTGTATTTTCAGAGAAATTAGCCTGGTGTCTTTGCTTTAACCGACATGATTTCTCTACATGTCCAAACTTCTTACAATTTTGACATTGTGGTTTTCCTTTAAACCAACAATCGTTTTCCAAGTGACTTTTCCTTTTGCATATACCACATGGAGGAAACTTGTCATTATTATCTGTTGGTTTCCCTTCATTATATTTTCTCCCATTTTTCTTATTTTTCTGAGACTGCATACTTAATTTTGATTGAAATGCATTATCTATGTCTTTTTCGTAACGTCTTTCTAATCTTTTCTCGTGAGCCTCAAGTGATCCCATTAATTCTCAGAGCAATTAATTTTTCTATATCTTTGGATTCTTCAATAGCCGCAATTATGGGATCATATTTTTTGTGCAAGTAATTAAAATTTTGGAAACAATTTTACTTTTCGGAAAATTTTCCCCATAGGCTCGTAATTGGTTTACCACTTCATTTACTCTTGAATAATAATCTTTAGCGAGTCTCGAGAATCTAACATTTTTAAATTCTCAAACTTCCTTCGAAAGTTTGAAGTCTAGTAGCACGTACCTTTCATTGCCTTGAAACTCCTCCCCGCAACTTATCCCATGCCTCTTTAGCGAGTTTTTGCTCCCATGATCCCCGGGGAAATATTCGCCCCGCAAGCTCATCTCGAAGAGCAAGGAGTGCTTGAGAATCCTTTTGTTGATTCTCTTTCAATTCCTTCTTTTTGTACCGCGGATAATGTGGAAATATCGTTTGGAATAGTATATCCATTATTAACAATATCCCACAAATCTTGAGCACAAAAGTAGGTCTTCATTTTGATAGACCAGAAATCGTAGTTTTCACCACGAAAGACTGGAATTGGAATAGATGAGCGGAATGTGTCGGCCATGATATCGCCCGATAATCGAACTAGGCTCTGATGCCACTGATGGAAATAGTTTTATGGTATGATAAGATTTTTTATTTTATAGTAAGGTTGGAAATTGGAGGCTTATTTTTGTAGGTTTAATATAGTATGTAGTGTAAGTGAAGAAGATATATTTGGTTTATTGAAGAATGGAAGAACTAAGGCAAAGAGAGGTTTGAACTTTGAAGTAGAAGTTTTATTACTTGGTTTTGATTTTTCTTACTTGTCTACAAGAATGCCTCCACATCTATTTATACTAGTCTAATGAGGCTTCTAGTACTTGTTCTAGATTTTTCTAGTTTCATTTAGCAATTTACATGCTTCTAGATTTGTTCTTCTCTAGTCTAGATTTTATATGTTTGTTCTAGATTTTTCTTTTTACTACTACAATTTTCATATGCTAGAATAATCTGGAAATGTGCACCAATTTCTAATAATTACAAGCATGACTATTTATAGTCACGAGATCTCCTATTTCAATTCGAATTATGAATGACACACGGGTAAAAATGACATACTGTCCGACACCTGACATTTATTAAAATACTCTGATAATTTCAACTTTATCTAACTTATACATTTCTATTCATTTTTGAAGTACTCTGATAACAATGCATGTATTATTATTTCAAAGAAATTATTGATAAAGCAGAAAATAAAACATACATAAAATGTCACTTGCAATAAATCTAACGAGTCAGATTTTAAAACAACACCAAGGTATTAATAATACTGGAAGTACTTAAATATTTTATTAATCAACCAAATACTAATTATTATTTCATGAATTTAAAATATAGATCACTATTGAATGTCGTACAAGGTGCTTGTATTTATGTTTGAGTAGCTAGGCATCGACTATATATATCGGATGTCAATTAGTGAATATTCAACATTGATTGAATATGTAATAATATTATATTATAGATTACTTATCTTTCTTCATATTTTTCTTTTTATTTTTTCACTAATATATAATTTGCATAGCATATGAAAATTGATCATGGTTTAATAATTTATATGATATAAACATTGCGACCTTTCTTTCAATTTTAATTATTGACCATTTCTAATTGAAATTGATTAGTTTATTTTATCTTCATTTCTAATATATAAATATCTAATATAATCAAGAACAACATGCGAGTGAGAATATTACATGGAGCTAAGGACTCATATGACCACATTACAATTGAGAATTTTCATTTCCATCATTTTTATTGAGAGTGGGTGTTGGTTTTCGCATGAGAATTGAAAATATATTTTATTGAATGTGAATTTTTAAATAAATATAGGTTTAAAAATAAATTGATATTTGGTTGAGTAATTTCTAAAAATGTTTTTACACAAAAACACGTCATACAAATAAAATATATTTTTATGTAATGAAAATAATAATACAAAATTTTACTATTAAAAATATTATTGGTAAGTCAGGGGTGAGCCTAACAATTAATTTTTAGTGAAAAGTTGGAGATAGTGAAGTAAATTTAATAGATGTGATTGAATGACAAAGAAGAATAAGCAAGAAAAATAGTTTTGAAAATTAATTTAAAATAAATTATTTTTAGTAAAAACACTTGAAAAAAAATATTTTTGATTTTATGAATAGTACAAAACTGAAAATAGGTGTGTGGAAATGAGAACATACGAAAACAATATTCAATTGCTCATCACTCTTAACAAAAAGACAAAGGCATGAGTGGTGAATGAAAAACTTAATGTTATAGCATAGCCGAGAAATAACAAATATTTTGGACATGGAGAAAAAGAGGAATACATCCATACGTTAATTAATCATGCTTGAGCTAAGAATGCATTAAAAAAAAGTTGCAAAAAAATATGAAAGATAAACATGAAGAAGAATGAGACACTTAAAAAAGTAAAACAATAGTTGATTGATGCAAATAATTAGTTCTTGGAATATCTTTTTTTTTAATTACTCTTTAGTTTTTTAATATCCATTGTATTTTGTTCAATAATAATATCACGTGAGTATCGTGTTTCTAGTTCAAAATGTTCTAACCATATTTCACCTACTAAGATGTTTAATTTTAATTTTGCAATTTTTTTTAGGATCAAATTACACGAGTGACATTACTATATATAAAAAATAATTTAGTAAAAAACTATTCGATTTATAAGATTTAATTTTAATTAAATAAAAATAAATTATTTGGATTATGTCCAACACATGTACACCTAATTAGTGGTACAACATGTGGCGAAATTGATTGGAAAGTAAAACATTGAGTACCAAAATTAATATGACATAAAAGTAAGGTACCAAAATCAAAGAAAATTGAAAAACCTGCCGATTTGACAACTGAAAAAGAAATTTGGATGACAATTCGGGGAACAACTAGTGGTGCCGTGGTGGTCCAAACAAAAAGTACAAGCATGTTTAGCACGAGGCCACGAGCACATTATTATTGACTAAAATACAAACAAAAAACCTTTAAAAAAAATACAAACAAAAAACTATAAACTCCCACATGTTGTTTTTCCTTTAAATTAAATTTAATATAGTATTATCGATTTTATTGGTACTGCATTTGCCTTTGATATCTATTTTGATATTATAAATTATGTAAGGTTGTATTTGGACAGAAAGATTTGGATTTGAAGAAAAGATTTGGGAAAGGGATTTACTCCATATCATATGTATTTGATGTTAGAATTAATAGACTTAATTTATACCCCAAAAATCATCAGGTGAATTATCAAAAAACAGATAGAAAATTGAATCTAAATTGGAAGCGTATCTTAAGGATCTTAAATCTGTAATATATGATAATTGATGCCTAAGATCCATGTTGAGGCGTGTAAATCCTTATTTGGGTTAGTGCCTTCTATATGTAGCCAAATCCTTTAGGTACTGAGTAGTTTCTTTCTCTAAGAAAACGTAGTCCAGCCCAGCCCAGTCCTCTTACAGGGCCGGCCGGGCAAGCCCACCGGGCCAGACCAAAATTGATAGCTCTAATTATAAGCATGACATGGTGCAAGATTTTAAGGTTTCTACACTTATTGAGTTTTATATATGCCAACAATTAACTGAGAGAGGAACGTCGAATGTTTATACTATGTTAACTAGATTGATTCATCTTATTTTAACTTTATGTATTTATACCACAATAATTAACCGAACATTTTCAGAAATGAAAATATGAAGTCGGCACTTCGTAACAAAGACGAGGAATGATTTTCTTGCGGATTGATGCTACATTGATCGAAATTTTGTTAATAGTATAGATAAATGTAGATTCTGTTATTAATGAATTTAATGCTTTGAAATCTCGTCGAACACAACTTCAATAAATACTTAAAAAATTCTTATGCATAAGTTTATTCTACTAATTTTTTTTTATTAGCCCACTTTATTATCGATTCCTATATTCACTACTGCATACTAGTGTTGATTGAGCCTACCTTAGCCAAACAATAGGGCCATAATGTTGCTTTAGACCATCTATGGTTTTGTGTGGCATCGAATCGAGATCGAACACATTGCCAAACACCGCGTGGTCAAAATATTTTATGTATTTACTATTGACATATATGTTGATAGGATAATTTCAATTTTAGTTAGTACCTAAACTGATGGAGATATTGATAAAGATATTATATCGTGTTTTATTATCTTTTAAGATTTTAGAATATCTTATATTATATTTTAGGAAGTGATTTATATGTTTAGAATTCTATTTAGTTTATCTTTTATGTTTCCTAGTCAGGTTAGGAGTTTTATTGTGCTAGAATTTTAATCCTATAAATAGTTGCTATTTTATTATTTTTAGGGAGGTTGAATTGTCATTAATTTTGAGATTATTCTCTTGTTCATTGCAATTTACGTTTCTTTGTGAAGATTCGTGTTGCTTTTGTTCGTTGTTCGTTTATCCGTTGTTTCAGCCTGCATCAGTTGGTATTCAAAGACCAGTCTACGCTCCCTGAACCATGTTGTGTGGACATGATCCACAACACATGAACGACATCGCACAGATCCGTCAACAGATCGACTTGTTGACACAACGGATAATCACGTTCCGCATCCAACAACAGGAATTTTTCGACATCGTCACCGCCCAGCTCACGGCCGACTGAGATCGAGCGCGTGAGGCAGGCAACAAAGGGAACAGCCGGAACAATCGCGGTGGGTGTGGTTTGATTTTTATCCGTCCTCATATATTTCATCAAACGAGGAAGATTGTGGATATGCTGGACCACCTATTTTTGATGAGGAAGAAGAAGACCCAATTTCAGAGATTGACTATGAAAAATCTCTTCAATTTGAAGAGAATTTTGAATATGATGGCCCTCCAATTTTCGATGAGGAGGAATATGGTGGTTATGATAACCCGCCAATTTTTGATAAAGAAATTGAGGATGTTGGAGATAAAGAAATTGAGGATGTTGATTCATTGATGGAACATGCATATTATATTCCTCATCTGGAGATCCAAAATTTTGTTGATGTCTCACCCCTTCCAACCCTAAAGAGGAGATTATTGCCTTCTTTGGTAGAATTGACAAATATTGATGAGAAGTTTGTTGATGTCAGCATTGATGGAAGATATATTTTGCGTAGTCGAATATCAACCTGGAATTTTTTAATTCTTGATCCAACTCAAATTCCTGATAATATCCACCTTCTTTTTTCATCTCGTCCTCCTCGTGCTCCTCCATGGTTTGACAATTCTTTGCTCTCCATTCCGATTCGAGGACGAATCATTTCGACCCCGGAGAGAATGATGGAGATATTGATAAAAATATCATATCGTGTTTATTATCTTTTAAGATTTTAGAATATCTTATATTATATTTTAGGAAGTGATTTATATATTTAGGATTCTATTTAGTTTATCTTCTATGTTTCATAGTCATGTTAGGAGTTTTATTGTGCTAGAATTTTAATCCTATAAATAGTTGCTATTTTATTATTTTTAGGGAGGTTGAATTATTATTAATTTTGAGATTATTCTCTTTGCAATACATGTTATTTTGAGAATTATATTGCTTTATTCAATACTTCCGGTATTCTTGCGAATCAACGTTAGTATTTGTGTTCATTGTTGTTCTTGTCACGCTTCCGCCTGCATCATAAACTATACTATATTTTACTTTTATATCCATTTTCTGGCCATGTCAATTTTTGTACTACATGTTTGTAGGTCCCAAGGGGTGTAAGTATAAGGTTTAGAAGGGGGGGTTGAATAAACCTTACCAAATTTTCGATTTAGTCCCTTTAAATCTACAGAGTTTTACACATTTGTGTCCTTGATGGACAATCGAATTAGTTACTCAAGTAGAGTTAATCTCTCAATGATTCACAAATTTGAGTACATTAATAGAGTAACTCAAATTTGTTGGCTATAATTTGACTCAATTGTGGTTTTGTTTTATTGGAAGACTTAACACCCTTAAGTTTGATTAAGCAAGTTTTTCTGACTTGATTTAGTACTTTATAAATTATCAAATGGATAGCAAATTTATCACAGATATAAGCAATTTAAAAGTGCGAGAAATTTAAATCTTTGAAATGTAAATGACACAATAAAGTTTTTATAGAGGTTCGAAGATGGGGTAATTCTTCTACTCCTCTCTTCTCCAACTCCGGAGGAATCCACTAAGTAATGATCGGTTTACAAAGTGGTACAGTCCGGATACAAGTCTTGATCACAACAAACCGACTTGATCCTTTGGGACTCGATCTGAGACGCCTTGATCACTCGGTGGCTTCTCGTGCGACTCAACTTCTTCACAGTGGCAATTTGCCTTGCTACTCTGACTCACTTGCTTAAGCACTTTGGATTTGATCACGAAGCCCTCCAAGAGCTTAAGACTTGGTTCGACCTTGAACCTTTCTACAATCCTTCATGGAATGTAGACCCCTTGTTTTCAAAGGTTTCCTCTTCAATTTGGTTGAAGTTCTCTTTCCTTCACGAGGTAAGTGTTGGATTGATGTGCTTGAAATGTAGGCTTGAGGATTGAGATTGTTTAAGTTTTCGATGTGCTTGTATATCTCACGTATGTGTCATTCATCTCTTTTTCTCAAACAAATTCCTCGGCCTTTTATAGTGAACTTTCAAAAATTTGCCCGTTGAAGAGATAGGCTCATTTTTGAAAGTCACTTTGCGATCGTTGGCTTGAGTTCTTGGAATTGCCATTTCCTCGTATGAATTGTTTTATCACCTTTCGAGAAGCACTCGCACGTGTAGTGCTTCCCATTGGTTCATTCCTTTTGCACGCTTCAGGGACCGAGCACTCCAAGAAAGGTAGTATGGAGATATTACTTGTTTAAGTAAATCTCTTGATTTTGTCTGGCAACGGTTCTTTTTGATTATCTCGACTTGATCGCTTTTCCTTGCTTTCCCCAGGTGACTTAGAGTCGCCTTCCAATCATGGATGACTCTTCCGTCACTTGACTTGAGACTTGGCTTCTCTTGAGTTGACTTGATGATGTTCCACTCAGTTGCATCTCACCGCTTCTTCTTGATCGAGTTCTGTCTTCTTTTTCTTTGACTTCTGTTTGTCTCAACAGATTTTCCTTCAAGCCTTGAGTTGTCTTCTTGCATGTTAGGGCGTAGGGTGACTTAACTCGGCTTGGCCACTCTAATTGTTACAATACATTTTCTGACAAGAAGAATTGGGGTGCCAACTTTCTATTCTAAGTTTTACATGGCATTCATCAAAATCTAAACAATAAAATTCCTAACAATGTTTTATTTTTTTAATAATTTTCGCGCCATTTCATCAAATGTTTGTTAATTTTGGTACTTAATAATCGCATACGTCCCAGAATGATTAAAAAGTAAAACATAGGGGTACCAAAATTGATTTATGTTCGACGGAATATGGCGAAAGTAATTAAACAATAAAACTCAAGACACTGAAATTGGTACGGTCTGAAAATAGGATACTAAAAATAAAAATATGGCATGGTTTAGGTACTAAATTTTAAATATTTTCTAAGTTGATCAATATCGGGAATGACTAGTTTTTACGGCAAAATTGCTTTTTCGGTCCGTTAAATTGGCTCGATTTCGCTTTTAGTCCTTTAATTTTTATGGGTTGCGTTTGGCAAACACTAACTTTTCTAAACCTGCACATTTAGTCCGATTCCAAAATTTCGGGGATATCTTATCCCTAAAATAGTCCGATTCCACTATTTTACACCTTTTTTGGAAAATTAAAATTAAAGAAAAATAGAAAAATAATAATAAATTAAATAAAAAAATAAATAAAAAACTTAAATTAAATTAAATAAAATGGTCGAACATATATTTTATATTTTCAACATTAAATAAAAACTAAATAAAAATAAAAAATAATAGAAATTTATTTTCTTTTTTTTTTCGTTTTCCGTCTTTTTGTTTTCTATTTTTTTTTAATTTTTATTTATAGTAGAAAATTGTAAATAGATATTTGTTTCCTGTTTTATTGTTTTTATTTTTTCTTTAATTTTAATTTACAGTGAAAATTGTAAGTCTATATTTTTTATTTTTTTTGTTTTCGATTTTTCTTTAATTTTAATTTACGGTTGAAAATTACAGATATATATGTTTTTTTTTGGGTTTTATAATTTTATTTTATTTTTACATAAAGTTGAAAATTGTAAATACATATTTTTTCTGTTCGTTTTTCATTTTATTTTTTTAATTTTATTTATAGTTGGAAAAATATAAATATATGTTCATATTATTTTCTTTAAATTAAATTAATTTTTTTTCGACCATATATTTTATATTTTTCAACTGTAAATAAAAATTAAGGGAAACTAGAAAAACAAAAAAGTACATTATTGCCTTTTTTTTTAGTTTTTCTATTTCTTTTATTTCTATTTTTCTTTAATATCAATTTACAGTTGAAAATTATAGATATATGTTTTTTTTGTTTCTATTTTTTTAATTTTTATATATAGTTGAAAATTGTAAATACATGTTTTTTCTATTTTTTTTTCATTTTTTTAATTTTATTTACAATTGGAAATTATAAATATATATTCAGATTATTTTATTTAAATTAAATTAAAAAAAGGTCCAACATATATTTTATATTTGTCAACTTTATATAAAATTATAAATATATATTCATATTTTTCTTTAATTTAATTTAATCTTATATTTATTTTTATTATTTAATATTATTGAGATACTAAACAAGTCATGTGATATGCACATGACCAAGGTTTCCATCTAAAAAGGGGCAAAATAGTCATTTTATGAAAAAATGACCCAACTCAAAGATTTTAGGGATAAGATATTAGAAATTTTGAAATTCGGACTAAATGTGCAGGTTTAGAAAAATTAGTGTTTGCCAAACGCAACTCATAAAATTAAAGGACTAAAAGCGGAATTGAGCCAACTTAACGGACCAAAAAAACAATTTTGCCCTAATTTTCTTCATTGCCCCTCTCCTTTGGTTCCTTCCGACTCTGATCCCTGCACTTAACTATTAGATCCCATTCAACGCCTGCTTGTACTTTCACAATTGAGATCCTATTCTAAAGTGGATGTAACTTAACTAAAGTCCAATGCAGGTTGAACTCTATGGAATGTAAGACTCATTGCCCTCTTGGAGCGTTACAAGGAATATGGGCGTAATGATCAACAAGAGTTTAAAGCATGGGTTAAAACACAAAAGAAATCAGAAAATTGAAAGTAGTACATCAATTTTGATATCCTAATTAATCATAGGAAATTACACTTAATCATACCAACAATATGGTAGGCGTTTTTAGATATTGCCTACTCTTCCACCTCTCCCCCCCTTTTTTCTATTATATTTTAGTACTATATAGACTCCACGAGTTTTTGCACTATGCCATATATTTGTCAACACTGGTGGGGCAAAACTTTTTTTGGTCCGTTATGTTGGCTCGATTTTGCTTTTAGTCCTTTAATTTTTATGGGTTGCGTTTGGCAAACACTAACTTTTCTAAACCTGCACATTTAGTCTGATTTCAAAATTTTGGGGATATCTTATCCCTAAAATGCCGAGTTTGGCCATTTTTCCATGAAATGACTATTTTACCCCTTTTTTGGAAATGGCCATTTCTATTTTTTTTTATTTTTACATATAGTTGAAAATTATAAATACATTTTTTTTTGTTCTTTTTTCCATTTTATTTTTTTAAATTTTATTTACAGTTGAAAATTATAAATATATGTTCATATTATTTTCTTTAAATTAAATTAAAAAAAATTTGTCGAACATATATTTTATATTTTTCAATTATAAATAAAAATTAAGGAAAACTAGAAAAAACAAAAAAAGTACATTATTTTTCTTTTTCTTTTGGTTTTTCTATTTGTTCTATTTCTATTTTTCTTCAATTTCAATTTACAGTTGAAAATTATAGATATATATGTTTTTTTATTTCTATTTTTGTAATTTTTATATGTAGTTGAAAATTGTAAATACATATTTTTCTTTTTTTTTTTTTTCATTTTTTTAATTTTATTTACAATTGAAAATTATAAATATATGTTTAGATTATTTTTATTTAAATTAAATTAAAAAATTCCAACATATATTTTATATTTGTCAACTTTATATAAAATTATAAATATATGTTCATATTTTTCTTTAATTTAATTTAATCTTATATTTATTTTTATTATTTAATTTTATTGAGATATTAAACAAGTCATGTGATATGCACATGACCAAGGTTTCCCTGAAAAAAAAAGGGGCAAAATAGTCATTTAATGAAAAAATAACCCAACTCAGCATTTTAGGGATAAGATATCCCCGAAATTTTGAAATCGGACTAAATGTGCAGGTTTAAAAAAGTTAGTGTTTGCCAAACGCAACCCATAAAAATTAAAGGACTAAAAACGAAATCGAGCCAACTTAACGAACCAAAAAAATAATTTTTCCCCACTGGTGGTATTCCACCAGAATCCAATCACGTGTCTTGCACGTAGAAAATTAAGGGTATAATCATCTTTTTATTTAACTATTCTATTTTCCGTTTATAGATTAATATGCTCTAACTTTACATTCAAAAGATATGTTACATCCTCTTTAAAAATACATTACACATGTTGAAAGGTTGTCATCATATATATGGACTTCAACACATGAAGTCCATTTTCTATCTTTGCTTGATAAATATCCAGACAATATTAATTATGAATATTGGTGATCTCTTATTATGGTGCGTGCAAATACTTAAAACAAAAGGTGGAAATGAAAACACATGCATATATTGTGATAGTATACACCACTTATTTTGCATGAACACTTATCATAGGAAACCTATATGATGATCATGGAAAAACCTCAATGAGAGACCTCAATCCTAAAACAGGATGAATCTTGTAGCTTGTGAAGCCAGCTTCATAAAAGAGCTTTGCCAATTGTTCCTCAGTTCTCTCTCTTCCTAAGCCCATAGACATCACCATCATATCTGAGAAGAGTTGAGTTTCAAATGCGTCATGCTCTTTTTGGTTATCCAAAACAATGTCAACTATAATCAACTTCCCTCCTTTGTCTTTGCTGGGGAATATTGCTTCTTTGCATTTCTTCAATAACTTGGTACACTCCTCGTCATGCCAATCATGCAATATCCACTGCTTGTCATCACAATTACATACACCCAAAAAGTAAATAAATAAATAAATAAAATGCAGGATCAATTAACCATTACCTTAGCTCAAGTGGTATTGCTTATCCTTTGTAAGAGTGTTAACCAGGTTCCAACCCCTGTATCTTTCAAATTCTTTGAAACTTATCCATTTTCTTCCAACCTCTACTCCCAAGTTTTTAAAAAAATTGCACGATCAATTATAAAGGGAAAATGGCCATTTTTTCACCTTTTGGAATAGGAAAATACTTTTTTAACCAACTTTCATAAAAACTATTTTTTTAACCCAACTTTCATAAAAACTACTTTTTTTACCCATTTTTTTAATAGACTGGTTCCAACTTCCCATTGTTTGTTTAGAATGAGAATTGGTTTTCTAATATTGATTTATGGGAAGGCATGTTACTTGGAACTGTCATTTCTGTAATGAACACTGTGATGAATCTCTTGTACATTTTACAGTGAATTTGAATTTCTGATTTAAAAAAATCAACAAGAATTATGAAATTAGAAGAATTGAATGAAGTGAGATATATAGTTGCCGTAGAATCTATTTTTGCAAGTCGCTGGAATAGAATTTTATTCCAAGTTTAGATTGTCGAGTTAAGAGGTGTGCGTGTAACTAGAAAGGGTGTAAATTGGTTTAAGGGGTAATTTTGGAATTTCACGTGTCAAAATCACTAATAAACACGTGTTTCAAAAAGATGGCTAAAAAATATTTTGGTTTGAAGGAATAACAAAAAAACCTTGGCACTCATATTTGTTAAGTAACATACGAATCATAAAAGGGGTGTGTTTCTAATACCCTAAGTGGTATTTGTGATTTTAAAATTTAACTGGAGTTTTTTTGTAATTAGGCTAAACTTAACCCTAAATAAATGCAAAATAATGTATATCATCTAATATACAAGAATAAACTTTTACCTTCATGAATATTGCATCAGCTGGAGGAATTGACACAAACATATCTCCCGCGATAAAGCTCAAATTCTCAGTCCCTTCCAAGCCAACAATCACATGAGGACGTTCAAGTACACTACACTTTAACTCTGGAAACGCATCCGCAATAGCCCTGGCCATAATTCCTGTGCCCCAGCAACATCCACCATCGATATCAAACCCTCGAAAACATGTCTACAATCTTTCAAAATCACACTAGCCGCCGGGGGACGGACGCAGTAAGTCGTTCTTGGGGGGCGAAATTCGGCGGTCTTGGCGGCGCAGATGGTGCCGCCGCACAGGAGGCCCTCCGGCGAGGACCCCAAGTTTTTTTTATATATGTATATATACAATCAATGGCAGAGATAGGGGCCAACCCGGGCCCCCCTCTTTTTAAAAAAAAAATTACTAGGTAAAAATTTTCAAATTTTTTAGTTAATATTTATTTGTATTTTTTACGGACCACCCCAATTTCTTGTATCACCCTCGTAATAATCCTAGATACGCCATTATATAATGGCGTATCTAGGAATTATTAAGGGTATCCGATACACGAAATTGGAATGGGCCAGATAAAAAAAAACTAAAAAATACACATAAATATTAACTAATTTTTTTAAAAAAATACCTTTTTTTTAAAAAAAGAGGGTGCCAGAGCCCGGGTTGGCCTCCTCTTATCTCCGCGATTGTATATATATTATTTATTGCTCTAGGTCCCTTGAAATCTTGGACCGGCTCTGGCAAAATCAAATCTAATATAAATAAAAATAAAACATACAAGCTTTTGTAACAAAATTACATGAAAATTTGGGGGAGGGGGGGCAAAATATGTTGGCTTACATTTTTATATACTATATTAATTTATTAAATAATATATTATAGGGGTTCAATCGCAAGACGAGGGGGGGCGGTTGCCGCCACCAGCCCCCCCTTGGGTCCGTCCCTGCTAGCCGCCAACCCTGTATCGTTGGCCATGCTCTCGTTAAAGAGTTGATTTAGCCTTAAATCCTGCTTGGTTTGCTCCCAAAATGTCCTCCCTTCTCTTGTCGCGGACGGCGTTGGATCGTCATTTTTAAACCATTCGCTTATATGATGAAATGGATCGATGAAGATTGGATCGAGTAGCGCAAGTACAAATGTCGTCACACTCATCGACTGGTCATTTAAGAGGAGAAGAGAAGATGGAGTGAGCCAATATCCTTGTTTATCCTCGGAGATTTTGACTTTGGTGAAGAACTTGGAATGGGTCAAAATGCGCATTAGACGCTCGACACAATGGGATTTGGCTTTGTTGATGGGGAGGGCGTCGATTAATTCGGAAAGAGTCATTGGTTTTTGGTGTTTGTGGATGATATCAGGTATGCGCAGTTGAATTGCGCATTTTAGAGACATGGAGTTTATGAAGCTGAAAATGTGGTTCCAAATGTGAGCATGAGCATCGAGAAGCTCTTGAGTGGACTCTATTCCGTTTGGCAGTGCCATTATTTTTGTAAATGAAATATATTTGCTACTTACGGTCACCTGCAATAGTTCTTGTTTACTATTTATAGGACTAGGAAAGTTGTCTCTGTTGATCACATGTTGTTAATGAATAAGAGAGATGAATCAGCAATAAAATCAAATACTAGACCGGAGGCGCTTAGGACATATTCATTTATTTAAACACACTTCGGAAATAACGACAATTTCAGCACTAACATTGACAAGTTCGAAAACTTGTCACTTATACCTGATCTATCAATTTTTTTAATAATTAAAGTACCAAACAGGTATTATATATAACAAACGATCAACTATCTGCTCCAATGGTACAATCTTGCGTTGTAAGGACAATTGACCTCGATTCGATCTCATACGAGTGCGTGTATCCACTACCTTTTTATCCCCCTTTGCATTAAAAAAATCAGGTGTTATAACATTGAAGCCTTGTGACTTATGTTAGGAAATTGTGGACCTATGACAATAGTGATGTCGAGAAAAATAAAGATAAAATGGACACAAATATTTTCTATGAAAAACCTCGAAATAACTTTTATGTAAAAATCACGGGCAAGTATAAGAGCAATACAATATAAAATAGGGATAACAACATATTTTTTCTCTAAATATAAGGAGAAAACAATACTCTCTCTTCAAATAAGAGAAACGACCCTCTTTTAAATGAGGAAAAGTTAGCAAAGCGATAAGCTGCGAATCGATAATTTGCTTAGGATGTTTTCCTCCCGGGAAAATAATTTTTTGCAACCTGAACTTTGGCCAATTTTATATTTTACAATTTAAACAATTTATTTTTGCAATTAACAACTTAAAATCTTCGGGTTTTTTTATTTTGCAACCTCTGACCATCCAGAATGAAAATATTTCGGGAATATTCTCCCATGTCATTCGGAATATTCCTGGAATATACCAACATCGGCTGGCCGGAGGTTACAAAGTGAAAAAACCTTAAAGTGAAGGTTGTTAATTACAAAAGTAAATAGTTAGGTTGCAAGTGTGAAAATGGCCAAAATTGAGGTTGCAAAAAAGTATTTGCTCTATATCTAGCCTGTACCAGTTGCATGCCTAGTTATGTTATAGGCATATTGAAGTCCCTATGCCACCTTAATTTCAATGCGGTTAATTAGCCGCCTGAAATTAATATTGCGTGGCAATTAATTGCATTCATACTCTTCCGTAAGTAAGCAAAGGCCGACTTGCGTTTCTTCCCATGTGACAAACGTTATTGTAGATTGGGTAGACTAACACCTACAACTATCGGCCGCAAAGTCACTTTAAGTGTGTTGCAAACTCTAAACAAAGTGATTATGGGCTTTTACTTGAAAAATATAACTATTTTTTCCAGGTAGAAGCAGAGAATCATTTTTTTTTTCATAATTTGCAAACACTCCTTTTGTATGTTAACCTTTTCTAACTTATTGTCTCTTTTGTAATCTTTAATCATTTTCTAAAAAAGCCATTTATGATGCTTACGTCTCAAAATGGCCACATGAGGATCTACACTATACGAATTTGTTAGTGTTCATTGGTTTGATCATGCAATCTAAGTTTTCTTCAGTATATAAATCTTTTGCATATCACCCTTCCATTTTCCACTACTTCTCGAACAAAGTGATACTTAACTCGTATATGTTTTGTCCATAATGTAATGGGGTGGATTCTTGCACTATGTACGACACTCACATTTGTCGGAGGAGTGATGAGAGTTCGAGTTAGTTTTACAATATTATTAGCCCGTTTAAACTGGTCCATTTAATCCCGAAACCACTAGGGCCCACCCTTTTAAACTGGTCCATTTTTAGTAGTTTCTTGTTTTGCTTCCTCGAATTACGGTGGTTTTACCTCTCGTACGGAGTTCTCCCTTGACATATATCAATGTATGTATGTTCAAGGTGGCCATTTGCCGATTGCGCGTGTAAGTTTATTTGAGTAATGAATATATTTTTATCGTTTGGAAAAAAAAAAAAAAAAAGAGAGGATATACAATTCTATAAGCTAAAAACAAATGTTGGGAGTACTATTAGCAATTTTAAAAGACAACGAGGTTTCCCTATAATTAGGCTAAACATGAGGAGTAACTTTGTAATTAACCCTAAAAACTCCTACTGATCTTTTAGAATTATAAAGTCTCTACATATTTTGTCTCTATTTCACAAATTGCGCCCTTAAAAGGGGAATATATATTTGTTAAGCGAATACAAATCTGAAGGGGGTGTTTCTAATACCTTACACGGTTATCTATAATTTGAAATTTAACTGGAGTTTTTTGGTAATTAATTTTTTTTTTAATAAGTTGGGAGTATTGGTTAGAAGGGAGGAAATAAATTTTAAAGAAACTGAAAGATTCGGGTTCGAATCCCGGTCAACACCTTTACAAAGGGCGAGCGATACCTACATACTTGTGGTTTTTGTAATTAACTTAATCTCATTGGTAGTTTATGCAATCTAAACCTTAAAAATGCAACAAAATAATTTATTAGCATCTAATATTTATATTAGAAATCTTAATTAATGGATCACAATTGTAATAATTACCTTCATGAATACTGCATCAGCTGGAGGAATTGAGTCAAACATATCTCCCGCGATAAAGGTCAAATTTTCAGTCCCTTCCAAGCCAGCAATCACATGAGGAAGTTCAAGTACACTACACTTTAAGCCTGAAAACGCATCAGCAATTGCCTTAGCCATAGTTCCAGTGCCCCCTGCAACATCCACCATAGATTTCAAACCCTCAAAAACATGTCTACAATCTTTCAAAATCACACTAGAAACCAACCACGTATCGCTGGCCATGCTCTCGTTGAAAAATCGATTTAGCCTTAAATCCTCCCCTGCTTGCTCCCAAAATGTCCTCCCGTGAATCATCACGAACGGCGTTGGATCCTTCGTTTCAAACCATTCGCTAATACGATGAAACAGATCGGTGAAAATCGGATCGCCATAGGCGATCACGAGTGACATCATGCTAAACGGCTTGTCTGTTAAGAGGAGATGGGAAGATGGAGTGAGCCAATATCCTTCTTTATCTTCAGAGATTTTGAGTTTTGTGAAGAACCTGGAATTGATCAAAACGCGCATCACACGTTCGACACAATCGGATTTGGATTTGTTGATGGGGAGAGCGTCGGTTAGTTCTGAAAGCGTCATTGGTTTTGGTGTTTGTGGATGATATCTGGTATGCGTAGTTGGACTGCGCATTTTAGAGACATGGAGTTTATGAAGTGCATAGTGTGGGTCATGATATGAGCTTGAGCATCGAGAAGCTCTTGAGTGGACTCTATTCCGTTTGGCAGTTCCATATCTCGAAATGAAAATCTCTTATGTGTTTGAGTGGAAATAATAGAGTGGAAATTTGAGAATATGTTTGATTTAATATTTTTTTTATTGAATATGATAATATGATAATTTATACAGATATTATATAATTGGTGGATCCACTTAAGTGGTGTTGGTGAAAAATAATAATATATAATTAGATAAAATTGTTAGTGGTGGTCATCCCACTGAAGGCTTTCTCACTTTTTACTATTTAAGATTAAAATATGTAAATTATATTTGTTTTACCGAATTTCATTAAAAATATTCTTTTCTCAACTTCTAATTTTATAATCTCAAGCCTGTATTATCAGCTCTCACACCTATATACTCAATTTTCAATATTTTATTATTCAATGAAACCCAAAAGGCCTCCTTTTCTAGTTCATCAGCAACCATTCAATTTTAATCTTATATTAAGTGGGGTGCACTACTATCACCCACGTCCACATACATTATATATTGAAAATAATTTTTTTCAAAGTGGCGAAAACCATTTAAACCATACAAGGCTGGCCTTTTGACAACCCAAATAGGATGGGCGACAAATTTCAGCGGAGCAACTAGTTGTGGTCCAAACAAAAATCACTAGCATATGTTTTATAAGATACAAACAATAAACTCCATGAGGTACTTCATGATTTGATGCATCGTCACGTACTAGAAAAAGCGAAGATAAAAATGAGATTTAGATGGTCAATAAAACTTTAAGAAAGTAAAAATTACGGGTGTTTGGTTTATAAACTTTGATTTAAATGTTTTTATAAGATTGAAAAATATAGAGCTTATAACGTCTTTAAATGTTATTTGAGGGATAATTTAATTTTTGGTAGCCAAGCGGCATCCATTCTTCCTTCCACTGAAATGGCATACGTGTCTGTCCCGACATACGAAATGGCATACGTGTCTCTGTCAATTGGAATGCCTCCGTGTTCTTTCAAGATGTTCATCACCCTGGCATCCATTCTTCCTTCCACCTCCTTCATCCCCTGCTTCAATTTCTTTTCTCTTCTCGGCCCATAGATACAAAGCAGAGTGTTGGAGTGGCGAGTCGTGGGGAGTTTCTTGCTTATAATGTCATTTGTGTGAGGACCTGTTGGGGGTTTGTGCAATCATCAAGGTCATATCTTTTGATCCTTCCCCCTCAGTGATTTTCCTTTCTTGATTTCAAAATTTCCTCGGTGATTTTCCCTTCTCTCATTTGTTCCTTGTCATTTGCTCTTTTTTTTCGACTTGATTTTCTTCGCTTTAAGGTATTCCTCTTCCCCTTTTTGGCATCATCAAAGGATAGAGGAACCCCGGGAACATCTTTGGCAAGCATGAAGTCGAAGTCTTCGATGGTTGAATTTTGCTTCAAGTCTGCTGCGTTGTATCTTGCCCGAAATTGACCGAGTAGCGTTGGATTTCTGCTGAAATCGGCTTCATCTCGGCCATGAGAAGGCTGAATTTTCTTGTCATGTGTTCTTCCAAACGCTGTATATCATTTGCATTACGCTCACGCGGCGACTTGATCTCGGCGTGTGCGCGCTTCATGCATATGTTCAATGTGTTCCTAAACCGTTTTCGCATCAACATTTTCACTCTCACACCACGACTTGTTGAATAAGGTTCAAGTATCTCACCTGTTCCACACGCATTGATTCTCTTTGTTGCCACCATTCCCTTATTCTCGATTGTGATGCCTCTCAAGTCGGTGTAAGGTTGGCATCTCTGTTGTCAGCGCATGTCCAAAGAGGCTGATGCCTCTCCATTCGTTCAACTTGACCAAAGAGTGCCTTGAACACTTCTCGAACTTGGTGATTCTTCACATTGCGGTGATGGCCATACAACGTCGAAATCAAAATCGGTTTGGAACAATGGTGCCACGAGTGAAAAGCAGGAGGTGGTGCGTGATAGCGTGCTTGCTCATTTTTCGACTCTTCGTGGAGTTCGGTATCTCTAGTGAGAAAGGAAAGATTCCACAAAGGATTCATCACCGCCAACCGGGATTTGTTCGATGATAAGCGGTGCGCGTGAAGTTCTTTTGGGAATCGATCCGATTGTATCTTGAGGAGCGGAGCGGTGGTCTGGTTGTTGGGTTTGGTTGTGAAGTAGACCCGCTTGCCGAGCCTCAATCTGTCTTAACGTCGTTCGTTGGTCTCGGTGATTTTTCCATTTTGATGACTTGTCCTCGGCCTTATCCAGCGTCATCGGACGATGATGAGATTTCTAGTGGTGGCTCATCATCAAAGTTAAAAGTTTGACGAGTAGTCTTGGGATCGACTTGCTCGTGCTGGAACATCCGCGGTGAGTCTCTTGGATTTGTCATGGGGTTGACTCGAACCTTCTTCTTCGCCCGATCCCGGAAAAGTGACATCGGGGTTGTCCTGGAAATCATGGAGTGCGCTGATCTCCTTCTCGGATGGGTCGATGATTGCGGGAGGGATGTTCTCTACTTGACCTCTTTACCCCGGGAAGTCTCAACCTCCCGTGGGCCTTCATTTCCTCCGGCGGTCTCTCTGCTGCGAGGCACTAGTCTCCTTTCGCGAGTGTCGGTGTCTTAGGGTCTTCTGATGGCATCCATTGGAGTCTCAACCCCATGGATTGCACTTTCATCGCCAGTGTTAACTCCCGAGGCATTCCTTCTCGTGCCTCGACCGCATCGGCGTCATTAGCCTTAGCCGGAGCGGTTGGCACCTCGGTGAGGCAGTCTCAATCTATCCGAGCTTCGTTGATGGCAACTTGCTTTGTTCTTCTTCTTGTGATTGTAATTTCTCTTCTTCGCCTCCTTGCTTCTTTGTGGAGTCATCTGCACATCCTCCGACCTTGCTGCGGTGGAGGAGTTTTTTTTCCCCTCGGGCGCACCGGTGAGTGACTTGGAGTGGGGTCACTCGTCTCGGACTCATTTGTTGCAATTGATGGTTCAGCCCGTTGGGGGCGGTGGTAGCACACCTTCAACGGGGTTGGCTCATTGGGGTCCCCACTAGCCGGATTTCATCGCCATCTCCTTATTGCCTTCTTCCGAGTGAGTGGGGAAGTGGTAGCAGCAACAACGAGTGGCTATTTCTTTGAACCACCACTCCCATTGGATCGATTTCGGTGTGTTCGGAGGACTCTCTGGTCCATCCATTAATCTTTGCTCGTGAAGGATTCTTGATTCGTGCGATGCTTGCTGCATTTGCAACTCTTACGTGGCGACAACATTCTGCGGTTCCTCGTCACTTTCGGAGAAGACATCGAGGAGAGGATGGAAGTGTTACGTAGTGCGGAGATAGGGCGGATACTTGCCTTCTCACGTCTTGCTTCTTGACTTGCTTTGCTCTCTCTCACCTGTCCTTGTAGATTTGCGGGATGTCTAAGCAGTTGTCATCATCAAGTCTTTGGGAGCACGATAGTCGATCAAGGAAATTTAGCGATTCCTCTTCTTCTTCTATGAATTCAGGCCGTTGAACTGTTTCCTTGACTTGCTTTCGGCTTCCATTTTCTCCACTCACGCAGACGATTTTGGATGTCACGGGTAAGGTGGAGATAGGATCATTACATCACTATCCGCCATTTGGTTCTTCTTGAGTTTGTTTGTGTGAGCTGTTTGTGTCTTGAGTTGCCTCTGTGATCGCGCCCAGCAGAGACTTGGGCTGTTTCATCAACTACATCTAGAGACTCTACTTCTCCCGGTAGTCTCCGGTATTTGTGCTAGCCGAGTAACCGACTCAAATTTGGTTTCTTCTGTTTTGATTCGCTTGACGAGTCTTCTTCGTCTCTGGTTTGTACCAGGGGAATTTACAGTTGAGGCGGCGTCCCGAGTCTTGGGCGCGAGGAGCGGTGCTTGTGTTTGTTTACGAGGAGCTGGCCGTCTAGGGCATCGATTCTCCTCCTTTTGACGATCGAAGAAGGTATTTGGGAGTCCTTCTCGATCGGCTGCTGCGAGGGGCGGTGACATGGCTTTGGGCGGGTGACTCTGCTGCGGGCGGGAGCATGTTTGGTTTTCTTTCTTTGCATGGGCGCGATCTTCTTGGCGGTGCGGGGCGCTTTTTCTTCTTGGTTGGAGAGGAGGAGTGTTTGTGTCTTACAGGTGGTGATTCCCCCTCATTGGTGTCGGCTCTCTTGGCGTAAGCTCGCACGAGCACCGAGAGAGGTTAGCTCGAACATCCTCTTGTTAACATGGAATGCTTTCCCATGTCCGAGAGAGGACTCCTTTCACCTCCAATAGTCGACCAATCACTAGGCCATATCCCAGGATCCTCCAAATGACCCATCTTCCTTGAAGGACTTGTTCCCACGTTCAGCAGAGTCTGCTGTAGATAAACTCAGCCCGGTTGATCTTCTTTTCTTCGATGATTGCAGCCATCACAATCAGCTTTGCCTTTGTGATTGGTCAAAGTCGCCAAATTTGATGTCGATACATTTGGCAACTATGTCCAACAATTTGTGATAATCCTCCTTTGCGATCTCTTGTTTTTTTGTGTATATAATTTTATCGGCAAAGGTCGGACTTGGCTATTTCTTTCCATCGTCGCCCAAGTTTACATCGGCTTCCTTAATCTCGGTTGCTCCTTCGCGGTAGTGAGCAATATTCACCAAATCCTTGGCGGTGATAGTCATTTGCTTCCGTGAATAGATGACTTGATTCTTCGTCGTGAATCTCGGCATTCACGTAGAATTGTGCGACCTCCTCCACATAGGTCATAGGATATTCCAGCGTTAGAAAGCGGTTTTAGTCCTGGCGTTTCCAACTTCTCCGCGATTTTCTTCACCAGGGTGTCGTCGGACCCTTCGCATTCAAATTCCGTCAAAATCCACGGTCGAACCGGTGTGGATTTGTTTTCCCAACTTGGTAAAGTCATAAGTTGGTGCCATTTCTCGAGAATAATTTCAAGAAAAATTCGAAATTGATTCGAAGGTTGATAGGGTTTCGAGAGTATTTGCCTTTGCCTTTTGAGAGAGAGATTGAGCAGGTTTTAGAAGTGTGAGAGAGAAACGGACGAAAAATGGTTTAAATATGGTTTATGAAAGGGCGTGCAGGCGGTTTTGAATCGTGATCGAAATCAACGGCTTGGATTTCGCACACATATTGAGCGAGTTCATGTCTCGTATTTAATGCGGTAGCATTTATATCCAATCATAGGCTTGGTGTGCGGCTTTATGTCGTACACATCATCATTATCTTTGACGTGTCTCTTAAAACATTCGCTAAGTCAAAACGATTGCGTTTTTGTCACTTTGCTCATAAGTTATTCAAACTTATCTCTTGGCCGATTTAACTCGCTTCTCACATTTCTCTTAGTGACTTGGTATAGTGACTTTCCGATCTGGTGATTCTTGGTGATTTTTGTTTTCACTCTTTTTCACCTTCTTTCTGTTCCATTTCTTTTCTTTGATTCTTACGTGTCTCGGCTTAGCTCAATTAGCCCCAACTCATGTTTGAGTTCTTCTTTGATACAAAAACTTGTTCGCCTTATTTTTAGCTTCACCGCAGAGTGTACGGTGTTCGTTATCGAATAGGGTAGCAAGGTCGTATCCACGGAGACTAATAAATTAATATGCTAAGTATTGAACTAAGATAGTCTTATTTTTATTTAGGCGGTGAAATTTGATGATTGTTGTATTGAGATCAAGACAATTTAAATCACTAAAACACAAGATTGAGATAATACAAATGATAGAAGTATCAAGATGATGAAATGGATTTCCGAGTTAAGGTTTCGATTAATAATCCTCTTGTTGTCCGATTCAATCAAAGCCAAGGTTATTATCAATATTCCTATAAGACGATCACAAAGCTATTTTATCCCCCCTCTCGAGATGTATATAAAACGTAGATTGAAATATCCATGCTAGCATCTCTACTCAACAATAGATACACAACTCCCAAAAGCATCAAAGATCAAATGTCCTCACAATATTCGCAAACCTCTCGATTCATGCAAATATTTGTGTCGAGTATTCAAGATCTAATATTGAAACTCATCTCTCGAATTATGAATCAATATATCAAACAAGTTAAATCATTGATCAAGTGATAAAACAAGAATAAGCTCAAAATACTCAAATAGGCTTTAAGATAATAACTTCAACTAAGATTAAAACATCCAACAAGAGTTCATTAATCTACTTCCAAAACCGGAAATCTCAAGAGTTTAGCTACACATGATTTCTAAACAACTCATAAACAAATTGTTCAAAGCCATTACAACTAAAATGAAAGATTGAAACTAAAAGAGAAGCAAGAAAAACTTAGGGAAGTCGACAATCTCTCGATATATCTCCGTTCCTTAAGCTCCGATGCAACCCGATTGTCTCTTGATGTCTTCTTCCAAGAATAGACCCTTGTCTTGTGTTGTAGATCCCAAAATATGTCGACTCCCTTTTGTGCGCCCCCAAAAAGCCTTCTTATACTCCCCATCATGTTTAGGCTTAATGCAGATTGTGGGATTCAGTAGCAGACAGACGACGGGTCGTGCGCCCACGCACTGAGGTTACCGTGCGCCACCTCTTTGGAATACCCCAACTCTCTATAGGCGCACGGGTGGTGCGTCGAGCACGGCCTACCCGTGCGCCACTCGGTGAGAAATCCCGACTCTCTGTAGGGCGCACGGGTGGTGCGTCGAGCACGGCCTACCCGTGCGCCATCTTTGCGGCTTGAATACACCTTATACAGGGGTGCACGGGTGGTGTCATGAGGCACGCCCAACCCGTGTGCCCCTTGTTTCTTCGATGAACGCTCAATTTTCGCTCTTTTAGGCTTCACGTTTCGTATATCCACTCAATTCTCGCGTTTCTACTTTGCTTTCCTCATATTTTTATTCAATTAGCTTCAAATATCATGAAATTCCTACAAAATAAGCAAAGTGTAATATCTTTTCCACAAGGAGTGAATATGTAACGTTTAACGCGAGTATATGCATGTTTACTTATCATTATAGCTCGAAATACGCATCAAAATACATGCAAAATTCACGCTTATCAAAATCCCCCAAACTTAAAGCTGTTGACCGTCCGATCAACAATATTTAGAACACGATAAAGCATAACGAGGAGATAAAGATAACAACGCACACCAAGAGTCTACAAGAAGATCCAAATTGCTCGTCATGAATGTTGAGTACAACTCAATCAAGCCTCAAATATCTAATCAAAGAACACGCCTCAAATAAAACAAAGTGAAATGCTCTGAATCCAACTCTCAAAATTAAGTGTATACTCTCATCTCACAAGGTTATAGGACGTGTTTACGCTCAAATCAATTCGATGTCGCAAAATTGCCATAGGCTTGCAATTTGTCTCATATCTCCGCCACGAGTGTATGCAACTTGTGAATCATAAAGGACTTTCTCATTTGGTTGTAATGAAGGCTCTTTGGTTTAGGTAGGAGATTTTTGGATAAAGTGACTCAAACTCGAGTGTATAGACCGATGAGCATATCAATCATTTTCATTACAATCCCATATGCTACTCCAATCATCCCTCATTTTTATCAACTTCATTTATCTCCATTTCCGTCTTTTCTTTTGAGAATCACCTCCATTCACAATCCTTCGCCCCCCAAGTTTATCCACTTTTCAATCTTTTTTTTTTTTTTTTTCATTTGTGCATTTTCAACATCTTTCCTTCCTCTTTTTTTTATCCCATTTAACCAAGTATGCCCAATTATTCTATTTTTCAATTCCCACCCATTCAACCTCGTTCATTTCCCTTTTTCTCAACGTTATACATTCGAGTTTAAGGTGATGGAAATATAGTAAGATCAAGGGTTAAATTTTGTGGTTATCAAAGAAATAGGCTATAGGCTCAACTTGGCTAACTAGGAGTTTTCACATTTTTAGGTAGGCAAACGGCATGAAAGGCTAACAAAGATGGCCTTTAATCACATTCACAATTCACATACACATGTGGCCTTGACGAGAGATACCCAAGCAAGTTCTAGAATTTTAATCAACATGAATGATACACTCAAATTACAACAAGACGCACAAGATATAAGCAAAGTAAAAGGCTCAAAAGCTCACGGACTTGTCAAAATGTAATTCAAAGCATCACCAAGTTTTCACGTCAACATGCTCAAAGTTATCTATTCAAGGCTCAATCAATCCATAACCAAAGACATCCAATCCCAACAATATGAATTCTCAATCAACACACAAACAACAAGTTGCACATGCTTGGTCAACACACTCTCTAACCACTACTAAATCAATAAACATGCTAAAGCTATAAACGTGCTCTAATGCAAATGCAACCTAGCATGCTCTAATGCAACTATATGAAACACAAAATGCATGAACTCTTTTTTTTTTTTTTTTTTTTTTTTTTTTTATGTATGTATCCACACTTTTCATGTATTAAAATACTATCTCTCCCCCAAACTTGAATGAAATTATAGTGTCCGAAGGGGAAAAATAGAATTTCAATAACGAAAAGTGGGGATATACCTGAATCACTGCGGCGGCGGTGGTGGGAAATGGCCTTGGGAGATATGCCACATTTGTAACTGTTGGAGCACTTGCCAAGTCTCCTCGGACCTCCGATCATAGTCCTCCCGGAATGTGAGGAAATCAGCTCGATGCTGCCTCAAATCTTCTCCTTGTCGCCTCAGCTCCTCTTCTTGCCGACGCAAGTTCTCCCCAAACGCATAAAACATGTCTTGCAAATTGGCGTCGCGATGGGGTCCTCCACTGTGAGACGGACCGGGGCGATCTCCGCTTTGAGAATGTCGAGGATAATCGCCTCCGTGAGAGGACTCGGGTATATCATACCCAATTTGGGGATGATGAGGTTCCATCCCCATTTCGCGTCCATGTATCTCATCCTCCTCCTCCATATCTTCTTCATCCAAGAAACCTTCAACTCTGCTTCTTTCTTGACTCTATAGCCTCGGTAATTCGGTTATGTGCGTCGAGTTCATTAAGAAAGTTGGTGGTGTCCGTCAATGTATCAACGGTGGTGTATGGTGGGTTAGGCAACGGAAATGAAGCACCTTTCTTTTGTAGAAGCACCAATCTGTTGTCTTCATTCGCTATGAACTTCATATGGTGCAACGATGCCAAATTAACCCGAGTCTTTGCCGGGATAGGCTCAAGCCTCGAAAATCGACATTGAAATGCCGGGCAATAGGGGTAATGAGGCCCCTATAGAAATCGTACCCCCTTCCCCCTAGCTAATTGTTCAATTTGCTCGGCAAAATTGATGCGGTGTTGTAGGGGTGTTTGTAACCATACACCAAAGGAGATAAAGTTCCTTGGTCGTCATACCTCCAATGTTTTCTCGGGCGAACACGGAGGATGCGATCCACGCGTTGAATATACCGGAAAACGGGATTCCGGATCCAGGAGGCTTTGGCGGTCCGCGCGGCATACAACATTGGCCCCGTTTGTGGTGTTTCCACAAGCATTCTCCAGAAGTCGTATTGATCATAATGGGGCATCGGGCGGGTACGAGCGGTTGTTGGGACCTCGAAAATGGTGTTCAATTGGGTCATAGAGAGTTGTCTACGAACATTCCCCAACTGAAATTTTATCATATACGGTTCGAAGGTCCCGCCTTGTCTGAGTACTTCCACGGTACTCAAGAACTCCAATGTATACTTTTTAAACGTCGGCCACCTTCGGCTCATGAAGTTCGTCCATCCTACCTTGCCGAAAAGACGCCACACATCCTCATGTATCCCCAAAGTTTGGGTACAATCATTGTCGGCGTAGCGAGATGGAGCTATTTGGCGACCGATCAAGCGATTCCATCGCTCAAGATCATCGGCATTTGTCAAGTTGACCCCATATGCCTCTGGACTGTTTTGGTCAACCTCCGGCGGTGCCACGTCGCGTTGTGCCGCCCCGCGTGCACGTCTCCTTCCACCCTGTGGGTTTCTTCGCTCGGCCATAAGGAATTTGTACCTGGAATTCATTCTATTAGCATCCCAATATCATCAATGGCAACAACAAAGTAGGGAAGTAAAGCTAACATATTAAGTGATGTAAATTCACATGCCCAAGTCACTTTGATCGATCAACTACCCCAAACAAACAAAAATTATGGCCATTCTCGACAAATATTAGCTCAAATAAACATTGGCCATGCCTTATGCATCAACAATTCAACCTACATCCCCTCAATTATACAAGCCCACAAGGTGTTTGATAATTTGCCTCAAAGAATAATTCACATCATTTATAGCAAAAATATCAAAATACACACCTACCATGCTCCTTAATACATAATTAACAACGAATTGACAAGGAGAAACGGTGTTCTTACCGGAATTCTCTAAGTTAAACTCGAAATTGAAGATTTGAACCCTAGGTCCTTTTGTTCACAATTCTTCAAGCAAAGTCAAATTTGATGCAAAGTGAAGCTCAATTGTGATGGGGGAGGTGTTATGCAGATGAATTCAAGTGAAAACTAGGAGAAATTTTCGAAAACTAGGGAGGATTCGAGAGGGCGCGCGAGTTGAGGGGTTTGAAATGAAGAACAGTTTTTTTAAAACCGTCCAATTTATCCTCTTACGCAAGGCGCGGGGTCGTGCGTCGCGCACGTGTTACCGTGCGCCACCCCGTGTGAATTTGCCCAACTCTCTGCAGGGCGCACGGGTGGGGTGCCAACGCACGGGCTACCCGTGCGCACCTGTACAGCAAATTTCTCCCTTTTTTTTTATTATAAAAAGACACACAAAAATTCAACAAAAACACACTAATCACACTCGAAAAACCGTTGGGTTGCCTCCCAACAAGCGCTATATTTAACGTCGTTAGCTTGACGCCTTTTGATTCCGATTATGATCCTTGCGAAATGAGGCTTGTCACCTCATCGTGCAGTTTTCCATGCCAATCCCGCTCACTTGGATGTACACTCTCCTTGATCATTACTAAAGGAGGTTTTCATGCTCGTCAACTATCCATGTTGTTCTCCATCTCCATCGTGCGAATGGTACGTATGCGCTCTTGGTTCAACTTCAGGCTTTTTGTGCCTTTCCTTCTTC
This sequence comes from Rehmannia glutinosa, assembly GCA_016081115.2. Classification (NCBI taxonomy): domain Eukaryota; kingdom Viridiplantae; phylum Streptophyta; class Magnoliopsida; order Lamiales; family Orobanchaceae; genus Rehmannia; species Rehmannia glutinosa. The sequence continues at coordinate 52,627,517 of CM071929.1, forward strand.
TTCATTGTTAATCCCTGCATATTATCTTTAGAATGCACACAATTATTCAAGCTCTCAACTTGAGTACAGGAATTAGCAATTGTTTTTGTTTTACAACCATTAAGATCATCATGTCCTTTCACATTCGGAAAACGGAAAATGAAATACGCTCATCATCAACTTGTAATGTAAGCTCCCTTTCTTAACGTCTATTAGTGCTTCGCGGTTGCCAAAAATGGACGCCCAAGTATAAGAGGGTGTCACAATCCTCATTCATATCTAGACTAGAAAATCCACGGGGAATATGAATTTATCGACTTTTATGAGCACATCTTCTAGTATCCCGTTGGATATACGAGTGATCTATCCGCGAGTTGTAGGGTGACCGTGGATGGTCTCACTTCTCCGAGTCCAAGCTTCCGAAACGGACGGTGGCATCAAATTAATACTAGATCCTAGATCACAAAGTACATTATCAAAGAACAAATCTTTATTGTACAAGGGATAGTGAAACTCCCCGGATCTTTCAGCTTTTTGCGGTATTTTCCTTTGTATGAGTGCGCTACATTCTTCCGTCAAGTTTACAATCCCATTCTCCGCCCATTTGTTCTTGTTGGACATCGCTTTCCTTAAAAACTTCGCATAATTTGGCATCTGTTTCATTGCTTCTGCAAAAGGAACGTTAATGTGCAATTTTTTAAACATGCCCACAAATTTAGCAAATTGATTATTGATTAGTCTTGTGAAACAATCGGGAAAGGGAAGAGGAATATTATATTTCAACAAATTAGAGTTAGGATACGATTCACGTTTCTTGGCTCTTTTTTGTTTATCTATTTGTTGCTCGGTTCCTCCTTTAGCTTTCATATTGCCTTGGGCCTCGTTTCTGTCATTTCCCTGAATTTGAATGGTAGGTTCGGCATCACACACGTCTGGTCGTGCGTTGATATACGGTCGTGCGTGACTCACGTCACACCAATATCGGCATTTTCGGACTCTTCATTCTCTTTTCCACCCCACACATGGATGGCATGACAATGTTCCCTCGGGTTGACCTCTGTGTTGCTTGGAAATTGACCCTTTTGATGTTGACTCCCCACAATTGCAGCCAATTGACCGATTTGAGTTTCCAGATTCTTTATTGAGCTTGCCAATTGTTGTTCTAACTTATCCATCCTAAGGTCTTGCTTATCGAGGCGGATCCTCGTCTCATTCATGAAAGCACTAGATTGATTTATGAAAGAGGTGAGTATATCTTCCAACGACGGTTTGCCTCCTCCATTACCGCCTCCACTCGAAGCATTAAACCCCGGCGGAGGTTGTAACACGTTCTTTGTATTCGCATAGGAGAAATTTTCATGATTTCTCAACCCTGGATGGTAGTGCGTTGGGTTTGAATTATTAGGAAATTGTTGAAATTCGAGTTATTCACATAATTTACCTCTTCCGTCGGATATAGAAGAGCTTCACTACCCGTGCTCGTATCTGCTTCTGGCCCCTTCGTAAATACATTCAATTGAGTTGTCAAAGCCGCTACTTGTGCCGACAATGTTTTGATAGGGTCTGAATCTGAGATTTCGGCTACTCGTTGTACATTGGATCTTTCAGATGGCCATTGGTAACTGTTCATGGCCATTTCCTCAAGAAGATTTAAGGCATCTTGTGGAAACCTCGCCAACAAAGCTCCTCCCGCTGCGGCATCAACAAAGGCCCTTGTTTGCCCCATTAGACCATTGTAAAAGAAACATAACTGTTGATCCTCCGGAAAGCCGTGTTGTGGACATCTTCTTAGCAAATCCCTAAATCTTTCCCAAGCCTCGTACAAAGGCTCGGAGTCAAATTGTCGGAATTGAGTGATCTCACTTTTGAGCTGCAAAGTTTTGCTTGGTGGAAAGAATTTAAACAAAAACTTTTGGCTCAAATCATCCCAAGTGCTCACACTTCCTTGTGTCAAAGTACCCAACCAATTTCTCGCCTTATCCCGTAAAGAGAATGGGAATAGGCGCATTCTTATGGCGTCATCCGAGACTCCGTTCATCTTGATCGTATTGCATATTTGGATAAAATGCGCAAGGTGAGAGTTAGGATCTTCTGTTGCAAACCCCCCAAACTGATTTTGTTGCACCATATTGATTAGTGCCGGTTTGAGCTCGAAGTTGTTGGCATTGATGGGAATATGGGCAATGCCACCGTAATTACGATTCGTTTGTGGTCGAAAGTAATCACGAATGGCTTGCTGTTGAACCGGTATCGGTAACTCGTTTCCACCATTGTTTGGCGGTATTGGTAACTCATTCAAATCCCCCATTATCGGATTGTTTTGTCTTTCACTCGTCTAGTGGTAGATCGATCCTCCTCATGAAAGCCTCAACTTCCGGTATAAGCGGTATTAATTCCCCCCGCTTAGAGCGCGTGTTCATACACTACCTGGACCAAACTAGAATAAACAAGTCAAATAATGTGGAATTCAAGTCACATAAAAAAAACAAAATAAATAATAAAGAAAAATGTCTAAATTAAGAATAATTCTATCTATCGCAATATTAGCACCAATAATTGTATTAGTCCCCGGCAACGGCGCCAAAAACTTGTTCGCCTTATTTTTAGCTTCACCGCAAGTGTACGGTGTTCGTTATCGAATAGGGTAGCAAGGTCGTATCCACGGAGACTAATAAATTAATATGCTAAGTATTGAACTAAGATAGTCTTATTTTTATTTAGACGATCGAAATTTGATGATTGTTGTATTGAGATCAAGACAATTTAAATCACTAAAACACAAGATTGAGATAATACAAATGATAGAAGTATCAAGATGATGAAATGGATTTCCGAGTTAAGGTTTCGATTAATAATCCTCTTGTTGTCCGATTCAATCAAAGCCAAGGTTATTATCAATATTCCTATAAGACGATCACAAAGCTATTTTATCCCCCCTCTCGAGATGTATATAAAACGTAGATTGAAATATCCATGCTAGCATCTCTACTCAACAATAGATACACAACTCCCAAAAGCATCAAAGATCAAATGTCCTCACAATATTCGCAAACCTCTCGATTCATGCAAATATTTGTGTCGAGTATTCAAGATCTAATATTGAAACTCATCTCTCGAATTATGAATAAATATATCAAACAAGTTAAATCATTGATCAAGTGATAAAACAAGAATAAGCTCAAAATACTCAAATAGGCTTTAAGATAATAACTTCAACTAAGATTAAAACATCCAACAAGAGTTCATTAATCTACTTCCAAAACCCGGAAATCTCAAGAGTTTAGCTACACATGATTTCTAAACAACTCATAAACAAATTGTTCAAAGCCATTACAACTAAAATGAAAGATTGAAACTAAAAAGAAGCAAGAAAAACTTAGGGAAGTCGACAATCTCTCGATATATCTCCGTTCCTTAAGCTCCGATGCAACCCGATTGTCTCCTTGATGTCTTCTTCCAAGAATAGACCGTTGTCTTGTGTTGTAGATCCCAAAATATGTCGACTCCTTTTGTGCCCCCAAAAAGCCTTCTTATACTCCCCATCATGTTTAGGGCTTAATGCGGCAGATTGTGGGATTCAGCGAGCAAGACGGGTCGTGCGCCCACGCACGGGTTACCCGTGCGCCACCTCTTTGGAATACCCCAACTCTGTAGGGCGCACGGGTGGTGCGTCGGAGCACGGCCTACCCGTGCGCCACTCGGTGAGAAATCCTGACTCTCTGTAGGGCGCACGAGTGGTGCGTCGGAGCACGGCCTACCCGTGCGCCATGCTGCAGCTTGAATACACCTTATACAGGGGTGCACGGGTGGTGTCATGAGGCACGCCCAACCCGTGTGCCCCTTGTTTCTTCAGTGAACGCTCAATTTTCGCTCTTTTAGGCTTCACGTTTCGTATATCCACTCAATTCTCGCGTTTCTACTTTGCTTTCCTCATATTTTTATTCAATTAGCTTCAAATATCATGAAATTCCTACAAAATAAGCAAAGTGTAATATCTTTTCCACAAGGAGTGAATATGTAACGTTTAACGCGAGTATATGCATGTTTACTTATCATTATAGCTCGAAATACGCATCAAAATACATGCAAAATTCACGCTTATCACACATCATCATTATCTTTGACGTGTCTCTTAAAACATTCCGCTAAGTCAAAACGATTGCGTTTTTGTCACTTTGCTCATAAGTTATTCAAACTTATCTCTTAGTGATTTAACTCTCTTCTCACATTTCTCTTAGTGACTTGGTATAGTGACTTTCCGATCTGGTGATTCTTGGTGATTTTTGTTTTCGGCTCTTTTTCACCTTTCTTTCTGTTCCATTTCTTTTCTTTGATTCTTACGTGTCTCGACTTAGCTCAATTAGCCCCAACTCATGTTTGAGTTCTTCAAATCTTGACTCACATAATGGTTTTGTGAAGATGTCGGCTAGTTGTTTGTCGGTTGAGATATATTCCAAGATAATGTCCTTCTTTTCAACATGATCTCTTATGAAATGATATCGACATCTATATGTTTTGTTCTTGAGTGCAACACGAGATTTTGAGTGATTGCAATTGCACTTGTGTTATCACACATGATTGGAATTTCTTTTTCTTCAACTTCATAGTCTCTCATTTCTTTGTCTCATCCATAGGACTTGGGCACAACAATTTTGCCCAACTATGTATTCTCGCTCACCATTTGTAGAGGTGGCTATTGAGTTTTGCTTCTTGCTAAACCAGGGGAAATTAGTCACGTTTCAAGCATTTGACATGTGCTGAAGTGCTCTTCTGTCCACTCTGCATCCAAAGATAGTCGAGTCGAATAGCCAATTAGCTTGAATCCACCTTCCTTTGGATACCATAGGCCTACTTCTTGGCTTCCTTTCAAGTATCTCAATATTCTCTTATTTCTTTGTCATATGGCTCTCTTTTGGAGCAGATTGAAATCTTGCACATACACCTACTGACAAAGGTGATGTACGGCTGCTGTTTGTGAGATAGAGCAATGATCGATAAGTGCTCTATCTTGTTTGATCTACAGAGGCTTGCCATCCGCATCCATGTCCATTTTGGTGATGTGTTCATTGGTATTTTTCTGAGAAGACTTCTCCTCCATACCAAATTTCTTCATTAAATCTCGGTGTATTTCGTTTGACTTATGAAGGTTCCATCCTTCATTTTGTTTTTACTTGAAGTCCAAGGAAGAATGTCAGCTCTCCCATCATGCTCATTTCAAATTTACTTTGCATGAGGTTTGAGAATTTTTCACACAACTCTTTGTTAGTGGATCCAAAGATGATGTCATCAACATATATTTGAACAAGCAGTATACTCTTCTTGTCTTGAATTCTGAAAAGTGTTCTATCTACTTTTCCTTTTGTGAATCCATTTTCAGTTAGGAATTGTGACAGGTATCATACCATGCTCGGGTGCCTGTTTCAACCGCACGGGGGGCTTTCTTGAGTTTGTATACCTTGTCTCCAAGAGTCTTCTGCTCAAATCCTGGAGGTTGTTCAACATACACTTCTTCCTCCAATAAACCATTCAGGAATGCACTATTTACATCCATTTGATATACAATGAAATTCTTGTGAGCTGCATAGGCAAGAAACATCCTTATAGCTTCCAATCTTGCTACAGGAGCAAATGTTTCATCAAAATCTATTCCTTCTTCTTGGCAATATCCTTTGGCTACCAATCTTGCTTTGTTTCTTACCACAGAACCTTCCTCGTTCATCTTATTTCTGAATACCCATTTGGTTCCAATAACATTTTGATGTATGGGTCTTTGTACTAATTCCCATACTTTATTTCTCTCAAACTGATTCAACTCTTCTTGCATAGCTTGAATCCAATGTGTGTCATCAATGCTTGTGACACATCTTTGGGCTCTATTTTTGCGAGATGAAGCATGTGAACATTGCTTCTTGTTGGGTTCGGATCTTGTCTTGACACCTTCTCTTATATCTCCAATGACAAGTTCTAGTGGATGGTCTCTCGGCCATCTTATGTCGAGGTTGAAGTAAGTTAGTGGATTGATTGACTTGCGGTTTGTATTCTTTGTGGTCGGCTCTCTCGTGATCACTCACCGTGATTTTCACCGCTTTTGAGATTTGACTATTTCATCTTCTTCCGAATTGATAATCCCTGCTTGACTTCAAAGATAGGGACTCTTCTCGTAAGGTTGGATGATTGACTTATCGGTGACTCTTCAATGTCTTCCCCATTTACATTTGGCTCATCGAATACTACATGAATGGATTCTTACGTAACCATAGTTCTTTTGTTGAGTATTCGTAGGCTTTGCTTTGGTGAGTATCTAAGAAGATACCTCATCACTTTAGCATCAAAAGCCTTTAGGTTGTCTTTGCCATTGTTGTGGATGAAGCATTTACATCCAAATATCCTGAAATATGCAACATTTGCTTTTCTTCGATCCAGGATCTCATAGGGAGTCTTTGTCATTTGTCTATTTATCATACATCTGTTTTGGGTGTAGCAAGTTTGTGTTGATTGCTTGACCCAAAATCTTTTTGGTAACCTGCTTGACTAACATGGTCCTTGCCGCTTCTTTGAGGGTTCTATTTCTTCTTTCTCGCAACTCCATTCTCTTTGTGGAGTCCTTGCTGTGACAGGTTCATGACCAATACCATTCTCAATACAATATCGAGTTATTATTCCATTGACAAACTCGGTTCCTCTATCGATCTTATTTTGATAATGGTTTGACTCTTCTCATTTTGAATCCTCTTCATCATTTTGTGGTAGTTTTTGTAGAGTTTCTTTCTTCTTGCACATGAATATTGTCCATGTATATCTTGAGTAGTCATCTACTACCACCAAGGTGTATTTCTTTCCACTTATCTTTGTTTGGTTCCTTTGGGCCAAATAGATCCATATGAAGCGGATGCAATATTCTAGTTGAGGATGGGCATGTCTTTTCTTTGAGCAGCGACTTGATTTGTTTTCCTTCGACATCGTCACATATACTCTCCTTCTTGTATCGAGTCCGGAAGTCCTTCCACAAGATGACTTCTTGCAAGTTTGTTGATCGTTTTGAAATTGGATGACTCGGCTTTTTGTGCCACGGCCAACTTGATTCATTTGTGCTCTTTGCAAAAGAGCAGTCTTTGGGTGTAGCTTGATTGACCAATCTACTACATACATATTTTTTCTGTCTACATCCTTGCAAAGACAACTTCATTTGATTCAATATTTTTGATTTGGCATATTCCCATGTTGAATCCAACATTGTAGCCCTTGTCACGAGTTGGTGATGCTTAGTAAATTGAAGTTTAGTCCTTCAACATATGCAACATCGTGATTTCTAAACCATTCATTTTGATGGATCCAATGCCTCTTATTTCACCAGGAGCTTCATTTCCTCCAAATATGACTTTGGCTCCTTTGACTTCCTTGAATTTTGTGATTTCTCTTATTTCTGTCATATGTCCGGAAACGACCACTATCCATGTACCAGGTTCCTTGGCACTCATTTGCATTCCTTGAACCGCAATCAAGGAAATTAAGTTTTAGGTACCCATACTTGCGGGTCTGAGGGGTTAGAATTGTAAGATGATCCAACCAACCTATAGCCAAATGATTTGACTCTAAGAGATTGCCATCTATCGATTGCCATAATCATAATTAATCCTGGCAAATTGCTTGGGGATTCTAGGTTCATACTGTTTGTCTCTTTTATTGTATGCTGCGTGTATGTTTTAGCAATTGCCTTTCTTGGGTAATTGTGGTGTCTTTGAGTGTAGTGCCTAGGTGCATATGTGTCTTGATGAAAGCTCTTATGCTTTTGGAATGGCCTTTGTTGAGTTCTGGCCTTTGCCATTTGGGCTTGTATTCCATAAGTCTAGGTGATAGTTCACATTATTCGATCGGCTACTTGGCTTGGATATTTTCTACCATTCCCATCATATGTATTTCTTTTATGAGTTTTACGGGATTTTTGGTAGCTCGCTTCTTCTTTACTGAGTATTTTTTTGTTTGGAGTCTCTTTGAGGACTCTATTTGAATCTCTTCTCATTGTCCTTTCAAAGACTCTCAATCGGTTGTTTTCCTTTTCCTTGTAACCAAGGCCAGTTTGCTTTAGTATTGTGCTTTGGATTGAAAGTGTGTGCAACATTTAGAGTTTTGGATTTTTGATTCTTCATGACTTGAAGATCCTTTTTCCAAAATTACTCTTGAGGTTTGACATGGCACAAATGAATTAAATCCTAAGCTGTCTTGTCTCCACATTCTCTTTGACTCATAATAAGATCATCCAATGATTTAGATGCCTTAGTGAATGAGGCAATAACATTTTTGAGGTCATTCTCCTCTTTTCTATAGCAGCAATTTTCTGCTATTAATTTAGCATTTTCACCTTTAAACTTTTATTCTCATCAACTATTTGACTTAGAGTACTCGGCTCCTTAGTCGACTTTGAGTTTTGACTTTTGAGTAAGGTTTGTTTTCCTCATTCAATAGTGTGTGTGAGGTTTTAATGTGCTCAAAATCTTTCATCATTTTGCCTAATGAATCATAAAGATCGAGTGGGTGATGAAGTGTGTGTGTCACGATCACTATCACTAGTGTAATGGTTCGAGCTTGTTGAGTTAGATTGTACCTCATCCTCTTGATCTTGTTCTTTGGCCATTAAGCGGATCAAGGCTTCTTCTTCGAGTCACTTGAGTAGTCGGCTTCGCTGCTCTCTCGAGTCATTTTGTCTCTCTTGACTTGGCATTTGTCTCGTGATCTCTGCAGCCATCATTGCTTTTTTTTCTTCTCTTGTCTTCTTTCTCTCAAGACCTTTTTCTTTCTTCTTCGTTCTGTCTTGTTGACTACGAGGATATGAGCAATCAATGGCATAGTGACCTGGTCGCCTGCAATTCCAACATAGATATTCACCTTTTGATCGACTCTTTCTATTCTTGAGTTGTCGGCCCTTTGATACTCAACTTGTTGATGATCATTCTCTTGGTTGGCCTATCATCCCTTGATTTGGAGGAGCCGAGTGTCTTCCGGAGGATTCACCCTTTCCTCTCTTGTAGTTCTTGTTAAAGAACTTGTTAAATCTTTTAACCATCGGGCTATTTCTTCCGGGTCAATTGCCTCTTTGACCTCGACTCTCCTTCCATCTTTGACAATTAGAGCATTTGTTTTGGGTACATCTGTCTCTTCCTGGTCTTTCCTTCTCGGCTCAAACTCGTAGGCTTTGAGGTCCGAGAATAACTCATGATTGGATGTCTTTGATAGGTCCATGGAGTGTCTCAATGCCATGACCTTCATTTCCCATTCATTTGGAAGACTTTTTAGGATCTTCATACACATTTTCGTGTATATTCCTTTCCAAGTGTAGATGACTCATTTGTGATTTTCGTAAACCGAGCATCCAGTTGATCCAGGTTTTCTCCCGAGGTCATTTTAAAGTTCTCAAATTTTTGTCTGACCAGCGATAGTTTATTTTCTTTGATTTGCTCACGAGCCTTCGCAAATCAATGTCGGTTTGTCCCATTTCTTAGCCGTTTTGCAAGATTTCACTTTATTGAACATGGCTTTGTCAAGGTTTTGTAGAGAATGTCCTTGGCTACATTGTCCAGGTTGTATCTTTTTTGTCATCATTTGTCCACTCGGTTCTTGGTTTTTCAACCATGACTGGTCCGGTGCAGTCTTGCATCTTCTTCCCCAAATTTTGCAACTCTTAAAACAATTTGTGTTCACCTTTAATATTTGCAGAGGCCCATCTTCTATCACTATCCACATCTCATCATGTAATCTTTGATAGATGAGCCTGCATCACGAATTTTCCAATAATCAAATTCTTCAATAGTGAACATAGAAATGCGTGTTAGATTTGCTTCCATGATAATAACTTTTAATGATAGAAAAGAGTTTTGAAAGTTTAAGTACTAAAGCGAGACTTTTGAAAAGTTTGGAGATCTAATTCAAGAACCGGTGCGGAGGGTTCAATGAACCAACCGCTCACGATACCACTTGTAGGTCCCAAGGGGTGTAAGTGTAAGGTTTAGGGGGGGAGGGTTGAATAAACCTTACCAAATTTTTGATTTAGTCCCTTTAAATCTCTGAGTTTTACATTTGTGTCCTTGATGGACGATCGAATTAGTTACTCAAGTAGAGTTAATCTCTCAGATGACTCAACCGAGCATTAATAGAGTAACTTCATTTGTTGGCTATAATTTGACTCAATTGTGGTTTTGTTTTTCAGCGGAAGACTTAACACCCTTAAGTTTGATTAAGCAAGTTTTTGACTTGATTTAGTACTTTATAAATTATCAAATGGATAGCAAATTTATCGTGAGATATAAGCAATTTAAAAGTGCGAGAAATTTAAATCTTTGAAATGTAAATGACAAATAAAGTTTTTATAGAGGTTCGAAGATGGGGTAATTCTTCTACTCCTCTCTTCTCCAACTCCGGAGGAATCCACTAAGTAATGATCGGTTTACAAAGTGGTAGCAGTCCGGAGATACAAGTCTTGATCACAACGGCCGACTTGATCCTTTGGGACTCGATCACGGAGACGCCTTGATCACTCGGTGGCTTCTCGTGCGACTCAACTTCTTCGGGGGCATTTTGCCTTTGCTACTACTGACTCACTTGCTTAAGCACTTTGGATTTGATCACGAAGCCCTCCAAGAGCTTAAGACTTGGTTCAGCCTTGAACCTTTCTACAATCCTTCATGGAATGTAGACCCCTTGTTTTCAAAGGTTTCCTCTTCAACTGGTTGAAGTTCTCTTTCCTTCACAGGTAAGTGTTGGATTGATGTGCTTCGAAATGTAGGCTTGAGGATTGAGATTGTTTAAGTTTTCTGATGTGCTTGTATATCTCACGTATGTGTCATTCATCTCTTTTTCTCAAACAAATTCCTCAGCCTTTTATAGTGAACTTTCAAAAATTTGCCCGTTGAAGAGATAGGCTCATTTTTGAAAGTCACTTTGCAGTCGTTGGCTTGCAGTTCTTGGAATTGCCATTTCCTCGTATGAATTGTTTTATCACCTTTTGAGTCGCACGGTGTAGTGCTTCCCATTGGTTCATTCCTTTTGCACGCTCAGGGTCGAGCACTCCAAGAAAGGTAGTATGGAGATATTACTTGTTTAAGTAAATCTCTTGATTTAAATACAGCGGTTCTTTTACTGATTATCTCGACTTGACCGCTTTTCCTTGCTTTCCCAGGTGACTTAGAGTCACTTCCAATCATGGATGACTCTTGTCACTTGACTTGAGACTTGGCCTCTTGAGTTGACTTGGTGATGTTCCACTCAATTGCATCTCACCGCTTCTTCGATCGAGTTCTGTCTGCTCTTGCTGACTCAATTGTCTCTCGTGAGTTTTCCTTCAAGCCTTGATTGTCTTCTTGCATGTTAGGGCGTAGGCGACTTAACTCAGCTTGGCCAACTCTAATTGTTACAATACATTTTACAGCAAGAATTGGGGTGCCAACTTTCTATTCTAAGTTTTACATGGCATTCATCAAAATCTAAACAATAAAATTCCTAACAATGTTTTATTTTTTTTTAATAATTTTCGCGCCATTTCATCAAATGTTTGTTAATTTTGGTACTTAATAACTGCATACGTCCACAGAATGATTAAAAAGTAAAACATAGGGGTACCAAAATTGATTTATGTTCGACGGAATATGGCGAAAGTAATTAAACAATAAAACTCAAGACACTGAAATTGGTACGGTCTGAAAATAGGATACTAAAAATAAAAATATGGCATGGTTTAGGTACTAAATTTTAAATATTTTCTAAGTTGATCAATATCAGGGAATGACTAGTTTTCTGGCAAAATTGCTTTTTCGGTCCGTTAAATTGGCTCGATTTCGCTTTTAGTCCTTTAATTTTTATGGGTTGCGTTTGGCAAACACTAACTTTTCTAAACCTGCACATTTAGTCCGATTCCAAAATTTCGGGGATATCTTATCCCTAAAATAGTCCGATTCCACTATTTTACACCTTTTTTGGAAAATTAAAATTAAAGAAAAAATAGAAAAATAATAATAAATTAAATAAAAAAATAAATAAAAAACTTAAATTAAATTAAATAAAATGGTCGAACATATATTTTATATTTTTCAACATTAAATAAAAACTAAATAAAAATAAAAAATAATAGAAATTTATTTTCTTTTTTTTTTCGTTTTCCGTCTTTTTGTTTTCTATTTTTTTTTTAATTTTTATTTATAGTAGAAAATTGTAAATAGATATTTGTTTCTGTTTTATTGTTTTTATTTTTCTTTAATTTTAATTTACTGATGAAAATTGTAAGTCTATATTTTTATTTTTTTGTTTTCGATTTTTCTTTAATTTTAATTTACGGTTGAAAATTACAGATATATATTTTTTTTGGGTTTTATAATTTTATTTTATTTTTACATAAAGTTGAAAATTGTAAATACATATTTTTTCTGTTCGTTTTTCATTTTATTTTTTTAATTTTATTTATAGTTGAAAAAATATAAATATATGTTCATATTATTTTCTTTAAATTAAATTAATTTTTTTTCGACCATATATTTTATATTTTTCAACTGTAAATAAAAATTAAGGGAAACTAGAAAAACAAAAAAGTACATTATTGCCTTTTTTTTAGTTTTTCTATTTCTTTTATTTCTATTTTTCTTTAATATCAATTTACAGTTGAAAATTATAGATATATGTTTTTTTTGTTTCTATTTTTTTAATTTTTATATATAGTTGAAAATTGTAAATACATGTTTTTTCTATTTTTTTTTTCATTTTTTTAATTTTATTTACAATTGGAAATTATAAATATATATTCAGATTATTTTATTTAAATTAAATTAAAAAAAGGTCCAACATATATTTTATATTTGTCAACTTTATATAAAATTATAAATATATATTCATATTTTTCTTTAATTTAATTTAATCTTATATTTATTTTTATTATTTAATATTATTGAGATACTAAACAAGTCATGTGATATGCACATGACCAAGGTTTCCATCTAAAAAGGGGCAAAATAGTCATTTTATGAAAAAATGACCCAACTCAGCATTTTAGGGATAAGATATTCCCGAAATTTTGAAATTCGGACTAAATGTGCGAGGTTTAGAAAAATTAGTGTTTGCCAAACGCAACTCATAAAATTAAAGGACTAAAAGCGGAATTGAGCCAACTTAACGGACCAAAAAAACAATTTTGCCCTAATTTTCTTCATTGCCCCTCTCCTTTGGTTCCTTCCGACTCTGATCCCTGCACTTAACTATTAGATCCCATTCAACGCCTGCTTGTACTTTCACAATTGAGATCCTATTCTAAAGTGGATGTAACTTAACTAAAGTCCAATGCAGGTTGAACTCTATGGAATGTAAGACTCATTGCCCTCTTGGAGCGTTACAAGGAATATGGGCGTAATGATCAACAAGAGTTTAAAGCATGGGTTAAAACACAAAAGAAATCAGAAAATTGAAAGTAGTACATCAATTTTGATATCCTAATTAATCATAGGAAATTACACTTAATCATACCAACAATATGGTAGGCGTTTTTAGATATTGCCTACTCTTCCACCTCTCCCCCCCTTTTTTCTATTATATTTTAGTACTATATAGACTCCACGAGTTTTGCACTATGCCATATATTTGTCAAACTTTGGTGGGGCAAAACTATTTTTTTGGTCCGTTATGTTGGCTCGATTTTGCTTTTAGTCCTTTAATTTTTATGGGTTGCGTTTGGCAAACACTAACTTTTCTAAACCCGCACATTTAGTCGATTTCAAAATTTTGGGGATATCTTATCCCTAAAATGCCGAGTTTGGCCATTTTTCCATGAAATGACTATTTTACCCCTTTTTTGGAAATGGCCATTTCTCTTTTTTTTTTATTTTTACATATAGTTGAAAATTATAAATACATTTTTTTGTTCTTTTTTCCATTTTATTTTTTAAATTTTATTTACAGTTGAAAATTATAAATATATGTTCATATTATTTTCTTTAAATTAAATTAAAAAAATTTGTCAGTTTATATATTTTATATTTTTCAATTATAAATAAAAATTAAGGAAAACTAGAAAAAACAAAAAAAAGTACATTATTTTTCTTTTTCTTTTGGTTTTTCTATTTGTTCTATTTCTATTTTTCTTCAATTTCAATTTATGAGTTGAAAATTATAGATATATATGTTTTTTATTTCTATTTTTGTAATTTTTATATGTAGTTGAAAATTGTAAATACATATTTTTTTTTTTTTTTTTCATTTTTTTTAATTTTATTTACAATTGAAAATTATAAATATATGTTTAGATTATTTTATTTAAATTAAATTAAAAAAATTCCAACATATATTTTATATTTGTCAACTTTATATAAAATTATAAATATATGTTCATATTTTTCTTTAATTTAATTTAATCTTATATTTATTTTTATTATTTAATTTTATTGAGATATTAAACAAGTCATGTGATATGCACATGACCAAGGTTTCCCTGCAAAAAAAAGGGGCAAAATAGTCATTTAATGAAAAAATAACCCAACTCAGCATTTTAGGGATAAGATATCCCGAAATTTTGAAATCGGACTAAATGTGCAGGTTTAAAAAAGTTAGTGTTTGCCAAACGCAACCCATAAAAATTAAAGGACTAAAACGAAATCGAGCCAACTTAACGAACCAAAAAATAATTTTTCCCCTTTGGTGGTATTCCACGAGAATCCAATCACGTGTCTTGCACGTAGAAAATTAAGGGTATAATCATCTTTTTATTTAACTATTCTATTTTCCGTTTATAGATTAATATGCTCTAACTTTACATTCAAAAGATATGTTACATCCTCTTTAAAAATACATTACACATGTTGAAAGGTTGTCATCATATATATGGACTTCAACACATGAAGTCCATTTTCTATCTTTGCTTGATAAATATCCAGACAATATTAATTATGAATATTGGTGATCTCTTATTATGGTGCGTGCAAATACTTAAAACAAAAGGTGGAAATGAAAACACATGCATATATTGTGATAGTATACACCACTTATTTTGCATGAACACTTATCATAGGAAACCTATATGATGATCATGGAAAAACCTCAATGAGAGACCTCAATCCTAAAACAGGATGAATCTTGTAGCTTGTGAAGCCAGCTTCATAAAAGAGCTTTGCCAATTGTTCCTCAGTTCTCTCTCTTCCTAAGCCCATAGACATCACCATCATATCTGAGAAGAGTTGAGTTTCAAATGCGTCATGCTCTTTTTGGTTATCCAAAACAATGTCAACTATAATCAACTTCCCTCCTTTGTCTTTGCTGGGGAATATTGCTTCTTTGCATTTCTTCAATAACTTGGTACACTCCTCGTCATGCCAATCATGCAATATCCACTGCTTGTCATCACAATTCACTACACCAGAAATTAGTTTAGATAACAGATTTCAGATAACGCTTTTAGATATAAGTGTTATTGCAAAATTCGCAGATATCTTAGACAACACTCTTGTAGAAAAGCGTTATCACAATAAATCATATAACAACGTTTTATTAACGAAGTGTTATATGAAGAGAATTGAAGATAACGCTTAATTAAATAAGTGCTATATATGTTCTTGGAATAACGCTTCATACAAAAAGCGTTATCCTAAAGTATTATCTAAAAATACTGAAGATAACGCTTAATTAAATAAGTGGTATATATGTTTTTGGAATAACGCTTCGTACAACAAGCATTATCCTAAAGCGTTATCTAAAAAAACTGAAGATAACGCTTAATTAAATAAGTGTTATATATGTTCTTGGAATAACGATTCATACAACAAGCGTTATCCTAAAGTGTTATCTAAAAAAATAATTTATTCCAGTCTATTTTCTTAACATAACATTAATTAAAGAAATGCTATAATAACGCTTTGTACAACAAAGCGTTATCTCAAAGTGTTATATGTGAAAAATAATTTCACTCCGGCAACATCTATTCTCTCACGCGTAACTAGTTTCTTCACAAATTCTTTCTCAAAAAACTTCTACCCAAATTTCTACCCCTTCTCCATTCAAAAAAATTAAAAAAAAATTTGCCGCTTCAGTTCGATCAGCAAAAATCTTTTACGTAAAAATCGCACCAAAATCTTCTCAAAATCTTAGATCATTCGATGACATTAGTTCGTTACTATATCGCTAGAAACTCACATGTCGAGACATTTCCAAATAAGTAAAATCAAATAGATCATTCACTCAGCACTTTAACGCTGCCGCCTCGCACCTCGCCATCGTTGCCTCGCACCTCGCCATCGTCGTCGCACCGCACCCCGCCGCGTCGCACCCCGCCATCGTCGTCGCACCGCACTCCGCCGTTGCCGCCGCCTCGTGGCCCGTCAGGTTTTCTTTCGGTTTTCACCTTTTTTTCCCATGTATTTTACTCGATTTTGGTCTATAAGACTTATTGTTGTGGCAAAATATACGATTCATTGGGCTGGGCAGAGTGGTGTGGTACAGTGAGACAGAAGAATTCGGTCACTTTCTCACTTTGCGTCAGAATCTAATCTTATTGTTCAATTTTTTTTATAAATTATATTTTTATTTTATAAGATTTCGTCCACCAATTACCATGAAAACAACGATCGGAAGAATCATTAGGGCTTTTGCAGAAATGGAGAAGATTAGAAGAGCATCTCACGCTGGTCCATAGTACACCGACAATTGTAAGCACCCAAATTTCGCCCAATGTTTTTTGCTAGTAACAGTTTTTTTTTTTCGAATTTAGATTGATCTTTGCTTCTCCAAGTTTCTTACTTTATTGTAATTCGATTTAACTCGAAATCTCGAGTGTGGTGGTAATTAACTATGCTCAAAATCGTTTACTCAGCACCCCAAAAAGACTAATCTTGAAGGTTCTTGGTGAGAGGATTAGTTTTTCTTTTCTTTTCTTTTTATTTTGATGCAATGTTAAAAGGAAAGCATTCTAATTGTTTTATATTCACAACCTTCATCCTTGCAGATGATAACTGAAGAGTGGAAAAGGAAGAAAGAAAATAAATCTCTTTGAATTGGTGTAATCACATGAATATCAGAGGAATGAATGCATGACCCCTCAGAATTCAATGATTATCATCTGAATAAAGATATTTGATGAGTATTCTGATATTCTCAGTGATATATATTAGCAGTACAAAAATCTTTCTGGTGAATCTTGGATGTCTTAGGTCCTCAAATATATTTTTCGCCTAGTTTAATTTATTTTTATACTATAGGTGTTTTCTGTTGTTATTTCTAGACAATGTTGAAGTATGAAGTGGAGAAATCTATTAATTTAATGAGATTATTGTTTCTTATTGTTTTGTTGTCGTTTGAGAGTGCGCTTTTATTGCTCAGAGCCTACCCCTGCTAAGTTAACGACAATGTTTTGATTTGTTTTGTTTAGGTTGTTTTCTTCACAAACTCGGGATGGAGGCAAATGAGTTGGCTTTAATGATGGATTGATTGTAAACGGGCTGTCATGATGTAATTTCAATCAGGAACGGGTATCATGGCAATGCAGCTGGGACAATGGGTGTCACTGCTCAAAGTAGCTACAAATTCAATGTTGTCCAGGTATACCTTTGCGAGCATTGTGTACTAATATGTAGGAGTTGG